>CM052548.1:1777316-1806070 GCA_028533065.1 Trachops cirrhosus | reverse complement strand
GCTGAGAGTTTTTCCGGGCGCTTTAAGATACGTCATTAAGCAGTAACTTCACAAACATATGGGAAAGACAACTGGCACACACCTTGTGAGCGGCTTCAGGAGCGGTCATTAAGTGTATGCTAATCAAGTGGACGGGGCGCCATCGTGATGGGGTGTCCGGACACTGGTTCTCAGCACACCTGTCAGCACACCGAGCAGCTCAGGGTCCTGGGCGGGTGAGGACCCGGCGCGTGTACCCTGGGGAGCCGCACGCCTGTTGGTATCGGTCTGGACTGAAGTGACATTGATGAATCCATTGTGTGCTGTGTGATTCTTTATTACACGTGGGTCCTTGTCATTCATATGTGTGTGTGTGTGTATGTGTGTGCGCGTGCGTGTGTGTGTGGGTAGGTGTGAATGGAGGCTTTCTTCTCCGGTGAACCCCAGCTACAGCTCTCAGTTACCACCCCGGACATTTGCCCCGACACTCTCCCGGAAACTCCGTCTCTGGCCCGCCCGGACGCGGTCCGGAACCTCACAGCTGTCCCACGGCCTTGCGCGTGCCCCCGAGCCAGCCTGGTGGCTGCTCTGCGCCTCTGTGGGGCATCGCACGGGGCCTGGCGGAAGGGGACATCTCGCACTGGTCACCGGTATTTCTTCAGTGTCTGTCCCTCCTGTCCTGCTGGAAACCATGCCACTGAAATGGTTTCACTTGGAAATTTCAGCTTCATCCGTCCTCCTGCCACCCAGATCACTTGTTTTAATTCTCACTATTCATTGTGAACCCCTTTACCATTATTGGCACCACTACAGTTTGTCTCAGTCACTGAAACAGTCTGCACTCCAGATGTTTTAAAGGAGCCTCCTGATTAATATTAACACGTGACGTTTACGTTGTTAATACACAGGCCAAGCCCATGGGAAAGGCTGTGAAGATTAAACACGCAGTGCATCCCAGCGCTAGCTGTCACTGTGGTGATTGGCCCTGTCACTCCTTGCTGCATGTTGGAAAGAGAGGAAGCTTCCTACGTGCATGAAACTCCAGCAAGTCTGAATGACACCGCAGATGCAGTGTGTGAGCTGCACTCAGTGCTTGGTTGCACACGCTGGGCTAGACAGGTTGGGTGGGCGGTCCGCCCGAGGCCCCCCCCCTGCTGCTCACGTGGACCCCTCCCTGTCACGTGCGAGGCTGGCGGGGCACCAGAGTACCTCACTGATTGTCCCAGGAGAAAACCAACACAAGAAAAACAGAGCAGCAAAACAAACCCACTCCCTGACCTTGTAAAATCTCACCGGGTCGGGTCAGAATTTCCAGGTGTCCACCTAACATCTGTAACCTAAGGTTCATAGCACGGGTTGAAGTGTTGCCACCTTTAGTGTAGTTTCTTCCTTCTGTCCTTCTGGAACACGTCCTACTCAGTTTTACACCCCTGCCACGTTGTGTGCTTGTTTTTTCACTGACCGCAGAAACCGTGTTTCTCAGGAGGTGAAGTTCTTGGTCCATGAAGCCTGGCACGTGAGGGGTAGCCTGGAAATCCCAGTGAATGAAAATGCCCAAAGTACTGCTGTTTGGGTGTATTCACCACCCTTTCAGGAACTGTTGCGGTTGGATGATACTGAAGAAGAATACATTCCGCTTGTGCCTCTACCTCTGCTTTCTGCTGTGCCCTGGCATATGGGAAGAGTAAATAGTATTCAGGATGTTCTGAATAACTTTAACTGCAATGTTTTATGTGTTTGGTAGAATTCTAACTTCCAGTGTATCATCTGGTAAACTTGGGACAGAAAAGAACCTTTGCAGCGCGTGTCCTCTTTCTGCTCGTCCTCCTCCCTGTGCTGTGATTCCGGGCCTCCGCCCCGCACGGCGCGGAGGCGTGGCCGCAGGCATCCTCCCGAGTCCTGGTGGCAAGGGGGGCAGTGCATGTTTGGCCACAGTTACAGTCATTGCCTTTGGTTGGTCGGTTTGTCTGGGTTTTTGTTTTCTGTGGGGGGATGGATATTCTTTATCAAGAGAAAGGAAGTCCCCTTCCCTTCCCATCCTAATCTGTTAAAATCTTTTATTCTGCATAGGTAAATAATTTTGTTCTTTTCTTCATTTATCATATGGTCATATGAATTTTCTCCTTTGTATTAATGTGGTAATTCAGTCGATTGGTGTTATAATATTAAACTACCAAAGAGCGATTATTAAACTAGATGAGGACTTTTCCAACTGAAAACCTCTTACCAGTATAAGAGCGTAGCCGCTTGCAGCGTGCGTGGCACACAGAATGCCGGTGAGTCATTGAGGGGTCTGCCTTCTCCCTCCCACTGGAGCGTCTGTGCTGCAGGAAGGAGTGGCTGCCCACACCGTGCAGAATACGAAGCTGTGTCGGGGTCGGTCTCTGCCCCAAGAACTGTCGTTGTGAGCGCCTGGCGATTTTCAGGAAATTATAACATTAACATAAAGCAGTACTTCAAATGTGCTGGGTGGGGCATTAACTAGAGTGAGTGCTTGGTAGAGAGGACTCTTCAGACCTCCAGTCCCGAGGACGAGCGGAGTGGGAACAGCCAGGCTTGTGTCACTGCACTAAATTATCTAGAGCAAGGGATGACGGTGACAGCAGTTTGAGATAAGACTCCAAATAGGGTTCACATTCAATCAGGGGGGGATCTTGAATACCTAGCTGAAGAGGAAACCTGGTTTAGTAGCAGCTCAATTTTGCAGATAAGGAAAGAAGTCCCGAGAGGTCATGACCTGCTTATGGCGATGTTCAGTCAGAATCTGGAGTTCATAGGGAGAGCGGACTGTCTTCCTGATCCCTAATGAAATTTCCCGCCCTCCAGACTAGTTTATCTGACCGTCGTAATTGTGTTACTTCGTACTTACGAAAATAATTTGTTTCTTGTCCTTTTAAAACTGTATTCTGTGTCTAATGATATCTAATACTCAGGAGTAAAACTGCATCGATGGGGGCCGGGGGGCTGCACAGTGTCCCTGTGCCGTGACAGGTGTAATGGGCATGTAGGCCGTGTGACACCGAGTGCTAAAGCGAGCTCGCGGGGCGTCAGAGAAACGGAAACCAGCCACATGCCCCCTGGGCGATGGGTGTGCCGGGCGGGGGCGGGGGGCGTCTCGCCCCAGGTGCCGGCCAGGATGTTTGTTACGCATCACGCAGGGCTGAGACCCTGAGGGCACGACGGCGAGGCCCCGCGTGGTGCTCACGGGGCGAGAGTCCCAGGGAGCCTCTTCACGGCCGCTTCCCCAGGCTGCGAGCGCAGCGCCGGGACCAGAGGGCCGCGGGCGCGGGTCTCGCTGGGAACGATGCGCTTGGCCTTCCCCGGCCCCTGGGTGGGCTGTCCTGGTGACCTTCCTGAAAGAGCGAAGCTTTTCATTCCCTTCTACTTGGCATCTATTTAAGCACCAGGAGGGTTGGCCTTTACTTTGTAGTCAGAAGTACAGGAAACAGCAGGAAAATCAATTATTAAGTGAATTAGGAATTAATAATTCTACTATTTTTATGTAGCATAATGCCTCTTTAGTAAGTGACATATTTTAAAAACATCAATATACATAAAATGGTCAATAATAGTTCTTTAATGAGCATTTAAAGAATTCCCTGATAGTTCTCTGACAACTGAACCGTCACCGTCATTTGTGACCTAGACCTGGAAGTGAGTGAGGCCACATTTCTTTCTCATCCACTCTCCTTTTATCGCTCGTTTGCAATAGGCCTGCCCTTCCAAAGTGTCGCAGTTACTAACAACGTGTCCACTGCACTAACACGGAAGCATGCGCGTGTTGTAACGTGAAGGAGAAAGCTGAGTGGAAGTGGGAGTGCTCCACCCAGCAGCCGAGGACACGTGGACTCAGTCGAGCCCCCAGTTCCGACGTTCACGGGGAACAGGAGTCACGCAGGGGTCGGGGACGAAGGGGGTGCGTCCTTGGGCCGCCCGCCTTTGTGGTGGGGCGGACTCGCGGGGCTGGTTCCGAGTGTGCCGGCTCTGCCCTCCACCGTGAACGCGGTCACGGCTGCAGTGCATGCGCGTCGCTGTGTGTGCGGCGGTCAGGAAATGCGGATCCTGAATGTGGACCTGGGCTTTAGAAGCGTTGATCAAAATCGCCCGTCCAGGGAGGCTTCTGGATTAGATGGGAGGAACTCAGTGGCCTTACAGTGGCAACTGGTAGAATTCTTAAGAGCAGTCAGAGTTGAGAACAGGGGAAAGTGTACTGTTTAAAGTCCAAAAGAAAGTGATGTCAGCCAGGGGTAGATCCCGCCTAATCCTGGCATGATGTGTAAGTAGCGTTATTTTGCGGCTGGGTGGGGGGGCGAGGAGATAAGATTGAAATTGTTCTTTGAAGCCCAAGTGAAGAAGTCCACTCTAATTCCGAGAATCCCAGGGCCCCGCAGCTCGGGGGAGCGGTTGTGCCTGTGTGGGGTTGGGAGCGTGAACTCGGAGGCTGTGGGGAGGGGGAGGGACTGAGCAGAGGAGCTCGGAGGTCGACCTTCTGTGGGCTGCAGGTCAGGGTGCGGCGGGGTGCGGTGCTCCTCCCGGCGCCGCCTTCTCTTGGCCCAGCGGGACCCCAGGACGGGGATGGCTTAGGTAGCTCCAGTGCTGGGGGAGACTTGGAAAGAGAGAGTAGATACCTAGAAGTTGGGGAAATGGAAAGTGGTGAAGTTGTTCATAAAATTGACCTTGATTACTAGAGTAGATGTTGCTACATTTTTTATCAGTCCTTTAGAAGACGACCAGGGAAGAGAATTTCAGAAGTGACCGAGGTGCATTTGTGTACTCTGAAACAGCTGCACACACACACTTTGGGGAACCTGCGCGTCTGCCTTTGCGGTGGGGATGGGGTTGGGGGGTGGGGGGGGTGGAGCAGCCGGCAGGGCTGGGGGGCTGGCCCTCTGGGCCCCACCCCCGCCCAGGCGAGGCCGGGCCTGCGTAGGGGCCCAGGTGGTGTCAGAGCCACGATAGGGTGCGAAAAGAAAGGAGAGTCCAGCTCCCAAGCTCGCCACCTACTCGGCCGCAGGGAGCAGCACGCAGTGGCCGGCGGACAGGGACAGGAAGCAGAGGCCAGCACGTGGGACACGCCCGGCAGGTCTGGAGTACCAGCTGTGTGTGGGAGAGTCCCCTCCGCGCGGCACGTTCGGGTCTTCGCGTCCTGAAGAGCGTGCACTACCCCGGAACGCCGTGCCTACGCGGGCGCTCCCCACCTTTGGCTGCGGTCGCCGAGCGGCAGCTCCCATGTGGGGGCCTTCAGTGCCGGCCCTGCACCGGGTCTGTGGCCGGAAGACCGGGGTGTCCGCGCTGCGCGGGGTCTGGGCGGGTGGCCTCCGCGCACCGCCCCTGACGCCGTGGGGTCCGGTGTTTCCCACGCGTGCCCGCCGCCCGCAGCCTGGACCCGGGAAACGCGTTGCAGACAACTGCCCGTTTCCCGTGCCCACGTGTGGTCGGCTGGCCTGCACCGTTCCCCGTGCTAGTCACGCGCTCCCGGGACACTCGCCAGAGGGAGTCCAGTCTGAAGTCCCTCACGTTTCCACGTCACCTTCCCCTTTCCGAAGTGCAGCGCAGGCGCCCCGGTGGGGTCAGATCCCCTGCGTTTCAGCCCCACCTCCGCGGTGCTGCGTTTCCTCTCCTCGGGCCTTCTTCTTGGCCTCCAGGTGCATCCTTTGGGTCTTTGCTGTTTTAAAATTGTTTGCAAGTTCTGCAGCAGCTTTATTTTTAGACTTTGGTCAGTTAAGGTCGACATGAGTGTGTCTACGTATTATCTACAGAGTATTTCTTTTTGATTATCCATAATGTAAATTTAAAGAAATTTTTTGTGGTAACTTTATAATTTTGTTGTAGTAACTGATTTTTTTGTCTTGCTTTTCTTTCATTTAACCATTTTACCTCTGCCTGGTGGAAGATACAAATCATGTTTCTATATTTACAACTGAAAGAAATCCGTATTTTCTTTTGCTGAACGTGCCAGTTGGACATGTTTTATCTGTGGGGTGGCACGTGCCTAACGCAGTAGTCTCTTGCTGTTATCTGCTCTGCACTCACAGGCAGAGGCCGAATCCGTTTATCTGCCTTTGTACCAGGCCCACCACCGCACCACGCATGTGTGAACAGGGAGCCGCAGTGAACACGGTGATTTACCGCAGTTCCCATCCCTTCCCCTTCTTGTAACCTTCTATATAACTTTCTGAGAGCTCCAAAGTAAATATGATATGTTCGTGTTGATGTTTGCTACATAATCATACTAATATGACAAGCTGCAATATAAATATACATTTTTAAATATGGTAGAAATTATATTTCTAAACATAGAACTAATATATCTATGAAATATATAACAACCGTAAATGACATCGTTCTGGAAAATTTTGTAAAGGCAGGAGTGTTCCGTAATAGGATTTCCTCTGCTCATTTCCTCCGGATCCTTAGCAGCGCTCGTAATTGGAGGCCCGTGCTGTGATAGCGGGCGCAAAGCGCTCTGGCTTCTGCTTTTCTCACTGTGAACTTTCCTGAACACAGTGGACGGCTTTAGCAAAACTCCTGTTTTATTAGCAGAATTTTCATTTATACACTCGTAAACTGAGAAATATTTAAGTCTTCTCCCCCCCCAAATATTTCAACTACACAGTCTGAAATCCTTTCAAAATGTTCCTGGTCATTCTCTGCTGTCACTTTCCGCTACTGAATAACAATTAAAAGTATTTTGTATATTAAATAATAATTTACTCTATAATTTTTCATCTTAATTGTAAATATTTGAAATAGCTTAGAATAGAATAACTCTAGGATAATCAGATACAAGAGCTAAGTAACTAAGAAACCTGGGGAATGATGCTGGACCAGCTAAGTTAAAAACAAAGTGCAAAGCAACCATTATTTTCTAAAATATGAAATGCTGAACTGTTTCCTAATTAACTGAACAGTTTTGGTAACAACGATTAAGCAGCAAGGCAAGTGAGCCTGAGTTTCATTTGATCGTTTGAATTTCCGAACCTTTGTTTTAAAATACATGGAGTTTTTTTATGACTGTTGATAAATGTGGCTGCACTGAGCTTATAGCAGAAGATCAATGTTTTAAAAATTGAAACAGTATAGGTTTGTATTGATTAATGTGGCTAAATCAAAATGAGAGGGTTTTTAACGGCTTTCTTAGACAGCCTGCTCCCGGGTAATGGCAGCCCATCAATTTTAGCTTTCCACTGATAAATCAGCTTGAAAATTGGATGTCAAATTTTTTTCATTGAAGGAGTGATTTTTTTCTATGCCCTTTAACCTTGTCTGATACATTAGATTGGTTTATAAGACTAAGCTCTGTCTTACAGAAAGCAGTTGTCAAGTTGACATTCGGATAGATTCTCAAATGATTGCAGCACCTATTTTGACCTAAGTTTACACTATAAACATGTATATGTAGAACCATCTGTGATCCACTCCCCTAACTGCAAGGCTTATTTATTTTGAGAAAACTCAGTTGTACACTCTGAAACTGTAGATTGCTCTGTTAACGGGTCTCAGAAGTTCGGCGATGGCCAGAGCCTCTGGGAGACCAGGAAACAGGCTCCCAGAAGTACGCTGCCTGTGCTGAGTGGGGGCGCCGATTGTTCTCCCTGGTGAATCAGTTTTTCCTCTTTTCTTTTGGTTTCCTTAAAAAATACTAACGGGTTAATTAACAGCAACCGGCCTCGTTGTCACGTGGTCAGTGGTAGCTGGTGTGTTTTGGTAAGGAACGAAAAGCAGCCTGACAGCGCGTTATCTCCACGCACCCAGTTTGGAGGGCTGGCAGTGACACTGGGAAAGACTGGATCAGCCGCACGGGAAGGCAGGCTTCCTTTGGATTTAAGGGGCAGACCCCAGGGACCGCTGACAGGGCCAGCCCGCACACCTCCACAGCTGACTTGAAGTTGGCCTGAGAAGGTATTGATTGAGAAGTTTCTGTTGTATAATTACTTTTTGCTAAGAAAAAAAAAGCACAATGTATTGATCTAGAGAGGAGCCTTTGAGGAGCAGTTTCCCTCCGCGAACGGTGAGTGTCATCTCTCAGCCGTGACAAATGGCCGAGCCGTGGCCTGGCCTGATTGCTTTGCTGGGGACTGAGCCCCTCTGCGCCCCTCGGGGCCCGCGGAGCAGAGGGGCGACCACCTCCGTCTCACAGCCGTGCTCTGTGGGGGGCCCGCTGGGCTCCTGCTGCAGGAGGGCCCGACCCCCGGACCAGAAACGCTCTGTGAAATAACGGAACTTGTAAAATCTTTAGAGTCCACAAGTAAACACTTTTTAATAAGCCATCCGTTGTTGCTGACGTAGGCTCTTACCTGCCCCTCCATTCCTAGTGTGATAGGCACCTTTGATCTTACGCCGAAGGTAAATTTGGAAAAGGAAAAATAGTCTAATTTGATATACTTATCTGAACAATAGGAACAATCATTAAATAAATAAATCTACTTTCTGAAATCTGTGACATTTGGCCAATATAAACATTTAGTTTATTTAGTTAAAATATGTTCTGAAAACCCTTCCCTGGGTGTAACTTGTTTTTTTTTTTTTCAATTTTAAGTATTGAACAACATTTTTATTGCGTAGATTCTTTTTCCTGCGGTGCTTACTTCCATGAAGGGCCAGTAAGAGGTCTTGAACGTGGAAGCCGCACACTCCCTGGCAAAGCTGAAACACCGAGATAACTGGTGTTATTTGTTCGCTTTCTGACAAAGATGTTTAATGTGTTATCAATTTTTCATTAAGCCTGTGTTATATTTTGCTGAAAATAGATCTGTATTTACTTGCCAGTACTTTAATATTGCCCCTGGGCAATGACTTTCAGTTAAGTAATGTTATTTAAAGAATATCTGGCAGTCATTTCAGATCATTTTAAGGCCGCTGTGGAGGGTCTGGACGAAGGTCACTGTCAGTGGCTGCGCTCAGCTAGATGAATGTGGAGGGCACACAAAGGGAGCTCGCTTTTCAGTGCGCTGGCAGACCCCCGAGCGCTGCAGGGAGTACCGGGGAAATGCACTTTCTCTGCCTTGAAGGCAACATATTTTATGTTTTCCTTCACATTGTTTATTTTCTCCTCATAATTCTGTTTATTCCCATAACCGAGCACAAAGGTTTCATTTTGTCATAGATTAGATCCATCACTTCTGACAGCTTGTAGAAACCCCTGCATACTTCTCCAAACATTTAGAAAGTGTAGGGTTTTTCGCTAGGGCGTATTAAAAAGCATTACTTTTCCCCCAAGCAGCCCCCCTCCCCGAGTGACCCCGGTGCACACTCCGCCCCCACCCTGACCACAGCTGGCCTCGCCGCTCACAGCGGAGGAGTGAAATCGATGCTCGGTCTAACACAGTGCAGATGAAAGCCGTTCTGATCACACACAGCCACTTCCCGTGACTTCATCAGCCTTCCGCACTAACGTGATCTCTGAGGATCACAGTCCATTCGAGCACATGCGTCCCGACTTCGTGCTGTGCTGAGAGGCGCTGCCTTCCAGGAGAACGATGCTCCTTAGAGCCCCGACCTTGTGCGTGGCCCGTCCTTACAGCTTTCTGAACTCGCTGTCGCTGGCGTTCCCCCAGGGAAAGAGCGCATCGCAAAGCAAATCACTTACCGCTTGAATTCTAGAATCGTATACTGTGAGCAAAAACGTACGCTCCAAATAAAGACGGTCCTTTGTTCTAAACGCTAACACAACCTACAGCTCTGAAACGCGGAATGCTGAAGTGCATCGACCCGCGTCATCGCTGGTCTGGGGTTGCCTGCACTGTGCAGTTGGACAAGGCTGGAGGGGACGCTGTCCTGTAGCCGAGGCCACAGGGCCACCACGAGTTTGATGGGAAACAGCCTCTCTCCTTCCTATTTTAAATGGTTCCCTCTTTGATTACAAGCACTTATTATAATTACCAAGAGATTAGGCCGTTGTTACAGGATCCTTGTAATGGAACCATTTACAAGGAATATAATGGTGGTTTATTGGATTCTGGAAAAGGAAGCAGGGACAAAGCGGGCCTTTTTGTGGACGGCTGGCCTGCTGGCCGTCAGTGTACCACTGATGTGATTATCCTTCCGTCGCTCGCTGGCTTTAGTCGTTTTGTGACTAAGGATAGAATTTTTTTATAACAACCTGCCCTCTTGTCTATGGCTTATAGCTTATGTGGGGTTTCTACGTGTGTGTAAGTTTGCTTTTTGTTTGTTTTTTCCAAATACAGCTTTGTAGTACTAACCTACATTTTGATTTTAAAACATACTAGTATATAACACGAACTCATTCATTCATCACTGGTGAGTCACATGACTCATTTTCTCTGGCGACTGTCACACGGTCCCAGTGAAACGAATTCCCAGCAAGCCCTCCAACTGGAGACCTGCGCAGCGCTGGTCTGTCTTCCCCGAAACCAGGGCGGTGGGCCCTTCCTAATTCCTCCTGGGCAAACGCAGTTCTTAGCAGCACTGCTTTTCTCTTGAAACTTCTCTCCATTTCGGGCCAGACCTAAGAAAACGCAAGACACAATATTCCGAAAGATACTGAACTCCAGATTTTCTGGCCCTTCCCCAGACTGCAGCTAATGGAACTGCCGTGCTCACTGAACTCCTAGAGCGAACGTTCGGGGAGTGCACGCCTGCAGGGAAAGGACCTCGGGCTCCAGCGTTCGTCTCTCGGAGGTGCCGGGCTGCCCAGAGAGAGGGCTGCCGTTCAGGGAAAATGGTTGGTGGGGGGGCCTGCGTGCGCAGGCGGTGCTGTGTTGGAAATAGCGCGGTGAACGCAGAGGCCGTCTGGCACTGATAGGCATCGTAAGCATATGTTCAGAAAAGTATTTTGTTTTTATCAAACTAGCAAAGAAAGCACCGCTTTTCAAATGTTGGACGTTGTACCTCTGAAGGATTTCAGATCGGGCTGTCTCTGCTTTTCTGCTTGTCCCCGTGTCGTCGGCGTCCGCACTGTTCCTTTGTCACCATTGCTGCGGCACTAAGCGCCTCGCTGAGCAGGGGCCACGGTTCTGTCCCGGGGACCCACCCGAAGAGCCCCGACTCACTCGCCATCTCCCGTGAGGACGCTGTGCGTGCAGCTGCGCGGCTCCTAGGGGGCTCAGCTCAGGGCGAGGCGCGCCTGCCCTTCTCAGCTCCGGCCGAGTTTCGGGTTTGGTGTGCGGCGTACGGGAGAACCTGGGCTTGCAGGCCCGTGCCGGTTATCTCTGATGTGGAGCGCGTGCGAGGGAGAAACAGGACAGACGTGATTTGGAAAGACCTTTCAATAATGAGGGCAGGTAAAGATGTACAAATTCATCATGTGCTGCAAGTTTACCGTTTTATTATTGAATATTTATTCCGTATTACTTTAATACTAAGCCTACGCTTTGCTTAAGATGAACGTCCGTGTGTGCACGCACGCTAACAGCGTGCGTGGATGTGCACCGGTGAAGAAGAGTTCAGGATGCACGGGTGCGCACACCACACTGCAGGGGTGGAGCGTGGAACCGGCTCCAGCCGGCTGGGCCGCGCGGCCGGGGCAGACCGCGGTCACATCTAGTATTCTACTTTCATTATCACGTTTGACATACTTCCTATTTTATAATTCCTTTTCCCTATTATTCCAATCTGTTATTTATATGCGTTTACTTTATGAGCATTTGGGGTGTTCCTAGATACCTTATTTATTCCGTCGTAGGCAAAGAGCATATTCTGTGCACCTTCGGTGACTGGGTTGAGAGACTGCTTCGTGACGCAGTGTGCCTGGCGTGGCCTGGCGGACGCGCCGGGCGCACTGTCGGTCACGGAGCCTGCGTCTCTGCGTTCCGTGGGCGCAGAGTGGCCGATGGCGTGGTCCCACGCTCTGCGTCTCAGCCGACTTTTTGTCCGCTCATTCTTTTCAAAGAGGGGCATTTTAAAGTCTTCATTCTGAAGGGTGTTCTCACTGGTTATGGAATTCTGGGTTGATAGTATATTATTTTTCTTTTAGCAGATTAAAGCTGTTTCCTCACTGTTTGGGCTTTGCTTTTTCCCTATAGGTGATGTATCCTTTTTTCCTGGGGGCTGTCAGGGTGTCCGTCTTTCTCTGGTTTTCAACAGTTTGACTGCGGTGCTCCTAGCTGTGGCCTTCTTTATCGGTATTTTCTAAGAGACTACTCAACTTCGCAAATCTGTAAATAGATGTCACTCCAAACGTGGAATGTTTGGGGCCATTATTTCTTCAAGTGTCTTCCTGCGGCCTTCCCGTTCCGGGGCTGTGACTGCGTCCGTGACAGGCCTCCTCCTGTCTCACCACAGATGCCGGGCTCTGTTACTCCGTCTTCAGCCCTTTCTCGTCTTCAGGTAGGATCACTGATGGTGACCTTTCTTCCAGTTTACCGACGTTCTCCGTTTCTGTTCAGCCTGTCCTGTACAGTATCGTTCCAGACATTTTGCCTTTGCGTTCTGAAACTATCATCCAGCTCTCTTCTACATTTTCTCTGTGCTGAAATGTCTTATCTTTCATAGGTTATGGTTGTATTTTCCTTTATTTTAGCTACTTTAAAACCCGTGTCTGGTAATTCTAACACCTGAATCATCTTGTGGTTGACATTTATTGATCTTTTCTTCTTTCTTGAGAACGGGTCGTATTTTTCTGGCCGACTCTGTGTCTGCCTGCCACGCTTTCCCGTCGTCTTCCAGATCCTTCTCCACACGGAGATGCCGGCTCACACGCACGCTGCCTCCCCACGGAGGCTGTCGCTACACGGACTGTGGTGATCCCAGTCCTTCTGCCTCCCGTAACTACGCTGGGTTTTGGAAGTTCTTATCATTACCCTGTAACGTACTCACTGTCTGCGTTCCCACGTGAGCCTAAGAGAAGCCTTTACCCACCAGGGTGAACTGAAAGTTCGTGGTTAACGTATTCCTGGCTCCGGGAAATAGGGCCTGTCCTAGAACACGCCTCAAATGCGTGTGTTTACCGACACTAGGCCTGCTGGCTGGGCTTGTGGTGGGACTTCCCGGAGCCTCTCTTGCCTCATCTGTGAAATTGGGGATCACTACGGATCTCACAAAACAGGTATTAAAGGACATGTTTAAAGACTGTCCTATGGTATCTGACTCATACTCGTTGCTCAGAAACCGCCAGGTCAATGACAGTGACAAAAGCGACATCTAGTAGACCCTACTTTTTTACAGCAGGAAAAATGATCACGACACAACTTTGAGAAACACAGTGAAGGGGAAGAAGCTGAGAATTCCAAATGTCGGAGATCATCCAGAACTCCCTGCCGCCCTGCGGCTCCACAGGCCTGCTCCAGCCTTCCACGCCTCCCGCCGCGCCGGAAGGAGCCTTCTCTGTCTGCATTTTCCCGTTCGGAGTCCAGAGTTCAGAGTCCGCCGAGCCCCCTCCCCCACCCGGCCCCAGGAGCGTTGGAGTGGGGCTCCGACCCGGAGGTGGAGGAGTGATCGCAGACCTCAGTGAACCGAAATCCGTTCCCTCCCGCGTCTGCGGAGCGCTGCGGAGGTGGGAGAAAGGAGAAAACCACCGAGACCCTCGGTGCTGGGGGTGGGGGCGTTAGGGGCGTTGACTGTCCCTGCAGCTGGGTCACGGGCTCGGCATCTCTCTGCCCCAGTGCCCGACACGTCCCTCTTCGTCCTCGAGAGGCTTGTTTCCAGCCACGTCCCTCCCCCATCCCGCCCGCAGAGGCCAGGAGCCCGCCGGGCGCGCCCTGCAAGCCCTGGAGTCCAGCATCGGCTGCCCCGTGGCGTTGTGACTGTCCACACCGTTTACATCTGTGGGCTCGTCCCCACAAGGCTGCAAGCTTCTTAAGTGGAAAACACTCCTTGCTTGTCTTCATTGACTTACCTCCTCACACAGTCGCTGGGACGTGACGGCCACACTGACAGGCACCAGAACAAGCGCAGTTTCCAACCCCTGGGGACACAGCAGGGGCGGATACAGGGACGGGCTCCGGCTTCCTGAGTGGGGTGGTGGGGGGGGGGCTGCAGGAAGGACCTGAGGTGCTGACCTGCCCGTGGCTCCTGCTCCGTAAGATGTTCAGGTGGAGACTCGCCTCCCCTCCCAGGTGTAAGCCAAGGGCCGTCAGTGTTACCTGAGCAAGGTGTTACCTGCCCACATGCGCTCGGGGTGTTCAGTTGGGGTGTTGAATTAAAGAAAATCAAACAGCTGTACTTAGTACAGATTCTCACTTACGTAGAAAACTCTTTGCCAGAGCCCCTGGCCTCTCAGTTAACTGAGCCTTTCTGTGTGAGGCCGTGTTCTAGAATGTCGGTTAGCAGTCTCTGCCTCGGCCCTGAGACAGGTGCAAGGGAAGGTTCCTGGGGCCGTGCAGGCGTCACCACGTCTTCGTGCAGCTCCTGCATCGGTCGGATCTGCGTGTGGCTGCAGAAAGGTGTTCGGGGAAGCCAGAGGCCGTTCGTTGTCAGCTAAATCACACGTCATTCTGGCCTCGTTATTCATACTGAGACTCAGAAAAACTTCCACTGACGGTCAGACGGATGGATATGGGTCGGTGGGTCGCGCTGCGTCTGCCGTCACGTTCTGTGTTCCGGTGTGAAGGGCGTGAGCTGGAAGCGGTGCGGCACCTGTCCGTCTGTGCTTGTGGGGTGTGCGTCTGTGCACAACGAGCCTTATCTTAACACATCCTAATTGTTCAGTTCATTTAAACTGTAAATGTTGAAAATTGAATAAAAATAAACAAAAGTAAAATTTTATGCAATAAATTTATCTAAATTGAGACAGTAGTTTCAAACTACTCCAAAAGCGAATAAGAAAGATTTTTAAATATTACATTTTAATAGAAATTTTAACTTAAATGTAATTTTAATAACTGAGGCTTGAATATGGAGGTTAATATTTAAATTTACTTAAATTACATAAGCACGTGTGTTATGCTGCCCTTTAGAAAAACATTTTATAATTGAACACTAAACATGAATTCAAGGTTAAATGTTATATTTTAATACCGATCTTAAAATAATCACAAAATCATTACTCTATTGTAAATACAGGTTCAAAAATGTTTATCTACATTAATGAGATATGGAGGTAAAATATAAT
The DNA here is from genome assembly GCA_028533065.1 of Trachops cirrhosus. Classification (NCBI taxonomy): domain Eukaryota; kingdom Metazoa; phylum Chordata; class Mammalia; order Chiroptera; family Phyllostomidae; genus Trachops; species Trachops cirrhosus. Next base: position 1,791,081 of record CM052548.1, on the reverse strand, counting down.
GAAAGTCTGTTATATGGATACTCACCCAGCAGGTACTTTTCTTCCTCGTCTACTAATTGGAAAACGAGGAAGCATAATGTTGCGGTGAGTTTAAAAGCTAATGTGTTGGGTAACGCTCTGGGATGGAAACGTTTTTCTTGGCATGCCCCATAAACATCAGAAAGAACTGCACACAAGTGGACGGGCTTGCATTTCGTTTCTGAAGAGATCGTGTCGCCTGAGGCAGACTTCGCCAAGGCAGACTGAGTTGTCAACATGTTCTTAGTTTACTAGGCTGTGTTTTCCTGTCGGGGAGGAACATGTTACTGGCGCATCATTCCCCTCCAGAAAGGGATGAAAGCCACGCAGAAAGTGGGGGCTCCTGGTCCCATTGTCGGGAATCTGGGACTGCTCCCGCCCCGCTCAGGGTGTGCTGGTGGGCGGCCCCGGGGGTTGGTTCAGACGCACGGCCGTGTGTAGTCGTTACATTTGCGCCGTGTGCCCGGAGTTGTCTCTGCCACAGTTCTGCGTTGAAAGTTAAATCTAATTTTGTTACCTGGACACGCCGTGAGGGAAGAGTCAGATGAGCAAACGCTGTGGACCTGCCGTGCGCAGCCCTGTTCTGAAGTTGCAGGGCTGCGGGGCCAGTGTCCTGACGTCTCGTCGCTCACCGCCCGTGAGGGTGTGCAGGTGTGCACACACGGCGTCAGACGGACAGTGGAGGCCCGCCAGCCAAGCCACAGTGAGACGGAGCATCGCCGAGTTTGTAAGCGGGGGCGTTGTAGAGAGGACGGCGCGTGACAGAGTAAACAGAGAGGCGCAGCGAAGAATAGCACACAGTTCGTTACCCACAGTGCATGGGCGCGGACATGTCCACGAGAGGAGAGCGAGGCGCAGCGGTGAGCAGCACGAGTTCAGAGGACAGGACCGGGACGGGGAGGGAAGGGTCTGAATGGCGCGCGAGGGCTCGCAGAACGGGGGGAGAGCGTGGCATTCAAACGTTAGAACCCCAGAAAACGCTGGTCTCTGGGAAACTTCTCGTCTTCGTTTGCTGGGAAGGCGGCCCTCTGTGCACCTCCGCGCGAGAAACAGCTGCTGCGGCTCCTGCTTTAGTGAGCTGGCGGCCCGCGCCGCGGAGGGAAGAGCGCGCGGGAGAGCTGTGGCCCCCGCGGAGAGGCCCCCGCGGAGATGCGGAGGCGGCCCGCACTGTAGTCCTGCGCACCTGCCGCGGGGCGGGGCGGGGCGGGGCGGGGCTTCCTTGAGACAACTGTGAGGGAGGTGGTGTTACCGCCCTTTTCTGAATGAAGGAACTGAGGTTGGCGTGACACAATAGCGAAAATCACAGACAACAACTTTAAATAATAAGAGGTTGATAAGATACTTTATGGGATTTCAAAACATTTATTTTGCAGTAACAGGTATCATTTTAAAGATAATTGAAAATTGTGCAATTTAGCATAAGGAGAGTCCTCAAAGTTATGTGATCTTTTTCTTTGTGATTTCTTACTGTGATCAATTCTGGAGTCTTATGGGGAAGAATTTTTAATTATAATTTCTAAAAATATCTAAGCCTATTCATCACAACAGTAATTATTAGGATGAAAGAATAGTCTGCCTCCTTCAAGTGGGATAATTACTATGTAGAATGAGCTGTTTCACAAGTAATTTTACAATTTTCTTAATTAAGAAAGTGAAAAATTAGATTAAAGTAATTATTTCTGCCCTACGATTCCTTTAAATTGAGAGTCTAGCACTACTGGTAGTGGGGGGAAAAGTGTTCATAAACTCTGAAAAGCTTTGTATTACTGTGCCAAAAAATAATAACTTTTAAAAATAAAAAGTTGATTCAGAAGAATAGTTGGTTAAAGATGCAAAGACATGAGGTGAAAATGCAGTTCAGCATTTACCGATCACATGAGTGACAGAGATCGCTCTTAAACCCTCCCTTTAAAATTAATGTATGACATTAACATTGTGTTTTCAAAACTCACTGTGAATCAACCAAGTTTTCTTTTGTAGTATATGTTACTGCAAAGGGTTTTTCTTTTCCCGCTATGTTACTGAGATTACATTATCACACGTTAACCAATAACATTACCTTTTCCTCTTTCGAGTAAAACTTCAGTTAGGAACCGCAGCGGCGCAGACGCACCCGTGGGTCGATCGGCCGCCCCACGCCGCGCGGGCAGAGGAGGGCAGGCTGTGCCGGGGGGCACAGGGGACAGCAGCGCCATGCACACAAGGCAGCTCAGGTCAGATGGGAAACCCACCCGGGAAGCGGAGTTGTGGACGGAAAGTTTGCCTTCCTGCTTACTCGCTTTGTCGCTTACGTCTTCAGCTGTTCGATTTGGTTGCTGGCACAACTTTTCTCCTTAGTAAGGATACTTGTGCAATCTAACTTACACTTTAATGATATTCTCTGACTTTTTTTAATCAGAAGCCTCGTTACAGTTAATCGGGAGCCTTGTTCAGCTCACGTACAACCATCCGTCACTCTCTCTGCTGCAGATCCCGAATGTTTCACAGAGTTCAGCGAGAATCGTGTTTCCTAGTAACTGCTCCCCGCTGATACGCACGAGAGCAGATGATGCAGCCAGAACGTGGGGCTGCCTCCCAGGGCGGGGGTCGGAATGCTGGCGACGGCGCCCCGTCTCTCCCTGCGGGCTCAGTAGTCACATGGAGGGAAAGAAAATTAGCCTGGCTTAGAAACACTTGGCTGAAGACCAGGACTTGGCTTTGTGAACTGTGACTTTACCATGTTAAAATGTGAGAGTACTTTTCAAAGACAGGAAGGATGCATTTTTCAGGAGCTTCTGTAGTCAATTTTTAAGTGATCAGATCTCACGCACACCCTCAGGTTAGGGAGAATACTCGATTCCGAGAGAGAGGACTTGGAAGAAGTGCCCAGTGATCCACAGGAGAGAGTCAGAACAGAATTAATGGCTTATAACACACAAGGCCTGTCCAGAAAATGTCCAGCCGCTGTTGATTTAACGAGAATGGTTTGTACAGTGTCCATGTGACCTGGCAGCCAAGGGGAGTGGACTGGAGTGCGCACGTGTGAACAGTGACGACTTCACTGTACTGGTCTGTGGGGGCGGTAGATGCCGTTGAGTGAGCGTGTGTACTGTGTGGCCGTCACATTCAAAATGACTGAGTGAGTAGAACAGCAAATCTGTGTCACATTTTGCCTTAAGCTTGAACACTCCCCCGTGGAAACTATCCCAATGACTCAGAAGGCCGCAGCTCTGGGCAGCTGGTGACCGGCAGCTTCATCACCACAACGCACCTGCTCACGCATCACGTCTCCTGCAGAGTTTTTTTTGCCAAACATCAGATCACCCAGGAGACTCAGTCCCCTGCAGATTGGCACCTGTGACTTCTGACTTTCCCCAAAACTAAAATCACCTTTGAAAGGGAAGAGATCTCACATCACCGATGAGATTCAGGAAGATACGACGGGGCAGCTGATGGCGGCTGGGAGAACTGTGTGAGGTCCCAGGGCGCCTACTTTGCAGGGGACTGAGGCGTCACTCCTCTGTTACACTGTTTCTTGTATCCCGTATCTTCTTCAGTAAATGCCCCCATTTTTCACTGTGCATGGCTGGATGCTTTCTGGACCCGCTGCGTCTGTCAGATGCACAGGTGGAGTCCTCGTGGATGACGCATGGGCACACGCAGCAGCAAGGAGACATCTGTCCCCGGACGCTGACTGAGGAGGACACGAGACGTTAAATAAAGGCTGGTGACTCTTCTCACAGTGGAGACCTAAGGGTGCCTGTAGACACCGAATTTGTTTTGTCAATGTGCTCACTCACCTGTGTCCTTGTACGTCCGCCAACGTACAGGGTCCCACCACTCTATTACTGTAGCTCACCTCTGTTCTTCACACAAAATACGTTCAGTGGTGTCGGCACCAGCCTTGTCTGCGAAGCAGCACCCGGGTGCCAAAGGAGCGGGAAGGCCAAAGCCCGTGCAGACCAGCCCAGCGGGTGGCCGTGCAGTTTTAACGCGGGACTCGCAGAGCGCGCTCTGCGCGGCAGCAGGACAGACGGGCCCGCACTGCTCAGGGAGGCCACACCTCCCGGTTTACATCCCAAGACACGCACTGCGCACCCTGAAAGGATGGCCGGGTGGCGAGGGGAAGGAAGGGACCAGGCCCTGGGCTCTGGTGCGCGGCCCCGAGGAAAGGCTGCAGAGGAGAGGCTGCAGGGCGGAGGGAGGGTTAGAGGCGGCGAGGTGAACCCTGGGCTCCGCGCCCACTGCAGAGGACCCGGGAGTCCGCCTCAGCCTGGAGCCGGCCTCGTCCGCGCGGGAGCTGCTGGTGTCCTTGCTCGTTTGCGTTGTGGGGCGCACTGAAAGCTGCACAGGGCAGGGACTATGTCGGTGGCCCGTCCACGCATGCCCGGTGGTTAGCCCATGCCTGGCTCCTAGTGGGTGCGCGACAAACACTTGGTGAGTCCAGGGGTGAGATGCCCAGCACACACACAGGACTCGCGCAGCTCGCTCAGAGTGATCAGTGCAGGTCACAGGGGAGCAGGGCGCCGCCGTGCTGTAACGTCCTGGACGTGCTCTGAAGTGACGCCCTGGAGACCGCCCGTCTCCTCCGTGGCGCTCTCAGATCCGGGCCAGAGCCTGAGCCAGGCGGTCAGGCTGCCTGAGGACTGCACCCTCTGCCGCCTGCTGGCTGCTCAGTCCTGATCGCTCACCCTCTCTGGGCCCCCATTCCTTCCTCGGTAACGGGTCACAGCCGGGTTTGTCCCACGGGGACTTTATGAAAAGCGAACCGATGGCCGTGTGTTCCGGAGCGCCTGCAGCGCAGTAAGCACTCAGTTACTGGCCTTCTGTAGGTGGTGCTGTTCTGGGCACTTGGTTCTCGGGTTGGAACACGCCACAGTGGGCGTCCCACCCTCCCACGCAAGCATTCAACGTGAGAAAAGCCCGCCAAGTTCTCCCCGTGTTGTAGGTCTGTCTTTTGCAAAATACTGCTTTGTGCCTTTTGCTCTTCTCGGTGTTCTGTCACATAGTTTTTGTTACCAAACAATCAGCCACTTAACGACTCAGTCCTGCTTCACCAGGTGAATTCAGCTTTTCCGCTATCTTACGAAGGGGATCCATTCTGGGGAGGGGAGGGGCAATGTCATTCAAGAAAATTGAGTGCATTTCCATACGTTTAAAATGTAATTATCAGTCATTTCATGAAGGAAAATTATGATTTCTTGAACGCTGTTTGTGCTGAAATTAACACCGAGTTCCACTGACGGAGCACCATCCCATCAGAAGTAGCGTTACGATCCCACGGGGCTGGGAACCACCCCGTTCCTCCTTCCTGGCGGTTACACGCAGGACTTGCAGAACCACACGCATGAACTCAACATGTCTGTAATTCAGTCATGACAGGCCAAAACGAGCTACGAAGTCACAGGCAGGTAGACAGGGAAATGTACGCACGTTGTCACACCCACCCCCAGCCGACACCGCCAGCGGCAGCACAGGGGCGTGGAAGGGCTCCACGCCAGCAAGTCCCAGCAGAGCGCCCGGGCCGGGCCGCCAGCGCCCTGTGCGGGTGAGAACCTGCGGGCACGTGTTCACTGCCCCAGCTGCCCGCCGGGAGCCGGAAATGGGAACTAGCCCTCCTTTGTGGAAAGGAGGGGTTGCAGACCAACTTCCACGGTGCACGAAGTCCCCAGAGCAGCCAGAAGAGACTGACCCGAGCGGGCATGTCACAGACTGGCGTTTTTGATGTGCTCGTAAGTGACCAGCACGAGCAGGTCCGTAATCACGCTGAAACATCTGTTAGTCTGTTAGCTTTGCAGGGCCCCACGCGTTGCAGAAGAATCTGGCACAGTGGGCTCTGTGCTGAAATACCAAGTAGAAGGATTGATAGAGGAGCAGCTTAGTTACAGGGTCCTTGGACGTGTGGTGTTGATGAATTTCCGAGGGAGGCGGCGAAGAACTCGTGAGTGGGGATAAAATGGAAGGAAACGAAATGCATGCTACCTCCACCCCACTGAAGGAGATGATCTTCCCGGGACAAGTGCTCAGAGGGTGCTTCTGGGCTGGCAGCGTTGACGGGAGGAGAGAACGAAGGAAGCTGGAAGAGGAAACAGAGTAATGACTCCCTACGTTGGTGGCCGGGCACGGATGCCAAGTAAACACAGCCAGAGGTAGGGGACCGCGAGTCTTCTGCGGGCGAGTCCTCCTGCCCCGACCATCCTGACTTGCTGGTAAACCACATCCATCAGGAAAATGCGAGCACATGAAGATTACTTAGCTACCCTGCCAGTACTTCTGAGCATTTTTATATCAGAAACTGTTTTGAGAAAAATTTTATTAAAAGCAGGGATCTGTCCCCCAAAGTACATGTACATATCGCTCGGAATCCTGCAGACAACGTGCCGGGTGGACGTGCTGCATTTGTGTAGACGCTTGCCCAGGTGGGACGGCTGGGTGGTCTCCAGTCTGGGGGCATTGCGAGTGAAGCTGTTGTGGGCATCTCTGCGCACGTGGACAGTTACTGGGTCAAATGGCAGTTACATGTTCAGTTTTATAAGAAACCACCAAATTGTTTTCCAGAGTGACAGTGCTGTTTTACTTTTTACCAGCAGTGAACAGCTTACCCAGTTTCCCCGCATCCCAACAGCGTTTGGTGGTGTCTCTACAATTCTGATAGAATTGTACTGATATCTCACTGTGGGTATTTTTAAATCCCCGCCTAAGGACATGCTCACTGACTCTTAGAGAGGGGAAGGAAGGAGAGAGGAAAAGAAACATCAACGTGAGAGAGAAACATCAATCGGTTGCCTCCTACGTGCCCCGATGAGAGAACGAACCCCCAACCTAAGTATGTGTCCTGACCAGGAATCGAACCCACAATCTTTAGTTTTATAGGACAACGCTCCAGCCAACTGAGCCACGCCTGCCAGGGCTCACTGTGGTTTTAATTTGCCCGTCCCTGATGGGGAACGATGTTGAATATCTTTTCATGTGTATATTTGCCGTCTTTTTATCTTCTTTAGTGAAATGTCTCTTCCTGCCTTTGGCCCATGTTCTAATGGTACAGTTTGCTTTTTTACTGTTAGGTTTGAAAATTCGTGTATACCAGGTACTATCCTTTGTCAGATAAGTGGTTTGCAAATGTTTTCATCCACTCTTTTCATCCTCTTAATATGTTCATTTTTAAAGCAGGTGTCTCTAATTTCTGTGAAGTCCAGTTGTCGTTTTTTCCTTGGGTGGCATGTGCTTTTCGTGGCAAGTCTAAGAACTCTTTACCCAGCCCCGTCCCTCCCACTATTTTTCTTCAGTTTTCTAAAATTACAACAGTTTTGGAATTGTTTATGTTTCTGACCCATTTTTAGCGGTTTCTGTGTGAGGTGTGAGAGTCGGTCACGGTGCTTGTCTGTTGTGCCTGTGGATGCTCAGTCGCTCCAGCACAGCCCAATGAAAAGCCGCCTCTTCCCACCGGGTTGGGTTCCCTCCGTGGGACCGGCTGGGCGTGCCCTGCGGGTCCCCGTCTCTCCGTGCTCCGTGCCGGCTCACTGATCTCTGTGTCCACCACGGGCCTTACCGCGCAGCCTTCATTGCTGTGAATGTGTGATAATTCTTGCGCTTTTTCCTTCTATAAATCTGAGAATAATCCTGTCTATGTTTCCCCACTTTTTCCTTCTTTATATTTGAGGATAAATCTTGTTTATATTTACTGAAACTCTTGCTGGAGTTTTGATAGGAATTATATTAAAGCTGTATATCAATTTGGGAGAATTGATATCTTCACTATATTGCATCTTTGCATCCATGAGGACGGTTTGCCTTTCCATTGTATTTATATATCATTTGATTTATTGTATTAGTATTATGTAGTTTTTAGTGCACGTTTTACACATGCTTTCCTAGATTTACACATAATTGCTTCTCTTTTTTAGTGACGTAGCATTACATTTTAATTTCAGTTTCCGTGTGTTAATTGCTAGCGTGTAGAAGTACAAGTGGTATTTGTACATTTGTCTTGCGTCCTATCACCTTGCTAAACTCAACCGTTAGTTCTCGGAGTTTGATAGATTTTTGTGAGTTCCTACGTAGACAATCATGTCATCTGCAAACAGGGACCCTTTCACTTCTCCCTTTCACCTGCATTCCTTTCGGTGCGCCCACCTGCCTCATTGCACAAGCTTGGAAATTCCAGCCGCGTGGAGCAGGAGGCAGGAGGAGCGCAGCGCCGGGGTGACGCCCGGTGCCAGCGGAAAGCACTGGGCCGCTCCCCTTTAACCGCGGTTTCAGCTGTGTGTGCGCAGCCGATTTTATTTGGTTGAGGAAGTTGCCCTTTACTCCTTTTTTTTTCATCATGAATAGGCTTTGAATTTTGTCTTTCTAAATTGATTAAATATGATTATGTAGTTTTTCTTCTTTAAGTGTTAATGTGGTAGATGATATTGGTTAATTTTCCAATATGGAACTAGCCTTCCACCCCTAGAATAAGCTCCACTTGGTCATCATGTAAAAATTTTTATTAAATATTCTTGTATTTTAGTTACCAGTAGCTTGTTAAGGACTTCTGTGTCTGTTTATAAGGGGTGTTTATTTTTTTTCCTATGTATATTGTCTTTAACTTTTGTAGTGGTATGATACTAGCTATAAAGTTGATTAAGAAATGTTTCCTTTCCTATGTTTTCTAGAAGAAATCATGTATAATTTTGGTTAATTCTTCTTTAAGTGTTTGATAGGGTTTTCCAGTGAAACTGTCTGGACCTGGAGTTTTCTTTGGGGGGGGTGCGGCTTAAATAATGTCTCAGTTTCCCTTCACAGTGACCCTGTCCGTTCTTGTTGAGTGGGCTGTGGTGGCGTGCGCTCTAGGCCTCGGTCTGCGTTCCCGGACCGTCAAACGTGCGTGGCCGAGTCCTGCGCAGCGTCTCCTTGTCCTACTGCTGAGGTCAGGGCCTGTGGCAGGCCCTGTTACTCCTGAAGTTGTCACCTGTGTGTCCTCTCTTTTTGCTTTGTCACTTTTATTGATCTTTCTAAAGAACCAGCTCTTTGCTCTATTGATTTTGCCTATTGTTTTCTGTTTCTGATCTCACTGATTTCTGCCATCACCTCCTTCCTTCCTCTGGCTGCGCTCTTCTGCATCTGTGCTCTTGAAGTGGGAGTTCCGGTTACTGATGTGAGATGTGGTATCTTTTCTGCCGTGTGCGTTTAGTGCTGTGACCCCTGTTGGTGCAGTGTTAGCTGTGTCCCACAGATTCCGACATTTTCATTGCATTTTCCCTTCAGCTCAGTGTATTGTGTTCCTTTGAGAATTATTTTATGACTCATGGCTAACTGAGAAGTGTGTTTCTTTAATTCCCAAGTGTTTGGAGGTTTTCCTGTTGTCTCTCTGTGATTGGTTTCCATTTTTATTCCGTTTGGAGGAGAGGGCACCGTATGATTTCAGTTTGTTAAAACATGTTAGATTTGCATTACAGTCCGGGACGTGGTCTCTCCTGGCCCGTGGCGCGTCGGCACTGAAAGCACTGTGCGTTGTGCTGTTGTCGGCGGGACTGGTCTGAGAGCGCGGGTTCCTGGCGGTCCTCGGGTCCTCGCTGATGCTTGCCATATGTATACACACACACACACACACACACATCCTCTGGTCACGCGTTTGTCTGTTTCCCCTTTCCCTGCCGTCGGTTTGCGCCCGGCACCCTCCGCAGGCGCGCACACATTTGGGGTCGGCGTCTTCTTAATAAGCTGACCCTTCTGCCATTAGATAAGGCCTTTCTCTGTCTCCAGTAATTTTATTTTCTCTGACGTACATGTTAATCTGGGATTAATTTCCTTTGGTTAACGTTTGATATATGTGCTTTATCCCTTTACCTTCACTCTACCCGTATTGTTATATTTGTAGTGGATTTCTTATAGAAAGCATTCTTTCTGAAGCATTATTTTTCTCTTGTGTTTGTTCTCCTCCCCTTTTTTTGTTTATGTATTGTCTTTTATTGCCTTCCTGTGGGTTACTTGAACATTTTTTGGAATTCTGATTTAGCCATTATGGTTATTTTGTTTTGTTTTTAGCATTATAATATGTTTATTTGAATATTTTATAAAGATATCAGAAGTTAAAGTGATCATCTTTTTGTAAACTTAGGTGGTAATTATATTGAAGTACTTATTGTTACTTTCATTATAATTAAGTAACTTTTCATTTTAAAGAAATAAATCAGACACACTTAGTGCATAAAATGGATGCATACTGCCTGATGCCAGATTAAGTGGAGATGCACAACTTGGTCTGACCCCCGGGACGGCCACGGAAAAGGAGGGACTGGGGGGGCCTCTGCTGCCAGCTTCACGAGAAGTAGCAAGTGCAGTTTTCTTGGCAGAGGGAGAAAAAGAGTCCAGTTGTTGCTTAAGTTTTAAAAAGTAGATAATATCAACAAAGTTTACGCAAACACATAATTTTAATAAGTTGCTTTTCAAGAGTCAATAAAAAAATCAATAAAATTATTCACCTGAAATCAAAATTAAGTGTTCAACAAAATTTTAGAAATGATTCTGTTTAAGTGTTCAGCTATAATTGATGTGTAACACTATACTGGCTTCGGAAGCACAGCGTAACGATTAGATGCTTGTTGCAAAATGATCACGATCAGTCCAGTCAACATCCAGCCCCGCTCATAGTTACAAAAAAGTTTGGGATCTCTCCCCGCGACCCTCAGACACAGAATGCAGCACTGCCGACCGCGCTGGCCGTGACGGACGGACTTCGCAGCCGGACGTTTGTGCGCTTGGACCCCCCACCCACCCACCCACTCCACACTCCCCGCTGCCGCAGCCCGGCCTGCTCTCTGTGTCCGTGGGTGCCCAGTCTTGGCTGATGGTTTTATTTGTTTGTTTTCTGTTTCTTTTGCTTTATTTTAGATTTTACTTGTAAGTGAGATCGTACAGTATCTGTCATTCTCTGTGTCCCTTGTTTGCTTAGCATCGTGCCGCCCTTAGAGTCCATCCCTGTGGTCGCAAATGGCAAGGTTTCTCTTTTGTGTCTGCATAGTGTCCGCTGTGTGTGTGTGTATGGAATTCCGCTGTGTGTGTGTGTGGAATTCTGCTGTGTGTGTGTGTATGGAATTCCGCTGTGTGTGCATAGTACTCCACTGTCTGTGTGCATGTGTGCACGTAGATTTAAAAAGGTGTGATTTTATATATACAGATACATGATGCTACTGGACACACGGGTGCACATACGTTTTTAGTTAGCATTTTCATTTTCTTCAGATAAACATCCAGAAGTGGAATTGCTGGATCATACTGTTGTTCTATTTTCTAATTTTTAAGGAGCCTCCACACTGCTTTGCACATGGCTGCACCCGTCTGCACTCCCACCAGCGGTGCACGAGGGTCCCCTTTCTCCACGGCCTCACCAGCACTTGTTACTTCGAGTCTCTCTGATAAAGCCATCACAGTTGCTGTGCAGAGATGCCTCGGTGTGGACCTGACTTGAGTGCTTTCTCCGGTACCTGCTGGCGTCTGTGTGTGTCTGTTCAGACAGCCTGTTCATGTCCCCCGTCGGATTGTTTGGGGGTTTTGTCTGTCTGTTTTTACTACTGAGTCGTGTGACTGCTTAATACATTTTTCGGATGCTAACCTCTTACCAGATACATTATCTGCCAGTATGTTCTCCCACTCAGTAGGCTGTCTTTTTATTTTGTTGCTGGCTTCCTCTGCTGCACAGAAGCTTTTTAGTTCAGTGTAGTCCCACTTGTTTATTTCTGCTTCTGTTGCCTATGCTTTTGTTTTCAAATCTCAAAAAAAAGAATGATTATATAAGACCGATGTCAAGGAGCTTATACCGCCTATATTTTCCTCCAGGAGTTGTAATGTATTAGGTCTTAAGCCTTTGATCCGTTTAGTTGCGTTTTGTGCCTGGTGTCAGGCCATGATCCAGCCTCACTCTCGTGCTGGGGGCTGTGCAGTTTCCCCAGCACCACTTATGGAAGAGACTGTCCCACTCAGTATCCCTGGCTCCTTTGTCAAATGGTTGACCATGTATGTGTGGCTGTATTTCTGGGCTCTCCTTTCTGTGTTTTTTTTTAATAATAAATCAGGATGTGTGACAATGACTAGGGTTGGGAGGACACTTTTTTAAAAGATTTTATTTATTTTTAGAGATGGGAAGGGAGGGAGAAAGAGAGAGAGAAACATCAATGTGTGGTTGCCTCTCACGTGACCCCCACTGGGGACCTGGCTCGCAACCCAGGCATGTGCCCTGACTGGGAATCGAACCTGGGACCCTCTGGTTTGCAGCCCAACTCTATCCACTGAGCTACGCCAGCCAGGGCTAGGGCTCTCCTTTCTGTTTCATTGACCTGTGTGTCTGCCTTTGTACCAGTACTGCACTCCTTTGATTACTGTAGCTTTGTGATATAGTTTGGAATTAGGCAGTGTGCTGCCCCCCGCAGTGTTCTTCTGTCGCAAGATTGCTGCGGCTGCTCGGGTGTTTTGGTGGTTCCATCACACTCATGTGTTAGGGCTGTTCATTCTGTTCCTGCAAATATGCCCCTGGAATTTTAACAGAGACTCCACTGCATCTGTAAATTGCTTGGGTGTTTGGACATTTTAATAATATCAATTCTTCTAATCCATGAGCACGGAATATATTTCCATTTATTAGTGTCCTCTTCAATTCCTTTCATCATTATCTTGCAGTTTTCACTTTCCAGGTACTTCACTCCTTGGTTAAGCGTATTCCCAGCTATATTACAGGTGCCCCTCGTATCTGAAAGTCGAGCGCTCCCGTGAAACCTTTCCTCTGCCAGTGCCGTGAAGCCAGAGAGTGGCTGGCTCTCCGAAGGACCACCTTCTGCCACCTCGCTGTTACAGAGGGCCCTCACTGTTCCCCATTTGTGTTACTCAGAAGACATCCCAGGAGGACTTTCGCTTTTATGAAAAAGGCCGTTACCGTACTAGTGTAGGTCTCCTATGAAAACCAGGTGGCTTCACACAGACTTTCAGAAAGTGGCGGTGCCTGCCTTCTTCCCGATGCAATTGTGGACGGGCTCATTTTAGTTTCTCTTTCTGATCGTTCGTTAGCTGAGTTTTTAGTGTCTCTGTCTGCACAGCTCTTTCCGTGGCTGCTCTAATTGCTGCACGTATGTTACATAGCCTGTCACAGTCTGTGGGAGTGTCGGCTCACCAGCCCGAGTGAGGAGCAGGGAGTTCGCCTCCCTCATTTCCCTCTGTCTCAGTGTTGCCTCTGTGGGCCTGAAAGCCTCAGCGCCACAGCGCCTGCTTCCACAGTGAAACGTAACGCAGAAACTCAGGAGGGGAAGGAAGCTCGTTACAGTGACTCATATTTTGCGTCCCGTGTTCCTTCTTCCACCCGATGTTCCATGTTCCTTCTGTCATCCCTGCCCTTGTGTTTCTAGGGCCCCCCGTCCTTCGGACGAGCCGGGATGCACCACGTTCCGCATTCTTCCTCATCTCCGAGTCTCTCCGTCCTCCGTTCGGGGAGGACGCTGTCGGGCTGTGCGGTCCTGGGCTGACAGCTCCTCCTTCCGCGCGAGCACACGCCCGCCGCTGGCTCTGGAGCCAGAGCTTTCACGTGGAGCGCGCCGTCCTTCTGACTGGTCTCCCGCCCTGCGTGAGGCGTCTTTTCTCTCTGGCCGCCTCTGTAGGTTCCTCTTTGTCCTCAGTGTCCGGGAGTTTAATTATGATGTGCATTGGCATGAATTTCTTTGAGTTTATTGTGTTTGGAATTGTCAACTTCTTAAATCTGTACATGGATGTTGTTCTTGTTTTCGTTTTTTAGGTTTTTTTGTTT
>CM052548.1:1694965-1766797 GCA_028533065.1 Trachops cirrhosus | reverse complement strand
CATCTCAACTGATTAAAGATCCTATGGCTCTAAAAAGAATTTATTCTTTTAAAGATTCTTTTTGTTATGCTTGGGAACTGATCTTTGTTCTAGTTCAGGTTTTAAAATTAGCATTTAAATTAATAGCAAGTAATATCCCTGTCCTTCTGTCAAAGATAGTCATGGATCAATATTTCTTAAACATTGTATTCCCAATTCTAACCTGTAAACGACATTCATTCTTTCTTTAATTACCACTTTAGGTGATGGCAGGTTAAACTGTCGAGGCCTCAGATGCCGGGAGCAGGCTGGTCCCATCCATTTGTTTAATCAGCCCCTAGTACTCACCACTTTGCTCACAGGCGTGCTGAGGCCGTCCTCATTCGGCCTTTCACTACTCCTGAGCAGTGGGAACGGGTGGTGTCTGCACTCAGCCCCCACCCCACCCCACTAAGCGAAGTCAGGAGGCTCAGCCCCCACCAGGCTGTCCCCTGGGGCAGAGCCTGCTGGACCGCCAGTGCCCTGGCCTCCTGAGACGCTGCCCTTTTCCAGCTACTGTTATCTGGAAAAGAAGTGAGGCTTTCAAATAAGCAGATGGAAGGCCTGCTGGTTTGGGGTTCTGCCTCCTGTGCACATTTTAATACCAGGTCCCCAGAGTTGTGAGGGATTAGAACACACCCCCATCTCTCCTGCTCTGGGGGATTGGCCGTTTTCGCTCTGCGGCTGCTTTGCTCCCCAAAGGGCACAGCAGAAAGACGGCGCCCCTCCACACGCTGTGGAACTGGAAGTTGTAATTGGAGACATCCGAGGAACACTGTCAGAGCCAAGGGTTCTGTGATGTGCCTTTCTTAAAGAGGGGCCAGTGTGCGGCCCTCTCACGGGCCCCAGAAAACAGCGGTTCAGTGGGGCAAGGCCGGGCAGAATCGGAAGGAGCGCGGGTCTGTCCTTTCAGAGACCCAGAGGAACGCGGAGGAAGCGGCTCCCTGTTAAAAGTTTATAGAATCGTACTCAGAATTCTGGTATGTTTCAGTAAATCAGTGTGTATGGTTTCCATAATGCGCTTCGCGAATTTTTTTCATTTTCCCCAATTTAATTGTTTGGACATGTTGAGTTACTTTTTGAGAGAAAGAAGCAGCTCGCCATTTGTAACGTTTTTGACCACTCTTCGACTCCAGTGCCAGAAACCTCCGTTAACCCAGGACTCAACTAGCCTTCCGTGTTCGGAATGGGGACTTTCGCAAGTTTCTTTATTTAGCAAGGCCCCACGAAGACGGAGACACTCTGTCTCGGATGTGGATCACGTCCCCTTCTTTCTCACCTCGCCCCAGTCTGGACCAAAGCTCCTGGGTTTCTCCGGAAGGGAACCAGGAAGCCCGGCGTCCAAAGGCGTCCCGGCGGTTGAAGGGTTAAGGGAGCGGCTGGAGGCAGCCAGGCGTTGGGGGCCCGCGAGCGGGGCGCGGGGGCAGGGGCGCCGCCGAGCGCGCGCGCAGACCCTCCAATAAACACAAAGGAGGGCCTGGGGAATAGAAACCCAAATCCACTTGTAATCGTACAAGAGATTCGGGCATAATTACTTGAGCAACCTAGATTAAGATTGATGAGCCTTTAAAGTGGCGCTTCAGATCGACCGCCTCGCCCTTTGGAAAGAAAAACCTGGCGGAGCGGAGGGGGACCCCTGCTCCGGCGGCTCCGCGGCGGAAGCTGCCCGCGGAGCCCCCCGCCGGGCCTCGGGCGGGCTCCGCGCGGGGGCGAAAACCGTAAAATGAGCGAAGGGAAAGCGGAGTGCCCGCCTGGCCGGTGGGCACGCCCGGGGGTGCAGGCCGGCACGGACACCGTGGGCTTCACAGTCACCCCTCTAAGCGCGAGGGAAGCCGGCCGAGCCCGCCCGGTGCCTCCCGCGGCTGGTTCTGAGCGGACGGCGGCGATTTCCGTGTGTGCCGGTCCCCGGGAGCGCGGCCCCTCGCGGGCCTGCGTCCTGCCGCCCGAGTGGCCGTGGCCGTGCGAGCCGCTCTCCGCGCAAAGCCGCCGCGGAGGGCCCGGCCCGAGCGCCCGCCGGGGACCCTCCTTTTCATCGCCTCTCTGCGGTCGCTGCGGCGCCTTTGACTAAATGCTAGTGATGGGGACAGTGGAGGGGACTGTCGTGCGCCCTGGCTGCGGAAGAACGCACGTTATTTCGGATTTCCTCGTTTGTGGTCTTTGAAATCCAGGACAGCGAGGAATGCCTCCCCTTTGGAAATCTTTATTAAAGGAGCAGCTCAGCAGCCCCCCTTTAAATTAATATTCTAATATGTGAGATTCGTAATTTTCAACTCCTACTCAGGTGCCGGGGATTCTAAGGCAGCGCCTTCGTAGGCACAGTGTGCAAACATCTCTCTACCGCAACTCAGTCCCTGTAGGTCGGGTCGGGAAATAGACCTTGCCGGACCCTTTCCCGAAAATCGTTTGTTCACATGTCTTACAATTTCATCACTTTCTGACTGATTCTCGGTGAGAAAAATCACTGCTACGACCCCCCCCCCATTTTTTTCTGTATAAGAAATGCAATTGATGTCCGTGTGCGCGCGCCGCATTAATAACCTCCCTGCGGAATTTCTCCCTCTCCATCCGGTCCGGCTGCTTCGCAGCCTCCCGCCCAGCCCTCGGGGAACCCGCTGCTGCCGTACCGGCTCCAGGATGGCCGGCTCCTGCGGGCGGGGCTGGCCGCCTGGGCTCTCGGACAGCCGGGGGCTCCTCGCGGAGTCCGGCCTTCCGGAGTCCGTTCTGCATTTCCAAGTCGGCTAACGACAGAGCCTCCCAACCGCGTAGGGTTTCTGGGAGCAGTCGCAATCCCGCTTGCTAAGGGTCCATTATCCGGTTCCCTGACCTCCGGTTTTCAGAGAATATTTCTCCCTAGTTTCCTCCTAAGGTAATGTTTGCACGCCAAGCAGACCTTATCTCAAATGAAAGGAACTTGCTGTATAATACAGGCACCGTTTTTTAAAATGCATCTTCCAAATTAAAAACCCGTGGACCCCTTCTGGGAGGAGGCCCAGAGCGTCCCGGGACCCAGCCTGACTGTGGTGCCCTTGTCTTTCAGGCCCCGTGGTTCTCAGCACGCCCGCCCAGCTCATCGCTCCCGTGGTGGTGGCCAAGGGGACCCTCTCCATCACCACCGCCGAAATCTACTTCGAGGTAGATGAGGACGACCCCGCCTTCAAGAAGATCGACACGAAAGTGAGTGTGCTCGATGCGGATACCGCGCTGGGGGCTTTGTGGCCGGAAGTGGTTTTCAGTTTTGCTGGGCTTTAAATGGCAGTGGGGGAGGGGAGCAGAGTGCCGTCTTTTCTAATGGAAAATAAAATGAATGAAGAAATCACACACGCTTCCAGTTGTGGGATTTTAAATCCTCTATCTCCGGAGCAGGCCCATTCTAACAGCCTGTCTGAGTGGCTTTGTGTGCGTTTGGGCCGATTCGGTAGTTAAGCCGATGGCCCCCAACTCCCTGGGGTACAGCACCTCAGGCTCTCTGAGAAGACCAGGAAGGGCCTTGGGAAATTTCTCACCGAGATCGCTTTTAATTTCCAAAAGTGTAGATTGCAATGTGAATTATTTTTCACAGAAAGGTTGTGAGGAGGCTGCAGGGAGCAGGCACCCTTCGATATAAACTCATTTCCATTGTTACATCCTTTTTGCATCTTCTGAAATGAGAATGGCCTTACATGTGAATTTCAGATGCAGAGAAACTGATTCTCCGGGAAGCTCTGGCTTAAGATGTGCCTTTGCTCACACTCAGATGCTTAGAGGTGGTGTTGCCCCGTGGGTGTGAGGCCAGGAGAAACCTGTTTGGGGGGTTTGGAATGCACAAACATTTATTTGCTCGCTGAATCTTGTGTAGATTTTAAACCCGAGTGTTCTGGACGCTCTGCCCCCCTCTCTTTTGCAGTCAGTGTTACTGTTGCTTTGACTTTTATGTGACTGTGCCACTTGCGAACTTTTCTCTGAGGTTAAAAACTCAAGAACAGAAGTGTCATGCTAGATAGTCAAGAATCATTTTACAAAGGTCTTCCTTTAAAGCAGTTTTCAGAGACAATTATTCTAAAATAGTTAAAGATAAATGCTCCCATAGATCCAGAACTTTACTCTTTGTAATTCATTTTATTTAGAAATAAAGCCTCATAAAATGCTATTTGTAGAATAGCAGTTGAAATTCTAAAATTTACCCCACCTGAATTAACCAACTGCCCGAAGGCCATCGGTGATTAGCCCTCCCGGCACTTGTTGACGGAAAATACCCTGGAGGGCTGTGACAGGGCCCCTTTCACTTCTCCTCCAAAAGAACCGAGTTTTACGAAAGAGTGTACGCAGTGCATTGGCTCTAAGTAATGTAAGGTTTGTCTTCGTGCTTTCGCCATTAGCTAGCCCTGTGAAACGAAAGGCGTTCTGACTTCTGATTAATTTATTCAGCTGCTTACACCCTGCCTGAGATAAGGTCTGACCTCAGGCGGGTCGGACCTCAGCCTCAGCTTCCTGCACCGCGGTTCTCAGGCCCGGATCTCAGAGTTTGCGCGTGGCTCTGCTGAGTGCGTTTTCTGTGAGTCTGTGTGGTTTTTTGCTCGGCGGCATTGACTGTCCTGACATTTTTTTTCTTTGTATCATCAAAAATGCTACAGAAATACTAACCCCAGAAGAGCATGCTCTCCTGGGTAGATTTAAATCGTGTCTGCGATAGAAAGAAATAGTCTTCCAAGTAAGTGAGAGACTGAGAGTCGGTCCTTGTCCTCGGCAGCTCTACAAAAGCATCGTGAGGTTTCATTGTTAATGATTTTATTAACGTGAGTCTCAGAATGTTTAAAATACTCAAGCGGTTCGGTTTTCAAAGTGAAGCATTACATCTCTTTACAGGAAAACAATATAGAGTAAGACACAACTTTTACTTTATCTCTTTATTAGCTTCTAATTAAATAAAAACCAGCAACAAATTAAAATCTAAATCACAAAAGTAATTATCCAGTGTATTTCAAGTGCATTTTTCAAATATATAATTCAGATATTCAAGCGTTATTATATACGCTGAATTCAAATTTCTTTGAATATATTTAAATAACATTTCAAGTATACTTACGGAATGTTAGAAATAGAACAAGCAATATATTTGAAACAAAATGTAAACTTTTTAAAGTTCAGACACTTTCAAAGACAGATAAAAGTACCAGGAGGAAATCTACCTTTAAATGGTATCTTTGTTAGTGGAAAAGGTCTGGAAGTATCCGAAATGGCCATTTAACTTCTGTTCACCAAAGCACAAAACACCAACATCCACACTTCAAAGACAAGGTGAGATCACAATATCTGTTACACATCAAAACACACAGTACACTCGCCTTCGGAGGGCAGATCCCAGCGTTTGCTCGCAGACCGGCGCCCCTGAGCCCCCGGCTCGCTGCATCCGCTGCGGCCGGGCAGCCTTGCCTGCGGTCTTGCCTTGGGGACGGGCTGCTTTTCGGGGGGTCCCGGTGCACCTTTCAGGGAGATAAGAGATCCTCGGTGAGGCAGTCTCGAACACTTGCGGGCTGGGGTGCTCCTTCATCTGCTTCCCCCACTGGTTTCTCTCCCCTCGGAGGGGCGGCCGAAGCGCTGCCTGCACCCCGTGTCGCTCCTCCTTTTGAAGGAAGAGACGGTTTGCGCGGTCAAGCGGGATAGTAGAGGGGATGGAGCAGGAAGCATCCACTTGACGCGGACTCCCGGCAGAGTCCCCGCGGTCCAGCCGCTGGCCGCGCTGCCCTCTAAAGTTTTTCCAAACTTTTGGGGTTGGTGAGGATCTCCCTGGCCAGCCGCCACGTCTGCTTGGCGGCGTTCTCCAGCGCCGAGTGCGGCTTGCCTTGGAACAGGTCGAGGTTGGGGAGGAAGTAGTGGGGGCACCGCCGGCACTGCAGGCAGGAGATGAGCTGCAGCAGGATGCCGTTGAGCCGGTCGCCCAGGCAGGACTCGTCCCAGTCCGACTCCCGGGGGTGTTTCTCGCACTCGTAGGAGACCAGAGTCTTCATGTGGTAGTTGTTGAGGGGCTGGCCCGGCAGCTCCAGGTGGCGGTCCCGCAGGGTCTTGAGGATGGAGAGGCACTTCTTGCGGCAGCCTCCCATCTGCAGCCGGTTCTCGGCCTCGGCGAACTGCAGCACCCAGGCGTCGCTCTCCGCCGAGCTCTGCTTGCCGGCCAGGGAGTGGCACTCCTTGGACAAGAGGTTGAACCCTTCCGCTTTGACCTCCGCCACCCGGTTGGGTCCGGGCCAGGGGATGTGGGGGAGCGGCCAGTGGGCCGCGCTCCGCGGCCAGATCCCCGTGCACTTGAACGCCGGCGTGATCTGCACCACGTACCGATCCCGGATCCGCAGTTTCACTTCGCTGGTGTCCGCCACCATCTTTACCACGTCCCTGTAGCTGCATTTGTCCACCGCCTGAGCCACCAGCGTCTGGAACCGGGACCGGATCTTGCGCGCGGAGAGGTAGCCGGAGGCGGTGATGAATTCCACCCACAGGGACATGCTCCTCTTGCGCCCGTCGCTCAGCTTCAGCACCGCGCAGCCGGGCAGCGAGCCGTCGTCCACAAAGTTGAACACCCCCATCTGGTTCAGGTAGAGCACCACCTCGAACTCGGTGGGCGAGATGACCTCCAGGCCCTCGTAGCGGTTGTCCATCTCGTTGAGGGAGCTGATGAAGCGGGGCTCCTGCACCTCCACTTCCTTGAGCACGTCCGACACGACCTTGCAGACCTCGCGGATGGTCTTGGCGATGGCGGCCTTCCTGGCCTGGCATTTCTCGTTGTAGTACTTGTTCAGGTGGTACACCAGCTTGGCCTGGGCCGCGATCATGTTGGGGCAGAGATCCGGATTGTACACCGGAGTCTCGCAGTAGGCCGTGGGATCCAACGCGGCTGCTGGAGCGGGAGCCAACTTCGTGCAGAAACGGCCCGGCGCCCGCGGCGTCTCCGAAGCTGTCCCGGCGCGCCGCCGCGGGGGTCCGGGCGGCCGCGGTCCCCTCCCCGCGTCTGGGCTCCCGGCCGCTCTTAAAGCGGAACACCGCTCTCCCCGCCCTTTCTCTGCCTCTCCTCTTCCTCCTTGAGAAGAATCCTGGTGGGAGAGGAAGGCGTGCAGAGATCCCCTTCTCCGTTACAAAAACAAAAGTTGCGCCGATACCCAGCACAGCTTCCCCAGGGGTCCCAACAGCGGCCCTTCCCCTGTTTATTTACGCTTTCCGGGAGTCATGGTGCGCGAGGACTGGGGCCCGGGCAGAGGAGAGCGGCGCCGAGCGTGTGCCGGGGTGCGTGTGCATGTGCGTGTGTCAGAAGAAGCTGCTGTCGGGTTGTCTCGGAGCCCAGATGCACTCGTGTGGAAATTATAAAGGCAGGGCCAGGCAGGCTGGCGGCCAATCGCCACTGGGCTCGTCACGACAGCCTCCTTCAGCTCCAGCCCGGCTAATTAATCCCCCTCAAGGAGAGAGGCACGGAACCGAGGTAGGAGGCTGCTGCCGGCAGGAGCCCACGCAGGCCACCTAGACAGTTTTGGAAATCAAGAGGGATCTCTCAGCTCTGGTTTTACTTGAAGCATATTGACGTTCTGAAAAGACTTGGCAGAGCGGTTCTCTTCCGCGCCGAAAACCCAGCCTGCCTTTCTGCCGCCGAGCCGCGAGTACAGGTGTACATTGGAAGGGTCAGCCATCAGTCAGGGAACTAGAGGGGGTGTTCTGAAACAAAGTCGCTCACTCGATTTAGAGGAAGATCAGTGAGGTCTGTTATCCTTGACGTCTCTCACTAACTGCAGGGCGAAAGTTGCTCTTCCCTGCACATGCACGTTGGCTTTCTGCATGTTCCGGTATGTTAGGGTGATTTTTTAGAAATATTAGGCAGTGTTTTAATTCTGTTTGTTCCTCATTTGCAGTGTTGAAAGGACTCTGAAAAGTATTGCTAAGTGTGTTAGACGTTGTCCGCCCCAGTTTAAGTGAGGGTGTTTAAAAAGAGTGTTTAGGAAGCCCCTCCCCCCACCCGCAGCCCCCTTTGTGCTGCGGTAGGCGCGCCCGGCTCTCCACGTGGGGCAGGAAGTTTCGCGTGCACTCGCAGGAATATCTGGAAGATCAGTGATCTCTGTGATGGGGAGATTTTCACGTGCGTTCCTAGCGAGCCGTGTGTCAGTGTGTGAGATTCAGGATCGCGGACGGGAGACCTGCCGGCAGAGACTGCCCCGTGAGCGCGCGGTCCCGGCTCGGCCGGCTCGTGCACCGATGCCGGACCCGGAGCCACAGCTCCTCTGCTAAGTGCCCTCAGCGCTGGCCTGACGGTGGGCTTGCCGTTTGATGTGAGTCTGTGTGAGTTGACTAAGGGAAAACGGTTAAGATGGTAAAAGAAAATTAATTTGCAGCCTTCCAGGTTTTTTTTTTTAATTAAACAGCATTTTGGGGAAAATTAGAAAGAAATCAACATTTCTAAATGTGGAACCTGGAAACAGGAGGGGGACACGGACTTGTGCAGAACCTTTGTGGAGGAGCACCCCCGTGTCCTTAGGGTGCAGGACAGAGTGAGCTACTCAGGGCTGTGCCCTGCTTTCAGACGAAGCCCAGGCGGGTGCTGACCGCCTGCCTCTCCCTTAGATGTGGTCCCTCCCCAACGGGGGGTGTTTCCAGCCCAACCCTCTAACTCCTGGGGACAGGTTTGCAGGCACTGTCTTTCACAGCCCCTTTCAGCAAGGTCTCGTTCAGGGCCCGGTGTTTGCTCCAGCTTTTGACTGGGGGGAGTGGCGGCACACTGCACCGCGTCACAAAGACACCCATTCTTGGCTCTCGTCATCCCAGAGTGACAGAGTGTGGTCCTGCTTCAAACAGTACGTTAGATTGGGGGCTGAGGGCATGGATCAGCCCTGTTCCCGGAGAGCCGTCACCCCCGCCGGGGCAGCACTGGGCACACCCGAGCAGCCCCTCCCCGCTGTGGCGTCGCGGGTGAACGCACCGCTACCTTCTGGCAGTGGGGAGAGGGAGCTAATCCGAGCCGGAGGCCCGCGGCCACTGAGCTGAAGACGTGCCTTGGTCTCTGGGGAGAAGCCCCCGCCGTCCTTCACCCAGCGCAGGTCCCGGCTCCTTCCCGCCGGCCTCTCTCCCGCTGCTCCGCACTCCCCAGCCGGCCTTGCCTCCGTCTGCTCCCTGTCTCGTAGGCTTCATTTCCGCGAGCGGTCATTTGAAAGCCTCACTGGGCGTGCCGGGTCTCCCTGCGTCCGCTGAAGGCCTCGGGCTCTGCCCACTCGCCGCTCAGCCCCGGGCCCACTTGTGCTCGAAGCCACGCGGCGCTTTCTGGTTCCCCAACGCGCTCCCCCTGATCAGGCCAGAGTGTCTAGGCCGACCGCTGACCCCTCGATTTCCTGGGCCACCTGCAAGTGCCCCGGTTACCAAGGGCAGGACGCAGCGTGGGACGCGGAGGCCCCGGGGCCGTTCGGGGGACCGGGGCGCGGCTGCCCAAGAGGGTCTAACGCCGAGGACGCGAGGGGCGCCCGGCCGGCCTCGCTGGAGCCAGGCGCGCAGGTGGCGCATCTTCGGGGCTCACTGTGCGGCTTAATTGGGTTAAAGCGAAGCTAAACACCCAAGCACTTTGTGCAAACTAATTGGTGTAACCGGGGCCTTTTCACTAACGATTTGCACTTTGAAGAAGAAAAATGGATGGTGAGAAAAGAACTAAGAAGCTCGTTAGCCCTCCTGTGTTCCAGGGAAGTGAAGTCATTCCGTTTCAAGGACTCGGAGCGGGCCGCGGAGCGGCTCCCCGGGCACCCACCCCCCAGGGCGCTGACAGTGATTTACATAACACAGGGCCCCCGCGCCGCTGTTATCACTGCGCGAACCGGCGCCCGGATCTCACTCCCGTGCCAGAGCTGCGGCCCGTCGCTGCGACCCGCGATTTTCTATTACATTGGACACGTGAGAGGAATTGCTTTCTGCAGCTGAACCTTTCCGGCCATCGCAGACACCTCTCAACTGTTGAAGGGAGCACCGAACTCTGCTGAGGACTGTGTCTGCCATCCCTTCTCGTTCAGTGAAAGGACCTGGGGAGAGGAACTTACATAGTCTAGCTTTTGTGGGATTTCATCTCTTTCAACCCAGCCTCCAGAGACAGACTTGTTTCGTGGGAGGAGTTGAACTATTGTGTAGTGAAACATTTTTTTGAAATATCATTTCAGCTATTGAACTAATTATTTCACGTGATTATGTAATATATGGAGATAGCTTAAAATCAATTTATTTACATAGGGGAAAACGCCTTAAAACAACTCGAATGACACCAGTCTTACTTGTATTGTTATTTTTTTGCAATGAACGTAACCCTAAGAATCAGAGCTTGCGCGTGTCCCATCCTCAGGAGGCAAGCGTTAAGTGTTCCCGCCGGAATGCTGTGCGGGCTTGTGTGACAGGAGCGACCACTGAAGAAAACCGCCCTGGCTGGGGGGGTGCACCAAGAGTCTCGGTTCAGTGATGGTTTGAGGTGCTTACATTCGAAGGGCATTCGGAACTTTAAGGTCTAGCCAGTATGACTTTTTCATTTTATTTACTTAGTTTAGGCAGCCTCGATTTAAAAGATAGACACCATTTAAGAAAAAAAACCTAAAGACTTCACAAGCTCACCATCATCATAAGTTTTATGTATTAGTGAATGTAAAACAATTAAATATTGTGATTTTTAACACATCAAAGCATTCAAAATAACAAGGACAAAATATTTTTCCCAACATGCCATTTCCTAGGTGATTTACCCCCATTCTGTAAACCTGCTTATGTGATGGGCCGCATAAAATAACGCACGAACAGTCACCTTTTAGGTTTAAAGGAAAAGTTGATTATGTTGAGAAATGCAGGAATGCAAGGTTTCAGTTTTAAAGAAAGTACTAATTTAAATTTGAATCACACATTCATAAACTTCAGGATTGCGACCTTTCACCTGGAAAAGTGCGTCCGTCAGTCAGAGGGTGTGCAGCGCGCACATGCTAAATGCTCGCAAAGACGTGTTTTGTGTTTTTTCATTATCTGCTGGCTGCTATTCTGTTCACAAGTATTCATGAATTTAAAGTTTTATTTTTTAATATGTGCTTATTACACTGGGGAGATAGAAGAATATGAAGTTGAGTTTATTGAATTATTTATCCCTACTGCTGGAGTGGCTTTGAAGGCTCATTGCGAGCATCTGATTTCTACCCCCTCCTCCTTTTTTAAAATGCATTCAGGCGATTTCATTCTGCCAGACACAATAGATTTCTTTTTTTTACACCAGAGAAATTAAAGACAGATATTTGTGCAGGGTTTTCTTTACGTGTCGCATTAAATAAAGTGAAATCGAGGGGGTTTTCTGGTAACCTAACTTGATGGCATCTACCCCTTTCTTCCTGTTGTGACTCCTTGTATAATAACATTTGAAACAAAGTAGCTCGAGAGCTTCAAAAGTTTCAGCGACTCCTTGAAACAATTACACTTTAATACCCGGTTTATGGTCGAGTAAAGAGGAGGATGCAGGTCGCCGCATAATTAGACCCTATTTTATTTCTTCAGCCAGAGCATCCAGAGAAGAGCAGCGAATTTCTTAAGTTGTTTCCTCAGTCCTTCGCTGGAACGGCCAGGGCCGCCGCCTCGGCTTTCCTCACCCCTACCCACGCAGCCCCACAGGCGGGCTCTGAGTGGGGCGCCTTCGTCCTTCCTGCCGTGTAACTCGGAGGTTAAAACGGGAAGTCGGAAGGGCGCTTTACAAGAATTGTCACCGCCCTCCGAGTTGCAGGTCTGAGGAGATGCTGGACACCCGTCTGTCCAGAACCTTCTTTTGACAGAAGAAGAGAGGTGAGGCCTGGGTTAGTGAGACGGTCTCAGTCTCCTAACTTCACGGAGGACATCTGAGTAGCGTCTTCGACTGAAAAACTCGTGGGGAGGGGTTGTCAACAGAAACATTTTCTTAGTGCTCAAACTGAGTGCCACCTGAGCCCTTGCAGACGGGGAGGGGCACTGGGGCCGGTTGGTCACTGAGCACGGGGGGACCCCGCTCTTGCAGCCCTCCATACACCTCTCAGAAAGTCAGGGTCGTCGTCACGAACCCCAGAAGCCGCTCCCTGCCGTTCGGTGCGAGGCCAGCCCGCGTTTTTACGTGGGCGTCGCAGACGCGGCCTGACAGGCCGGTGGGCCCCCGCGGCTCTCTTCTGGAGAAGGTGAGCCCCGGGCCTCCTCGCCCGTCCCCAGCCTGGGTTCACGACGCGGGCACCCAGGGCCCCTCGCTGGCCCTCTCAGCCCCCCGGAGTTCTGAGCGCGTGCAGAGAGCGGTGGAGTCAGAGGCGTCAGGGCCTGTGCTCGGTGCGTCCCTAGCGGGTCATCCTGGACTCCAGGCGCTCGCTCCCGTCCCCACTGCGCGTGGTCAGGCCACCGAAAACCCCCGCCGTGACCGTGAGGCCAGAGTGCGGCCTGCAGGCCAGCGCCCGCGAGCGGCTGCGTGTCTGAGTCCCCGCTGCTGTCTCTGCCCCACGGTTTCAGGGCGACTTCTCTACTGAGCAGAGCAGCCCCTCCAAACTGGGGTTTACTTTATTAGTGACCAGTAACTGGAGTAATCGTGTAAAAGGATAATTACTCTGATTTTAAAAAGCCACTATTACCTTTTATCATGTGTATCATAGCAATAAAATAAGTGATTTCTGGAAAGAAGGAAATTAGGTTATATATGGGCACTTTCTTCATAGTTTTACATGCAGAAACGGAGGGGACGCCGTTTATCTGAGACTAGGTCACCTCAATGATACTTCATTTCCACCTGCAATTGTTTTCACTACTGCAGTAATGTTTTACTGTAACAGTGTGTACTGCTCCCTAAAACCCCATTCTCTACGCGGTGGTTTGTCAGGGACACCCACTCAGAAGTGCTGGGAGGTGGTGTTAGCCTGCGTGTCGGTGGCTCACTGTGCACACACACCTCGCCCTGGTCACAGTGCGAGGCTCGTGGGCCGGCCAGACTGTGGCTCTCGTAGCCCCTCGTGGCGCCCTGGACACAGGCAGCGTGATGCTCTTCTATTTTTGTGTGAGTTTTCCCGTTGTTTTAAGTCGACTTTATTCGTGTATGACTTGCATACGTTAGTGTTCTGTGATTTGTTCCCCTATGAATGTGCCATTTTATGAATTCCGACAAAGTGATACAATCACGTAACGTTAGTCTGGCACAGGCATGGAATATTTCTGTTGCCACAGGAAAAGTTTCCTCATGCCCCTGTTTGATTTTTTTAATTTGTAATTTTCATGATTCATTTATAAACGTCTGGGTGTTTTTAGTTTTCTATCAAAAAATCTGTAGACTGTAAGCACCTTTATTCCTTCCCCTAAGAATTTATTGCTCGGTCACGCCCCTCACTTCAGCGGAGAGCCGCGCTGGGGCGGGAGCAGAGTGGAGGGTGGCATCTTCGGTGTCCCAGCCGAGGGCTGGGTTTCTGTTTCACATACCAGGTGTTCAACTGCGACACGCGTGACACGATGCTCAGGGGAAGGCTCGTTTTCCAGAGGAACTGCCAGCATGTTCGTGCCGGCACGAACGCACACACTGGGCTTGCACTTGCAGTGCACAGTTCGCACACCAGCGCGTGTGTCGAGAAACGGGCCTTGCGTGTGAGTTAGCAGGGTTGGAGACACGCTTGTGATGGTGCTGGCTTCATGTCAGTGTTTAAATCACATTTTACTCCGCATTTTCAGAAAATCAGTCCTTCCTTTGAGTGTTGGGGGACAAGGCCGAGGAGTTTATTAGCACTAATATTAATTAATAGATATACATTCTTGGAACGTACACTTCTAATTTCATATAAATATACAATGTCATTTAAATTTAGATGGTTATAAATATTCCAAACAAAGAATTCTTAAATTGCAGGCGTGCAAACATTTTTATTGATAATGATGCTCTTTTAAGTATTCTGCCTTTTTACAACTCGGAATGCTGCATCCCGTCTCCTGTTTCCTCCCCCAAGTATACAATTACTTAAATGCTTTCTGTTTTATATCTTCATATGGCAATTACAATAGAAATTTTAATGTTGCGCATGCTTACAGGCCTATTAAGAAGAAGTTATTGCTTTCCTAATAATCTTAAAGCATTTTAGGAAAGGCACTCGTTATGGCTTGCAGAATAGGCTGCGTGTGCAGGCTGGAAGCGCGCGCACACCCAGTGCTCAGACGGGAAGAGACGGAATCGGCCCGCACCCGGTGAAAGGAGCAGCACTGAGTGCGGGGCTCTCGCTCCGCCAGGATGCGCTGTCACTTCTGCTCCATTGTCTCCTAACAGCCCTACGGCGCTCAGTAACGCCTTGGAGAGCGCAGCTACGTGGATTTTAAAATAACAGTTGGAGATTTCGACAGTATCTGCCCAGTCACATGTCCCGTGACAGTCCTGTAGGTCACAGACTTTGAACTGTGAGACTGAGAAGTTTAAAAATCGCTAGCCATTCTGTCCGATAAGTGAAAGCCCACTGCTTTGTCATTCACAAACCGAATGTCCCTGCGCAGATATAAAAACACCTTCCTTCCCGCCCGAGACCGAGGTTCCATTCTTTGCAACCTAAACCTGTCTTTTAAAACAAATTGCATAACGCACTGGGGTGAAGAACGTGGGTTTGGGGGCACGGGGTGTTTTTGTCTCTCCGCTCCCGAGCAGGCCCGGCCCCTCGTCTGTGTGGCTCTCCACGCCGCGTTCGCAGCGTTCCCCAGCGTGCGCCTGCCGGGCGCGCTTCAGCCGCGGGCATCTGTGGGCCTTGTGGTGATCGGTATTGCAGGCGAAAGCCATATGTGTTTAAGTAAAAAAAAAACCTCTTTATTTCATTTGCTGTTTTAACTGGATGGATAACTTTTGTGCCTGAAGACAGAGGGAGAAAAAATACAGAAATAATTAATTGCCTCTATTCTCGTGGCAGCTCCGTTTCCCCCTCCAATATGGAATGCTTGTCAGCTTTCCTGATAAATGACTGCATGTATTTGCATAGATTTTACATTAACACAAAAATTAGTTTTATTTGTGGAAAACTAGTTTACATAATAATATAAAACTGAGCGTTATTGATTATGTTCCCAAACATTGATAATTTTTAAAGGGAGTGTTGATTGTTATTTTTAAAGATCTGTTCAACCTATTTCTGAATTTGAACTTTTTTTTTTTGCTTCAGATAGCTTTGCATGAACAAGACAAGCATATTTATAAAATTTTAAAGTTTTAAAAATTCTTGTCTGGATGTGTTCACGTTCAAAGGTTCTGATTTTAAACTTTGGCATGGAATATTTTAAAACGTTCACCAGTTATAAATACGTCATCTGTGTGGATGATGTAGATTTCACATTCATGTTGTCAGAAGGATAGACACTACACTGCCATGTTGTTTACAACCGAACTTGAAGTGTGCCTGAGAACCGGCGCCTCCGTCTTCAACCTGTTTCCTTGAATAGACTTAATCAGTGGATCACCGTAAGCCAGGCTTGACAAAATATCCTTCCGCCGGCGCCGTGTGGGTGCTGGCAGCGGCCCCTCCCTCCGCGGCCGCCCGAGACGCTCATTCCGCCTGCACCCCGGCATCTGGTTGTCTGGAGGCGACCTGCTAATTATGAGCTATCATTGTCTCTCCCGCGTTGGGGAGAATGCAGATATGGTCGCGCTGTTGGTTCCCTCCCGGGTCCTTTCGTAAAAGATACTCGGTCCTCAACAGACCTGCTGCACCCAGTGGCAGCCTACACCAGAGTGTCTGCACTTCTGGCTGGGGGACACCCCAGGTGCCGGCCGTCACAGCCCAGCTAATGATGACAAATACGCCGCTCCCTGCAGACTGCGGAGCTCGCAGGCCATGGAGGAAGGCCCCAGACCACCTCTCTTCAGAAGCGGTTGCCTTTTCCACTCAGGTCGGGATGCAGGGGTGGGCCACGGTCATTTCCATGTGTGTGTCTTTAAAACAAGAATCACAGCCGTGGCAAATGACACCGACTCACCTTTTCTAGTTTTAGGGTTTTTGTGTGGTCTGCAGTGCTTTACACCTGAAGGCTGGGACATTCTCAGATGAGAAACTCCAGGTGCCAGATAGCTCACAGCCACGCTGGAGCACGTATTCGAGCTCTGAGAGTAACTCAGGTAGTGTGAGTCACTGAGAAAGTTGTCCAGATTGTTTAGGCCAGAAATCAGGCTGGTGAAATGTGGGGGGAATGCATTGTTTCTTCCTCTTCAGTTGAATGGTAAAACCTCTCTTTTCCTGCTGTGTGGTAGGCCCAGCCTGTCCCAAATAAATGGTTATAGGCATTATTTCTTTAAGACTCTGGATTATTCCAAAATAACTTAGAGAATATTCGTTGCAATTGATTGTATCCTCTGTTGTCAAACTTGAAAGCTCAAGTTTTACATTGTTACTTTATTCCATAGAAACTAGTTTTTGTGTTACGAGACATACCTATGCAGATTATTCAAAATAAAAACGAACATCATTAACAAATGAATGCCATTAACCACAATGTGATGTGGGAGAGGGGTGCATTGCCTGTTAAATGAAGTGATGTGCACTTTACAATTGCAATGTTAGGTTCCGTTTACCAAAGACTTGCACATGTGTTAATACATCTGATACTTGAAGTAATTTTTTGAGTTGAGAGAAATGAGTGATAAAAAAGAGACAGCTGCCCTGCCCCATGAGGCTCAGTGGGTTGGGCCGTCACCCCATGAACAGAAAGGTCGTGGGTCGGTCCCTGGTTGGGACACTGCTGAGAGGTGATGGGTCCCGATCTGACCCATGCTGCTCGCCCTCCCTTCCCCCCTCTCTGAAGTCGATAAGCATGTCCTGGGGTGAGGGTAAGAAAGGAAAAAAGACTGGGACAATTACTCAAGGAGTATTTAATCTTCTTTAATCTGCACAGCAGATACTAGTTTTCATTAACAAATAGGCCGAGATTAGAAAGGTTAATTGTCCTAACAAGGGTCACACTGGTCATTGCAGAACCAGGCCTGTCTGCGGTCAGCTGCTCTTGGCATCGCAACACCTGGGCCCATAGGGTGGGGGGCCTGTGCACATGCACGTGTGTGTGTGTGCATGCACTTGTGTGTGAGTGCACACGTGTGATTGCATGTGTGATTGTGTGCACACGTGTGACTGCATGTGTGATTGTGTGCACGCTCGTGCATGAGTGTGTGCATGTGTGAGCGCACACGTGTGGCTGTGGTGTGCGTGCTCGTGTGTGGGTGTGCACACATGTGATTGTGTGTGGTTGTGATTGTGTGTGGTTGTGTGCACGCACATGTGTGTGAGTGTGCGTGCTTGTGAGTGTGTGTCCTGTCTGTTCCCAGGCGTAGCTTTAAACAGTTGCTGCTGGAACGTGAGTGTGACTCTGAAAAGAACCTCCAGGCTTACAGTTGCATCAAGAATATGGTTGTTCGATGAGACAGAAACATCAGGTTCTTTGTAAGAACTTTTAATGTATTGATCGATCACAGGGAGAAACTAGAAACTCTATACACACTATTTAATGAATATCAAATTGAACTAATTCACCTAAAGAACCGCTTCATTGCAAAGCCTAAGATTGTCGGGGCACGCCATCATCAGATGGTGAAGAGAAACAGTTACTTCAGCAGTCACTTGAGCCAAGCATCTTTAGACTTGTCTATTGTAATACTTTATAGTATGCTTTCTTTTATAATATTCTTTTATACGTATAAGTTTACTCTGTCACCTTTCAGTTGAAGACACTTTGAAAACTGCCTTTTACCACAAATTCCAATAGGATTCTTTCCGAGGAAGCTACGTGAAGGCAGCTGTTTTCACTCCCTGCTAAGTGTGTCTCTGGCAAAGACACCACGCTGGGGCTTTTTCATGGTACATCTGACGGTCATAAATGTTTTCTCTTTATGCACTTGGATTTCAGAGCTCTGCTTGCAGTTACTGGTCAGTACTAACGCTTAGCAATGTGCAACTATCCCCCTGTGCGTACAAATCAGAGAACGCACAGTGGGCATCATATTGCGGCGTGTCCTGAATCGGGGCGGGGAGGACGGAGCGCGGTCGCTGAGGCGGCGCCCCCCGCACCCTGCTGCCGCGGGAGAAGCTCGCTCAGGGGGCTGCCGGCACTTGCAGGCGGCCCTCGCTGCCCTCACAGCGAACCCGAACCTTCTCCTCGAGAGGCTCACCCTCTGGTGCCCGCTTCTCCTTTGTCTTGTCCTGCGCTCCTCACAGAAGTCAGTCCTTTGCATTGAAGGCATTTAAGAAGTCGTGGGCTCTCAGCCATGACACCTGGAGCAGATTCCGAGTCCCCTCCCTGTGGAGGACCGGCTCCGTACCCTTTTCTCCGAGGGCGGGGCCTGCAGTTGGCTACTCCCAGGATGGGCGGGCGGGCGGGCGAGCTCAGCGTAGAGGGGCCTCGTTAGGTGGGACGTGGCTGTAGCAGCTTTGGGGGGTGGCTCCTCGACCCTGCTGATAAATGCTAGACTGCGTGTCAACAAACCACAAATATCTGCTTTGTGTAGAAATGTGTTACTGGGGTCCTAAGCACATGACTTTTCTCCAGCCTATTTTATAGTGCTAGTTTTAGCCATTTTTCCATGTTTTGACTTATAATAACTAGTTATATATTTTCAATATGAATCAGCAAGCATAATAATTTTTTCTTAAAATTTGTCATAGCTACATAGAGAGCATCCATAGCGAGACAGAATTTAACTCTAACGGACTGGCTGTTTTTGCCCAGCCTGGGTGTGTGAAGAGGCCAACCCGCTTGACAGGGTCTCTGGGTGGAGTAGACTCACTAACTGTCGCACAACCTTTTACACGGTTTCTTGCCCGGCCCTTCCAATACCAGTTTTTATGGCTCCATCTATTCCATAAACTAATACCCTCATTGAGGGTGAAGAAGATACTTTTTATATTTTACGTATGTACCAGTTTTGCTTTGTCAGTAATTTTTTTGCCTACAAATGGAATCCATAGGTTTCCCATATGTTTGAACAGTGCACAGAAAAACTAACAAATTCTGATGTAGAGAAAGAAGCGTGGTCATAGTTTTACAGTATTATTGGAGTAGTTCTCATATTCGTATTTCCACTTTTTGATGAGGACATTAATTTCTAAATGATTCAGCATGAGGGAAGGAAATGCTTCCTAAAACCGCTGTGTTTAATAAAGTTGAAGTTGATGCAGAAGCTTCCCGCGAAGCCACGGGAGCCTCACAGATGAGATCGCAGTCTGCTCTGTGGTCTTCTGGGAAGCGAGGCGCAGGACCGAGCGCAGGGCGCAGAGCGGGCGCAGGGCGGGCGCAGGAAGCCCCGCGCGGCAGCGCACACACCAGTGGCAGGCACGTCCGCCGGCAGCCTGCGCAGTCGGAGGTGACCGACAGTAGCTGAGTGAGGGATGAAGCACAGGGTGCATTTCTGGTATTTCACTGTCAGTTGTGGAAAAAAACTCACCTCTTGCCTTTCTGTGTGCTCGTTATTTTAAGGCCTTGGGCACATGTTTTCATTGGCCACGTGCTTTGCCCTCGAAGGGGACGTTTCATGAATACTTTACGCACCCTGGACGGCCATGACCTGTAGGGGACGGAACACAAGGACAGCCACGCCAGCCCCGGCTTCCTCGCAGCCCGCGTCTGGGATGGGAGTGAGGAGGCCGGGCGGGCACAAAAGAAACCCTCTGCAGCCCACGCCGCCCCGTCTGCCTCTCGGGCGGCTCCTGCAGCAGGAGGCGCGGGCGCATGAATCTGAATGCTGGGGCGGTTGCTTGATGAGCTCGGCCGGAGTGTCGCGGAGTGTCGCGGAGTGTATAAGTCGGCCCTCCATTGTGCGCCGGTCCCAGCCGGGCCCAGCGCGTTCCGCCGAGCATATTGCAGGGCTAATGAGGTCTCCTGCAGCCCGGAGCAGCGCTCCTCCCCTGCCTGATTTATTCGAGGGGTCTGGTCCGGCTCCTCGGGCTTCCCCGACTCGTACGCTGGGATGCTTGTTTTCCCTCGCGCTGTGTCCACACAGTTCCTCTGCTTTTGAGTTTGCTTGGTGGGCATTAAAAACAAATTAGGTGTTTGAAATGCTGCAGCATGGACTCCGAAGTGAAAGTTCACGTTCTGTGTTCCGGCCCTGGGTTGAGGGGAATGCTCTTTGCCGTCTTTCTTCTCGGTTGGCAATCTCAAAATGTTGATGGCCCTGGCAGAGAAGTAATGGGGTAGGAACCTCTACGTGAGAAGAGGCTCTTTTAAAAAAATGTAACGCTGGGAAATAAAACTGGCAAGGAAAATATTTGAAAATTATTCATGGAAGATTCCTGTTTCTGAATTAAGTTTCCCAGCGAAATGAAAAAAAATTTTGTTTTACATCCGATGAGGAGCCGGCCTCCTGCGCGCAGGCTGCTCAGTGCTGAGCGTGACGCCCTGCCCACGCCCTGCCCACGCCCTCGCTCAGAGCTCAGCAGCCCAGGGGCCTGCCACACTTCCGCCCGGTCCGAGGGCCTCCCTGCTGTCAGCGCAGTTTCCCGCAGTGGCGCTCCTGCCGCGCAGGTAGCATCTGGTGGCTTCGGAGGGCCTGGAGAGTGAGGGCCGACGAGGCAGGGCCCTGAAGTCGCTGCAGCGGGGCAGTTTCGTGACCTGGTCCGGTTTGCTCTCCTGCTGCGTAAAAACTACAGCAGCGGACTCCGTGGAGAACTGTGGCTTCGCCTGGCGTTCTCTAGAACGCAGAGAACCAGGGCCTTCTGGGCCAGGAAGAACTTGGTCACCTGCCCCGAGACACCCACACCAGTGTGGGTGCCAGCCGCACCACCCCGGTGGGGACCTCGGAACTCGTGGGAGAGCCTCGAGCCTCATCACGAGACACGTAATGTCCCCTCTGATAAATTCTTGCCTTAACTCACAGCCTGACCTTTAGGGCTTCAGGGGTCAAAGCTCATTACTCTCCCCTCAGTCTGCCCCTGCGTGGAAGTCAGCCAGACACCCCTCTTCCGTGTCCTCGACCCCGGGAGCAAAACGCTGCAGGGCCATCGTCATCGCTTGGGCTTTGACGATGATGAAACAGGAACACCTCTTGTTTCGTTGTTCAAGCTTTGCGTTTTTTAAAGCGACAAAGAATGAGGCAATACAGTTAGTTAGTTTTCACTGGTGACGACGGCCAGGTGCTCCTCTCCGCTCCTGCACCTCCGGTCTCGGAGCAGCACCGCCAGGCAGAGGCGTCCTGCGCCGTCTCGGGGCTGTGGCTCCAGTCGTCCAGTCGAGGCTCTGAGGCGACGAAGCCAGGGGTCTGCAGAGCTGACGTTGTCGCCCGCCCTTCAGAACCCGGATTCCAGAGCTCACACTCTCAGTTGTACACAAAACCTACCCCGAGTTTGTCACCCGGGAAATAGGGACAGTAGCATCTACCGCCTGGGACTGGTGCATGCATCGAATGAGTTAAAATGCAAAAAAAGCTTAGAGTTTCTTATCCGAGCCCACACAGTGGCTGCAGAGCAGGGCTCAGGCCCCACCTGGCCTGTCCCTGGGCCCCCGCGCAGTCCAGCCTCGTGCGCAGGTGACCATCTGTTCAATGGGCGGGCACGGGACTGTCAGCCCCCGTTCCCTGTGGGAGACTGCGCCAGTCTGGCCGGGTGTTCCACCAGCAGAGCCGACACTCGGGGCTGAGCGAGCGGGTGATTATTCGCCCTGGACTTCCCAGTAAAACACGTCGGTGAGTCCTGGGCTCCTGTCCGCAGCCTGGACCCTCCCCCAGCTTCAGACAGGGTGCCGACCACCTCCCCCGTGGCGTCTCTCCCGTGCAGGGCGAGTAGCAAGCAGCACCTCCCAACTGAGCGCCCCCTCTTCAGCGACCCCAGACTGACCCTCCCGCCCTCCGTGGGGCTGCGGGCCGGGCAGCTGCTCTCTGGTTGCTGAGGCCGCCCTCGGCTCCCCTCTGGCCCCCGCACCCCACACCCCGCTCCTGGGCACACCCTCCGGCCCTGGCCCCCCTCTCCCCAGCGTCCATCAGCCACAGTCGTGGTCGGGCCACCGTCGTCTCCTGGGTGCGCTGCCCATGTAAGAGAGACGCCTGGCTCCTTCCTACCCCCTGCCTGCAGTGCCCGTCCACTCTGCGCGCGTGGCAGCGGCAGGTTTGTGGGAAGAAGAGAAAGTGGGGCCGCACCTCCCCCAAGTTCGGAGCTCCCCAGTGGCTTCCCCGCCAGCGCAGAAGTCGGAGCCCTTCCACCCCCTCCCCCTTAGCCTCCTGACAGCGCCCCCACTGTCCCCACCGCTGTGTCCACGCAGAGCACGGGGTCCTCGTCACCCGTGTGCTTGCTGGCCCCTGGGCGGGTCGCTCTGCCCCCGTGTCTGAGAGCCATTGCCTCACGCCCCCCCGTGGTTCGCCCCGCCCCCCTGCCCCTTCTTTGCCTGCTCCCCCTGCAACTTGCCACTGTCCAACATGTTTTCTCCGTGCTCCCTGTGACTGACGTCTCTGTCCCCCGTGGGACATGAGCTCTCCACGCGGGCAGAGCTTTGTCTCGTCATCGTCACACCGTGCCTGGCACTGCGCAGGGCCCAGTGCGCACCCCGTGAATGAGGGGGAGGCGGGGGAGCGGGCAGGCAGGGAGGGAGGTACCCGGGGACTCTGCTGATGCCGTTGGTCAGAAGGCTTGTTACTGCAGATCAGTCGTCGGGCCTCTGGCCGCGGTGGCCCTCCTCTCTGTGCGGGACCGCATGCCAAAAACTCTGTGTGCGCGGCAGGGGGTGGGGTGGGGTTTTCCCTGTGGCCCCGGAAGGGTCGTCTGGGACCAGAGCTGGGAGCAAGAGGCACCCGGAGCCTCATCTCCTAAGGAGCTGAGGACAGTTGAGGCCAGGTGACGGGGCTGGCGGCCCAGGGGACCCACCAAGGTGACCAGTAAGCACATGAGCGAGTAGAGAAAGGTGCTCCGAGGGGCAGGCGCCATGCCTCACGTGCTGAGGTAAGGACAGCGGGGCTCAGAAAAGCCGCCCGAGGGCCCCCAGCTGGAGCCGGGCCTCGAAGCCACTCCTCCTGACTGGGCCCAGGCGCGCTCACGGTCAGGCTGCGCTCCCCGCCTGTTCTTCACCCTCTCTGCCTCCTGCACCGCTGGCCGGCTTCACCGCTAACCCGCTCCCTCCCCTGCTCCTCCCACCCCTGACCCCCGGATGTGAGCGAGCGGTCTAGCTTATTCCCGCCTTGCGGTGGTCACCTCGCTGTGGCTGTGTCGCAGTGTTCCTCCCGGTGACGCCTTCCCAGCCGGTGTCCCTGCCCCCAACGTGACCGTGCCTCCTTCCTCTCCGGTAGGTAGAAGTCCGAAGCCCTCCCGAGGGCTGCTCTCTCTCCCCCTCCCTTGGTTTCTGTCGTTGACTGGAGCTGTTGTCCTCGTGTCCCAGGCGTGCCATCTTAGCCGTCCCCGAGCCCTCTCACCGTGTGCCCCTCCCCTGCCGCCCTGTGCCCTGGGCCTCACCCGCCACCGTCACCCTCGGTCGGTCTCTGTCATGTTGTTCCTGTAGCTCCGTGTCTGTCTTTCCCTTCTCCGGCCCGTCACACAGAGGCTGCGGGGGTGGCCTGCTCAGGGACCACTTCTGTGATGGTCATCTCCTGCCCGGAAGCCTTAGGTGGACTCGCGCTTCCCGTGGGAGGGACGGGCAGGGCCGGGGTGGACGGCGGGAAGGAGCCCCTCCTGGCATTCAGACCGCCGCGCTGTCTGCTCGCTGCGGTGTTCTCGTATTAGCGTGTGACAGCCACCCTTCCTGTCCCACTGAAGACTGATTCTTCCCCGGACACGATGCTCTGCCTTCTCACCTCTCCTCTCCACCCCCCCAGAACTGCACTTCTTCCTGAGACCAGCTGTGTCCTGCGAGCTTCCTGATCCGAAACGGTCTTTCATCCTCACTCATCTTGTGTCACGTGACTTCTCCACCCTTGGTATAGTACAGACGAGTGTTGTAAAAAGAAAAAAAAACTCTTATCTAAATGTGTAAATGTTTTTTGTCTCCCAAATGGATTCAGAATTCCTGGACGGTAACCAAAATTGTACCCTTCTCTTTCCCCTTATCCGCAAATGCCCAGCATAGGGCTGTACGCGTAGCAGATGATCAGCATATTGTTGAAGGATAAAACTGACCTGAATTTTAACGTAGCAGAGATGTAGGAGGGCCCTGACCAGTGCGGCTCAGCTGGGCAGTGCCCCACCGAGTGGAAGGTCACCAGATCAGAGCGTGGGTTTGGGGTTCAGTCCCCAGTCGGGCCGCGGGCGGGGGCAGCTAGTCGATGTTTCCCTCCCTCTCTTTCTCCCTCCCTCCCCTATCTCTAGAAATAAACAAATAAAGTCTTTTTAAAAACGAAGGAGGAAGGTTAAGTCAGGTCTAGCAATCACAAGAAAAGCCGGCAATGGCGGTCAGAGAGGCCAGCGCCGCTGCAGACGGGTGACAGATCAGGTGGACGGACTTGCGCTCGTCCTGTCTCCTCGAAGAGAAACATGATCACGTGGCCCGCAGCGCCCACCAGACCACCTGGCAGGGGCTGCTGCTTCCTCTCCGGCAGTTGTTAAAAGCCAAACTGTGGAGGGTAGATGGGCCTCCCACCCGGCCGCCTCAGGCTGCCGCCGCCGTCGTGGTGTCACGGAGGAGCGATTCCTGGCTGTCCTGGTGTCCCCTGTCGCCACCAGTGCGCGTGCGGGACCTTCCGCTCTCGTCAGACGGACTCGCCCCTGAAGACCCTCGCCCTCAGCGCGGTTCAGAGACGCGTCTTCACGCGGGAGGGTTTGGAGAGGTTCGACGTGATGGTTTTCAGTGCTGCAGTATGCATGAGTCACGGAATCTCTAGAACTAAGTATGTACACAGCAGTATTTGAAAATTACAAAGTTGTGAGGATCTGGCTGCCGGTGGGAAATGGCTGTCCTACCTGGGCGGGAGCCCCAGGCCGCAGGCAGGCAGGCAGGCTGGCGCTGCCCGTCCCAGCGGGGCCTGTTCCCGCACAACGAAAAGGCCGTCCTCGTGCTTCCCGGAAGTGACCTCCGGGCGCGGGGACCTGCGCGTTGCGGGGGCTCAGGCCCGGACCGCCGGCGCGGCTCTGCGGTCGCCCACGCACTGCCCGTCCCCTGCGCTGGCAGCGGTGCCTGGCCGGGCCGCCCCTTCCCGCCCTGCACTCGTGGGTCAGGACGCCTGAGCGCACGGTGCCGGTTCAGGGGGCCGAGGACCGGGCAGCAGGAGGAGGGGAGACGGAGGAGGGGCTGAGAACGCGGAGCGGGGAGCTCTGCGTGCAGCCCCGGGGTGAACCCATTCACCCGGTTTGTGAGCGGGGTTTTCTCCTCCCGGCCTTCTTCCCTCAGAGCCCCGCGAGAGCTAGGGCAGGGAGGGCACCGCACGTGGTCTGCCTGTGTCGTGAGAGGGAGTATGGGACTCGAGCGCTGAGGAGGGGACCGATGGCGCGGGCGTCAGTAGGAGGAACATGCGGCAGTACGCCGATCAGAACAGTCAGAGACTGAGGAGGGACAGCAGAGGCCCTCCGTGGTGGGAGCCGGGCATCTGTGATGATGCCCGTCTACGTGAAGTCAGAACTGCCCCTCTCACCCAGCCGTCCGGAGGTGGGAGAGGGAGAAGCTAAATCACGGAGTATCCGGAGCCGAGGGTGTGTGCGCAGCTTGTGGCGGAAGGGTGCGCATGTGAGAAAGCAAAGGCACTGCCGTGGGTGACGGGGAGACCGTGGGAGGGCGGAGTTGGGGGTCGGGCGGGTCCAGCACAGCCAGTCCAGGACTTCCGGTCAGCACGTGACTATACAGGACCTGGGGCCAGGCCTGCAGCTCACGTAAGCACTGCACTGACTGTCGGACCAGCACCCGGCGCCTTAGCCGGCAGCCCCAGTGGAGAGGGAGGGGCAGGTGCAGTGAGCTTCCTGAGCAGGAGCCAGTGAGACAGTTGGAAAGGAGGGGGCAGAGGTGGCCGCAGACAGACAGACGTAAGGTGTCGGGGTGCACAGAAGTCGAGGAGTTTCAGGGTGAAGCCGGACTCCATTGGCTTCAGACTACACACTGAACGTTGGATGCGTGGAGATTGAATTCTCTTCCAGGGAGGGTAAGAAGCGGACGGACAGGGAAGGGAGCCCTTTGGAGCAGAAAGCCTACCAGGAGTAGGAGGAGGACGTGGAGGGGACAGCAGCTGAGCCCGCAGAACCTGCCGGGAGGAAGCTCGTGCGTCTCCGAGGGGTGGCTGGGACGCTGCAGGCCAGGGGACGGCATCACAAGGTCGCTTCCAGCTCAGTGCTTCAAATGCATTTGAGATGGTCAATAAAACAGCGTCATCGTCAACAGCTGGAGATGCTGGAGTTTACTTAAATTTATTCCTGTAGCCGGGGAATCATGGGCTCCTTAACAATACTCTGAAATGTCTGAAAGTCTGCTTAGGGGTCAGCCCCGGCCTTCATCCACCAGGGCAGACTCGTCGCCAGTGCTGCCCAGGGGCCTCCAAGGGCATTCGGGCCGCGGTCGGTCGTGTCTCTGTCGTCTGCAGACCCGCCCACCATGCCTCTCCTTTGAGTCCCTGGCCCCGGCACGACCCCCTCTGGTCTGGCAGTGGGGAGAGGCCCCGGCCATGCCTCTCCTTTGAGTCCTTGGTCCCGGCACGACCCCCTCTGGTCTCGCAGTGGGGAGAGGCCCAGCCTGCCTTCCGTGTGCTCGGGCCCCAGGGCTCGCTCCCGTGCAGGTGAGCTCTGTGACCTTGATTAACGCGTTCGATGAACCTCTCTGCTCGGTTTCCTGACCTCGGCGACCAGAAGGCTGGAACAGATGGTTTCCGAATCCTCTTCTTCCCATCCACTTCTAAAACCGTGTGGTCTTCTGTACTTATTCACCCTTGGGGTCAGCACAGAACGGCCGCAGTCTTCCCTTTGCAAGTATGGGTTGCCACCTGTGGCACGTACACTCCTGGAAAGTCAGCAGCAAGTCATACCTTTATGATTTAAATTATATTTATGCTTGAGGACTGAATTACAGTTTATTCTTTCAAGGACCCTTATAATACATCTCCTATAGATGGTTGTATGCTTTTATAATTCCTCATTATAATAGTCTTTTATCCTTCATTATTGAGCGGTTACAGGGAGTGAGAGTTTATCAACAGACCAGACAGGGAGAACCATCAGGAAGTTCTGTCCTCGGCACCTGGTTCAACGTTGGTAACAAGGAGCCATGGAGACGTAGGGGAAGTGCTCACGTCTGCCTCAAATATCTTTGGTAACCACGTAGGATATAAATCCTTTAAAAAATAAACTTGCCTTCTGCTACATACAAATGTGTTTTGTAAGCCCTAGATCAACATCTAAGAAAATAACTAAAATACGTACGGCTTCATTAAAAACATAAAAGGACGTGTAATGTTGCCCCAGAACCCACTCAGCGCAAAGGCAGGCAGTGAAGGGGGAGCAGACAGAGCGCAGACGTGAGACCCACGGGGAACAGAAGGCCAGGTGGCGGGCGCGCGCCGGTCGGCAGCGGCAGGGCAGGCGATGGGCAGTGGGCAGTGCGGACGGGGAGCAGAGCGGGCGGGGAGCAGAGCGGCAGGCTCCAGCTGTGCGCTCTCTGCTCGCAGCTGCACGCCTAGACGCCCTCCGAGTCGAGGCGCAGGCGGGGTGGAAATGCAGGGGCGGAAGAAGACACGCCGTGCGAGCAGCAGCCAGCACAGGGTTGGAGGGGCTGCGCTGGTATCAGAAAGAACAGGCTTGTAAACTGAAGAAACTCACTGGCGATGAAGAGAGACTGTTTATGGACATAAAAGGGTTGCTGCGTCGGGAAGACACACGTAGGCATCACATACAAACATTCATAAATGCATGCGTGCCCAACACACATGGAACAAAAACCCAAAGAAATAAGGGGGAGTCGACAGCTCCTCAGTGTTGGCAGACTTGATGCCCCATTTCTAACAGCGGGCAGACTGACCGGACGGGAGACCAGCAGGGACACGGAGGAGCAGCACCGGGAACTGTGCGGGCCTAGCAGGCGTCTGTCGGCCGCGTCCCCCCACGACAGAGCCCTCCTCGCGCGCACGTGTGGCGTCCTCCTGCCTGAAACACAGGCAAGGCCGTTAAATAAGCCCCCTGCATTTGGAAGAATTTCAGTCCCACACAGAGTTTCCTCTGGCCCAGTGCAGTCACGCTGTAAATCAGTCTGTAGGTGATGCACAGCGCGTTGGTGAATGCTTCGAGTGACATCAGAACTCACAGATGACTTGGAAACCGTGTCACCTGATTTGAAGGAACCGAGGCCGGTGTAGCCGACTGAAGAGACTAATTTGGGTGGTAAAGATGGGAGTGAGGTAGGACATACTGGTTTCCTCTAGAAAGCCTGCCATCTAAAATAAGGAGCATATTTATATGTGATCCCCTGGGGGACGCAAGCAAGACCAACAGATAGAAGTTATAGTCCAAAAGAAGGAAAAATACTCTAATAGTCCTCTCCAGTAAGACCCAGGCAGTCCCGTCTCTCACCTGTTGTGTCCCTGAAAGTGCAGGTTTGAAGTCCCACGTGGGAGGGTCAAGCAGTAACATGTAACCGTGCTCTCCAAAGCATCCATCCCAGACAGTGTCTTTCCTCGAACAGCCGGGGGGAAGCCGCAGTGCGGCTCCGGCCTGGGCGCGGGCGGCCGCCGGCCTGCTGGGTTTGCACGCGGAGCCTGATTGCCTTACGCTTTGGAACTTTCTTAACTTTATGGAGCGAATCCTTCAAGGCCTGAACTTGTAGAGAGCTGTGTGACCAGCTCTCTCCTCAATCTAGGTACCAGTCGTACAAATTGCGAATTATTTACACAGCGAATCAGATGTCTGAGTTGTGCTGATGTACAATCTTCAAAATGCAGGTCGTAAAGAACTAAATATGTGAAAACCCAAGACCGTCCCCAGTAGCTTTCGAGCGGTGAAGACTGCCCCTCACAGGCGCACAGTCAGAGCTCAGCCGGGCCTTCTGGGGCTGGGGGGCGGGGCATGAGGGAGTTCCCCTGCCAGGTACGATTTTGTGCGCGCACACCCAAAATTGGGCTGCGATGCAAATCTCTTTCGCTAGATATCCTTAACTTCTGTATTTCTCCTCACTAAGACAGTGTTTCCATTACTGGAGGGCAGAAATTTCAAAACGATTCTAGTAAGGAAAGTGCTTTCATTTCCCATGCTTTCCCAGAGTGTGAGGGCGCCGTGGGAATGAGTTGAGTCTGTTCCTTTAAGCCTGCAGCTCCTTTAGCAAGTCCCTCTTCCTGCGAGATCGCTGGTGTCCTCGCAGAGCTGAGGTGTGCCGCTCGAGGAGTCGCGCACGGGAGGACCTGCGCACACGGGGGGCCGCGTCTCTCCGTGGTGTGCTTTCTGAACGTCGGCCCCTCGGTCTGGGTGACACCCGGGCCCTCGGAGGTGAGACGCTGCTGGACTGTCTCCTGTAACGATGGGCAATGACAGCCAGGCTCAGATTATGTCTCGGAGACCTCAGGGTGTTTGTTTATAACCTCACCTAATATTACACAACTAAACATGTTCATGCTTTCCATTAATTTTCTACCAAGCATTTAAAAAGAGGTCTATTTAAAACAAAGTCCACTTGGAATGAATACTCATGTTTTTGGCTTATTGAACTTTCTTTGTAAGATTGGTTTGTCATTTTTAACTTGAGTATGTGGTTTATTTATTTGTACTCTTTTTCCTGAACACATTATTTTAGAAGCAAAATTACTTAATGCTAGATTTATAACAGTGTAGACTTCAGCATGTTTTGATTTGTACAAAAGCGCTGTTCTTCAAAGGTCACATAAATTAAATCTCACGACAGCAATGCATTGGAGATGCGTAGCAGGCGTGCCCCTGTGCATTAAGAAGTGCTTGCTCGCGAAGGTGTTTTCCTGTTCATGTGGGTGAAAGCTTGACCTGCAACGCCCAGCACTCCCTGGGCCGGAAGCCCGTCGTCGCCCATCCCGTCTGGTGTGTCCGGTGAGTGTGGCCACCTGTCTTCCCCGAGGTGCGGCGAGTGCTGCTGGCCGACGGCAGGTCAGCTCCTGTGCGGTGCCCAGCGCGAGGGGAGCGAAGCAGGGGCCCTCTGGAGTTGATGCGTGGGGACAGCAGCCACGGTGACACGTCACTCGTCCCCATGAAGACACCACGAAGTATTGGGTGGCCAAAAAGTGCGTTTAGTTTTGTCCATGGAATAAAAGATACATTTTTCATTTTCACCAAGTAACTTTATTGATTAGGATGTTTTGAGGGTGTCAGCTCTCTCCCGAGTGGTGGAATGTTCATCGTTCTCAATTAATGTCTCGATTTCATCACTGGTCGACTTCACCTGGTCTGCCCAACCCTGGAGCATCGTCCAGCGAGAAATCTCTAGCAAGAAACTTCACAACCACTTTTGACACATTCAGTCACAGCACCTTCTCCATACACTGCACAAAATTTTTTTGCATTTGTTGCATTTTTACCTTTCTTGAAATAATAAAGTATAATATGATGAAAATGTTGCATATTTTCTTCCATCTTCAGTGTTAAAATGGCTGCACAAAAATTGACTGATTTTGGTGAGTTTTTTTAAATGCATGCTGATATGACAGCTGTCTCAATACAGTCTAACTAAATTGTTTCCAATGAAGTCAAGTTTCTAGTCTAAGCGCCACTAGAGCCACTGTTCAGAGAAGACCGAACACACTGTGTGGCCACCGCAGTATTCGTCTGGGAGACAGTTGGAGCCACAGTCGATGACAAGATGCTTTTCTTAAAGCCGGGGGAGAGCAGCGCCTGCACTGGGCATTTTTTAAAAATCTCCTTCAGGATCTTGAAGAAAAGTTCAAGATCAAGTGCTCTCGTCTCTTTAGTAAGTTGTAC
This sequence comes from Trachops cirrhosus, assembly GCA_028533065.1. Lineage (NCBI taxonomy): Eukaryota > Metazoa > Chordata > Mammalia > Chiroptera > Phyllostomidae > Trachops > Trachops cirrhosus. The sequence goes on along the minus strand of CM052548.1, from coordinate 1,736,021 downwards.
TTTCTCCTTGGTTATTAACTTCCCCAGATGCACTCAAAGTATTTTTGCTTCAAACCTGCATTTTCTGAGAAGGTCAGTATTTAAAAATACTAAAGTCACCGTCGTCAGTTAACGGCAGGAATGTCGGTTTGTGTTAGACGCAGCTCCACGGTGCTGGGTGCCGAAAGCTCCGTGGCCCCTCCCCCGTCTCTGAGGGCAGGCGCGCCTGGCACACGCGACGTGCAGACGTGTGCCGTTGGGGCCTCCCTGAGGAGTTGCTGGTGGCCTTTCGGCTGAGGCCTGTGCGTCGTGTTGCCCTTTGAAGAAAGAGAACCTAGTGCGGTTCCTGTGCCCGCACCAGGCGGTTTAAGAGGAGGTGTTTCCCCGCCCTGCGTTGTGAACCAGGTTAGTTACAGAGAGAGAGACAATGTTGCCAGAAGCAGACTGTTTTGTTCCGTTTTTTTCCTAAATGGAAAAAACATTTGGTGCCATGCTCTCCGCAGGGCTTTTCACGGAGATGCTCAGGTCTGTTCGGTCGGAACTCCTCCTGTGCTGTCGCGGTGGCAGTCCTCCGGCTGTGGCTGTGGCTGTCACGAAAGGCGCCCGGTGAGCGGGTGCTGGTGTCGACACCCAGCCAGCAGGGATTCTGTGTTTACGGAGGCGGTAACGCGAGAGGCCAAGTCCGCAGCCGCCCCTCCCCCGCCCGCTCAGCTGCTCTGTTCTCAGGTGGGGAATAATGGTAGAGTAAAGCTGCTTTTCTGTCTCATTTTTCTTGCTAATTTACACGTTTGAGCCATTTTTTGTTTGGTGCCCTTATTTGCTATTCCCTTTCGTCAAGGCATTGTTCTCTGCGCGCCTCGGGCCCGAGAACTAATCTGAGCTTCTCTAATTACGGCGTGTTTTACACCTGTCTGCATGTCGCGCACCCCTCGTCTCTGTGCTTAAGCCCTACGTGTCCTCGCGGAGGGGCCTGTCCTCACACACAGGGAGCCGTCGGTGTCCCCCCTCCCGGCGGGAGAAACACAGCGCAGCTGCTGGGACGGCCGGGCAGTGCCCGGGCCCCCAGGCAGGCCAGCCGTCTGTGCAGACAGTGTGAGTGAAGGCACTGCGGGTCCGTCCTCACCCGAAAGCCTTAGGACCCCGGATGCTCGGCACCCCTCCCGGCCTTGGCTCTCCCGCTCCCCTCGCAGCCTGTTGAATCGGGTCAGGCCCGCCCGGAGAGTGCCTCGGTGCCGGCGCTGTTCTGAAGGCTGCCTGTCTCAGGCAGGCAGCTGGTGAGACGGTTAAGGTCCGCGACAGCTGCAGCTCAGGCCAGCCCTCGGTGCTGTCCGGGGCCGAGCGGCCCTCCGTGCTCGGGCTTCCTTCCCTGAGCCGTCCCTGCGCGTTCCACCCAGAGCGCGTCAGTGCAGTTAGGGGTTTAACCAGGGTGGAGTCAGGGCCTCGGCACTCCGTGTTCCCCCGTTAGCCCTCAGGGTGTGATGTGAGCGCAGGGCTGTGTGTCTGGGAAGGGGGGACAGCCAGCAAGCTGTCACCCGCGTGCGGCGTGTCCCCTCCCTGGTGGAGCCTCAGTGGATGCTTTCGAGCACATTGTCAGTTGTCCGTGGAGGTGGCTGCCCTTCCAGGCCGGCTGCTAGAAGGTTGTTTGGAGGTCACGGGCGAGCTGGGGCCGAGGGTGTGGGTGTGGCCCAGGCCCCTCTCCAGGCAGCCTGCGGTGCTGGGGATGGCCGGGAGGCTCGGGCTGAAACCTCCAGAGCATTCATTATTTTTGACGAGATGACAACTACCCAGGTTAGTTCTCACTCCTCGTGAGGTTCTCTGCGTTATAAAAAAATAATTGTTCGTTCTGTAAAATATTAGCGCAGGGAGTGGAGACTCATTTTCAGGGAGCGGTTTGCCAGAGGTGTGCAGAGATCAGCTCCCTGCTGCTCACGGCGGCAGAACCCGTGGAAGGGTTTCCAGACCCCGGCCGTGGGGCCGCTGTTTCCCTTTGTCCGCACCGCCAGGTCCTATTTATGTTTGTAGGTGCCTCTGACTATATCATGTCACTGTAGAGAAAATGACCTACTTCCAAAAAGAAGAGAGGACAGCATTGTGCTCATCAGCATTTCCAGGCGTGGGGTGTCCCTGGAGAGAGCCGGGGCCTCACAGAGCTTTGCGCTCACACAAAGTGAAGATTTATCTAAAAATAACACTTTCATTGTTCCTTTCTTACCTCCTCAGCCCATTAATAGGTACTTTAGTATCATGAGAGTTTTCATAGTTTAATCCCCTTTCAAAAGCCTTTCAGAATAAAAGCCCTAAATGGTCCTCAGTGTTAATTTGATGTGACTTCCGTACAATATGGTCTGAAACTCTCAGAAGCGCGTTTTACTGCCCACCCTTTTTCACTGGAGCAGGGGGTGGAAGAGAAAAGCTGCGTGCTTGTGTAGCGTCTGATGGGAACCATTTCTGTTGCTTTCTAATAACAGTTTTCCAGTTTAAAAAAAGTTGTATTGTCATGGTGATGTAATTTTTAATCTCAAGAATATTACTTCGGGTTCTTGGCTAATTTTTTCATCATAAATGCCTCATCGATGTTGGTGTTTTTCAAAGCCATGTCTACAGTCTGTGATTTGCTAAGAATGAAGAGCCAGCCATACAGTCCCGCTCAGGCCGGATGAGGCGCAGCCGGTGACATCTCTGTTTGCGTTGGGCCTCGGGGCCTGGACGCAAGAGCTTCCCGGGCTGGCGGCCTGCGCACCCTTTTCTGTGTTTTCTGTGCTGCCTTTGCAGAGGTCGCGCACGGCGAGTGTGAGGCTGGCTTCTGCAGGCCGTTCCATCCCGGACCTGTGCGCCCTGCGCCCAGTTCCATCTCAGCCTCTCGCACGTCGACGGGCCTCCCCACGTGTGACTCCTTTACACTGCAGACTCCTTCGCTGAATCTCAGTGCTCACATTTCCACAGGGCTGTGTGTGTTCACGTGCGTGCGTGCCTGTGATACATACCTGTAAACATCCTTCCGCGGCGAAAAAATTATTCATTTATTTTGAAAAGTATTTTCGAGTCACCTGCTGGTGCAGAGACTAAGCTGGGGACACCACAGCGAGCGCCAGAACAGCACGCCCCGCCCTCTGGGGCTGAGGCGCAGGGGGAGCACCCAGCGCCGCGTGGGTCATGGCTGTGGCGTCTGCGCCCAGGTGGGCAAGCGTAGGGGGGCTTTCCTGGAGAGGGACTGGTGATCGACCCATTGACGACTCCTTGCTGTAAAAATATTTTGTATGTATTTTCATTCCAAAGAGCTGGAAACACATTACTTACAGTTCTGATCCAACACTACAAACACAGTGACAATTTCCACTGATAATGTAGTAAGTAAGGGAACAAGCAGGAAAAGGCATCTGAAAAGAGAAAGAGTTACCACCTCAAAGGAAAGTTTCAGGGAATTTCAGGCGTTGTTCTTGGACAGGAAACTGTCTCCTTCTCAGCTGCACTTTCTCCGGTGTCTTCGGCGGTGCTCTCACGCAAGGCCTGTCATCCGACTCACCTGCACGACGTGAGGGACGATGCGGGCCGTGCGCGGGCTCCTGGGAGGCCCTTGCGCCCCTTTCTGCCCAGCTCCGTGCTGTGGGCTCACGGCGGCAGCTCAGAACCCAGCCAGCGTGCGCATGGCACGGGGTGCGCGCCCCTGGCCTTCAGAGTCCCGCGGGCGAGCCGCTGTGCGGCTCCCTGGTGCTGTGTGTGAGACGGCGCAGCCCGCGGAGCGGGTGGGGGAGAGCCCCCAGACCCTCGCAGCCCGCCCCTCCTCTGTGGGTGCTGGCCGTGGAGGGGGGGACGGAGAAAACCAGGTTCGCCGTGGCTTTTCTAGGTGTTTTAAGTTTTAGGAACACAGAAAGCGTACATTTAGCAAAGTTCCATTCCTGAGTGCATAAACATGTAGCTAACAATATTGCTTACCTTTTGAGGTAATAATCACAGCTGTTCCCCATGGATTAAATGGTGATTCCCTTTTAAAAATAATGTCTTTTGCATGTAAGTGTTTTCTGGTTTCCAGTGTAATCGGAAATAATACAAATTTAAAGGTATACTGTTAGCCTACAGATTAGCAACCTTTAGCAGTCTTTATGTTTTCTCTGCAGTAAATCAAATCTTTTGCTTTCAGAACTAATGCATTTATTGTTTTACTGCATATAAAGGTAATACTTGCATGCTAACAAACAAAAATTGTTATCATTTGTAATCCCACAGTTTTTCAAAATCAGTATCCCCATGTAGGTTGGCACATTTTTATGTACTTATATGGTAGCATGCAGATTATTTTACAGTTTTGTTCACAGAACAACATACTATCAGCATATGTTTGTATCATTAAGTGTATAGGTGCATTGTTCTTTTTAGCCACTACATATTATTTCAGTGTATCAATACAATAACCAATTACCTGCAGATAAATATTTTACTTCTTCTTCCCAGTGAGTAATTTTGTAAATGCTCCTTTGTACGCTCGTTTCCTCATCGAGGTGCTGGTTCAAGAATTCGTGTTTGCTCTGGCCCACGGGGCTCAGCTGGTTCGGCATCACCCCGCAAGGCCTGGGGTCGCCGGTGCGGTGCCCAGTCAGGGCGCGTGCCTGGGCTCAGGCTGGCGCCCGGCTGGGGGCGTGCGAAAGGCGGCGGATCGATGTGTCTCCTCCTCTGTCTCTCTCCCGCTTCCCCTCTCTGTAAGAATGGATCGGTCAGATCTTAGAAAAAAAGAGTCCTCGTTTCGTTTTGTTTTTGTGGCTTTCACACGTGTTACTTTCAGAGCTTTGCCCCAGAACGTCGGGACCAGCCTCTGAAGTAGCGCGTGCAGGCACACGCAGGCACCGGTGCCCTCGCGCTTTCGTCAGCGCGAGGTGTGTCGTCATCATCAATAATAATTCTTGGTAACCTGATTGTCAAAATGGTTTTCACGGCACACTGAAAACCTTCATTTCTCCTTGATCTACAGATCGTAATCTTGACATTGCCCAGTAAAATGTTAATGTGTTGCCCAACTGAAATTATTCCCTTACTCCCTGAGAACAAGGGATAAGAACCAGTGTGAAAGGTGCACATTGTAAAGGAAGGAGACTGCGGTTTTCGGAGGCCTGGAAGGGTGTGTGTTGTGTTTACGCCACAGAGGACGGAGGCAGTGAGCGTGAACAGTCACGTGCGGTTGGGTCCAGGGCCAGTGCACACTGTGTGTATCCGTCCTGAACGAATACTCGGTTTGGAGGAAACACTGTGGGTCGTGAGATCAGAGTGCGAACCTCCCAGCTGTAGACCGCTGCCGGCTGCCCGAGGCCGAAGACGAGGAGGCAGCTGCAAACACCGTGCCCGCCGAGCACCGCAGGCCTGCACAGCGCAGCCTCGGGCACAGCGAAGCCGGCCCCGGAGGCCCCGCTCTCGGCCGCCATGGCCACTCGGCCTCCCTCCTGGGGACTGCAGTGCCGCCTCCCGGACCGAGAGGAATGGCTCCCGGCCTCTCACCTGCACCTCTCTGCAGCTTCGGGTGCACCCAGGCGCTTCCTGCCCTCGCCCTGACCGCCACCTAAGGGTTTCCCGTGGGTGCTGGGGCGGCACAGCACCCCTCCTGCGGACGGAGCGCCCACTCGGGCCCTGGGCTCCGGCCGCACCCTCTGAGTCCCACCCACCCCACCCGACTCTCCTTACACCTTCTTCTTTTCCATGGGTAAAGGTAAAATTCAAAAAAAGTATTGATCTTTTTGATTTTTAAATAGAATGTTGCTTATTTTTCAGTACTGAAGACCAATATTACTATTCAGGACAGGCTTGCACTCATTGACTTTTAAAGTCAATCTACGTAAATATACACGTTATTGTAAAGACTGTAAATAGGCAGAAATCGGAATTCCAAATGACGTTCCTAGAAGTCCCTTTCCTCCCGAGATGCAGCCCACTACCGTTCGTGCTGCGAGTGCGTCTGTCTGGGTAAAATGAGCGTGCTTGTTTACAAGCATCGCTACGTCCCTGTGAGTTCAAGTGTGTGGTGGAAACCGGCTTCACAGTGCGTGTGGTTCCTAACAGACCCACGGGTGAGATTCGAGTTTGGCTTGGAGAGCTGACTCTGGCATCGGGGGGAGGCCCTTGGACTTGGATTCCGCTGTGTTACCGTTACTCTAAAGTTGTAATTACAGCGGGACAATGTGCTCTCAGGCTGGACCTTTGAAAGTGGAAAACGGAAATAAGAATTTTACACTGGAAGTATGATCATTTCATTTTCTCTGCTGAAAGCAGATTTTGACTTATTAACCCTTTAACTTCTCACCTGCCTACACGGTGTGCATCAAACGAACTTCTCAGTTGTTACATCAGAAACACGTAGGCCCGCACTGAGCTGCAGGTGTAGTCTGGACTTGTGGCTGTGTCTTAGGGGCCAGCAGAGTACACTTTTGAAGAAATAAGTTGAAAATGTTCTTTGTCTCGTAGGGAAATGTCCTCAATACTTATGTTTTCCTCATGAAAAAAAGTTTAAGGTAACAAAATAGCTAATAATCCCAGAGGTATTAGTGAGTTTTAACATCTGAGAAATTTTTTGTGCATGACAGGAATTTTAGAAAATTATTTGTGGTTTAGTCAGTAATTAGTTGATTGCAAATTAACTAGCTTTAAAGGTAGAAAACTTTCTATTTTAGTCTTTAAGTTCCCCTTAGAGATTTTCATTTATAAATGTTTTAATTTGCTTATAAAAATAGTGTTTACTTTTACTTGATGTGTACTTCAGATTTTAATAACTGATGATAGAAATCAAATTCTTGTAATCATTTAACATCAGACATGTATTAATTCATCAGATTCCCTCAGATACTTTCAAATTTATCCTTTAAAATTATCTGATTTTTTATTGTCTATGGCATTAGTGAAGTGATTAGAAATAGTCTTGTTAGATGTATAAGCCAGCGTGTTGGGTCTCTGACGTGCCTCAGGAGTCGTGTGCATTACTTTAGTAGTAGCAGTGTGTGAAGCTCTTACACGGGACTGGGACTCTGACGTGTCCTGTTCCCAGGACCACAGGCCACGCAGGTGGCCACACGTGGAAGTGCAGCCACTGGACTTCCCGGATCTGTGGCTCCTCATCCGAACCCTGGGGCCGCTCACACCGCCCAGTGGGACCCGAGCAGCGTGAAATGCCGGGTCAGGACTAGCCCGCGCTCTGCCGCTCCCTCACTCGCTCCCGGGTGAGTGCTCCCCCTCTGCGTTCACAGTTAGAAGTGGCGATAAATCATTCCAGCCTAATTCCTCCGTACAAACACGGCCCAGGGTGAGCCGTGGGAAGAACTGGAGCAGCCCGCTCTGACTCCCAGCCCTTAAATCCAGTCCAGCTCTCACGTCACAAGGGCACCGCCGTCCAGTGCGTCGGACGGGACGCTGTGCGTCCTCCAGCCTGACCTCACGTGGGGGGCCCCTTCAGTGTCCGCCCAGCCGTTGGCCCCGTGCGCTTTTTCCCTCTGCTTCTATACGCTTCCCCCTTAAAGCCGTCTCCGACGGCGGCTTCCTCTCTCTCTTAAACCTGTGCCTTTGCCACTTCACTAGAAATGCTCTCGTCAAAGTCACGAGTGACTTGGCTGCGTCTGGGGACCAGTCGCAGTTCTGTGTGGCATCGCCCGTCCCCACCTCATCCTTCAACCTCGTTCTCATTGGGGTGGCCAGAAAGTCCATGAGGTTTTATTTGTAAAATGGATCAAGTAGCACTTAGTTGTCCCTAACTCCATTCAGAATAATTTTGCTTGATTGTATTGTGACAGCTGTCACATCAGCGTGCGTTTAAAAAACTTACCAAAATTGGTGAATTTTTGTGTAGCCATTTTGATACTGGAAATGGAAAATACTCAACATTTTCAGCATGTTATGCTTTCTTATTACAAGAAAGGTAAAAACACAACTGAAATGCAAAAAAAGGCTTGCGCAGTGTGTGCAGAAGGGGCCGTGACTGATGGAACGTGTCAGAGTGAGTGGTGTGCGAAGCTCTGTGCTGGAGCTGTCTCGCTGGGCGATGCTCCACGGTTGTGCCGACCAGTTGAAGTCGATAGCGACAAATCAAGACGTTGATTGAGAACAATCACCATTATACCACGTGGGAGATAGCCGACATACTCCAAATATCCTAGTCGATAAAGTTATTGGTGAAAATGAAAAATGGATCTTTTATTTTACGGAAAAAACCAAACAGACTTTAGGCCAGCCCAGTGCTTGAGCTGCCAGAACCCTTCGCTTGGTCTCCAGCCTCCACACTCCTCCTCCCCCCAGTCCGCTTGGCCGGTCCCTCCTTCCCTAACCACCTGCAGTGGAGGCCCAGGCTTAGCCCCTGCTCTTGTTCTGTCTCAGAACTACTCCTTGCCCACCCCCCCTTCAGTCATGCGCCTGTGCAGAGCATCTGCACACTGGACGCTCCGCAGCGCGTACTTCCAGCCCGAGCCTCCCCGTGCACCTGCGGCGCGGCCGGCGTGACCCGTCAGGCAGACGTGCTCCGATCCGGCACAGGGGCTCCCCACGGCCTGTCTTATCAAAGTTTCCCGAGACTCCAGCGGCCCAGCTGTTCAAGCCAGAACCTCGGAGCTGTCCTTGACTCCTGCCCCCTCCCTCCTATCTCACACACATCAGCACACACCCCGAATCTCCCCCTTCGCTGTTGCCATAGAGACCACCTGGGCCAGCCTCTCCTGAGGATTCCTTCATTTCAAATGTATCTCTCACGGCATAATGCTCGGTTGTGGCCTGACTGAACACCTTGCAGTTGTATCTTTTATTGGCGTCGTAACAACTGACCCCAGGACGGCAAGGACCAGTTTAGTAGTTACGGTGCAGCGTTGACTGCACTCAACCGAAACGCCTGATGTTTTTAATATTAATTATTTGTGGATCAGTTGTCTCCATCTAAAGGGATTACTATTTATTGTGACTATCACTTGTTGAGCACCTACACACACGATTTTAGCACCACATCCCCTTCAAGAGAGATTATTATCCCAGTTGGTAGATGAGGAAATAGTCTCAGAAAAGTTCGGTAATTCGCTCAAGGTCACCGAGCTAAAAAGGAGAAGAAACGGCAGAAGGATTCAGATCTAACTTCAGGGACCGTCCTGGATGAGAGAGAACAGGAAACACAGGAGCGTGTAAAAGACACGCTGCGTGTGGAGGGGCGGTGCCCGGTGTTGAGGGAGGCTGTTGGCCGAGTTGAAGAGGGGACGCGGCCCGGGCAGTTTGCGCAGACCTGCTGGTCCTGGGTGGCAGTGACTCTGGCTTCGGGGTGGGGAACCTGGGAGGCCGGCGTCACAGGGGTTTGTGACGGCCTGACTTGGGGCAGTGGCGGGGAAAGGGGTGTCTGGCGGGAAGTGTGTGCAGGTAGCCGCTCCAGCAGCGGGTTGAAAGCGGTGTTGTTCCAAGTTGCACCCTATGGGGACCTTCCCTAAAAGTTGTGTTAATGCCCAGCATGGACATTTTGATGTATTTGTCTGCCTTTAGCTGGTCGACTCTTAGATATGAAGGAAAAATTTGAAGATGAGGTTTCCTATCAATCTGTGCAGTAGACTAGCCAGGACTCAGACTTACTTTATTTTCCCAAATGAGAATCCGCCCCGCCCCGTCACCCATGGCAGGAGTGGGCGGGGTGGTCTTCTGTGCCGGCAGGCATTCAGAGCGCGGACGTCCCGAAGAGCTTGCCGGTCCGCGCTGTCCGGAACTGTCTGTAAGAGCACGTGGTTGTGCTTTTAATTTGTAAGGCGCATGGGCTGCTGTCTGGGCCCACGGTAGTGGAGGCAGAATCCGCACACAGCTCCCAGCTCCCGGCGCCAGCCACCCTCCATGGCGCAGGCACGGTGTTTGTGGGCGGGGCTGGCCGAAGGGGGAGGGGTCAGCTCATTCCGCAATGCTCTGTGCTGCTGGGTTCACCCGGAGGAGCAAAGCCTGCCGCCCCAGGGCCGTCACGCCGGCGGCTTTTTTGGCCGCGTTCTTTGGCCGCATGGGGTGGACTTTCAGTTACCTGAAGACGGGGGGCTCACTGTAATGACCCGCCCTGTGAACACGTGCTGGGGGCTTTCAAAGTGAAGAGCTGGGTCCGCTCTCGGGGCTGCTCTTCCTGCCCCTCTCCCGTAACCCACGCGCTCTGCCCATCTCTAAGCTGCTTTCTTTCCCCTGCACAGCAGGCTCTTCGCGTGGGCGCACCTGAGTTTTCAGCCCGTCCGAGCCCCCTGGGCCTCCCCGGGCCTCCCCAGGCCCATCTGCTCCCCGGGCCTCCCACTGCGTCAGGACTTTGCAGCCTCAGGCCCCTTTGTGGATCGCTGGGTTCCTCCGTGTCTCAGTTCGCTGCAGAGACGCCGGTCTGGCGCGCACGCTGGGGAGCCGCACAGTGCTGGCAGACCCGGGGGCGGCTGCCGCTGCCCTGGGTCCGGCCTGCGGGAGGCTCCTGGCGGTCCCCACGGGGTGGCCCCGTGCGTGGGACCCTCGGGTCAGCCCGTGTCTCTAGAAGGCAGGCGTGCGCTCTTCCGCCTCTGCGCAGGGTGCGGCTCCCTGGGTTGCTTTGGGGAAGCGGTGTGAGCCTTGACTTCCCGTGTGAGGACACTGCTGAGACCTGCCTTCCGACGTAGTGCCCTCTGTGACAGCCTTGGCATACGTTCGTGTCCAGCCTGAGGCTTACAGATAACGGTGCGAGTATTCTCGAACTGGCTTGTTTCTGCCCTACTGACTTTGTGGTCAATTCACTGCTCGGTTTCGCCGGCTGTTGAGAGTTCTCGCACTTCGGACCCAAACGCAGGGGTTTAAGTGGCTCTGTGGTGTGCTCGTTTGTTGTTATTTCCGGTCTTACCTCGGTATTCTTTTTTATTTTTTATCTTGTTTTTTCATAAATTTCTAAAGTCAATCATATTTTATATCCCGGTAAATCACTTTATATCTTTTCATAAGCAAGGTAAATATAGAAATTATATAAATTTTAACACACTCAGGAACACGTTAAACTTCCTAACTAATTTTTGGTTAAATGTCACGTAACTTGAATGAAATGAACAAATAATTTGAAAATACTAATGTTACATTTTTTATGTTTATGTAATTTTAAATAACCTGGCTGGGGTTTTTTTTGTTTTTTTTTTTTTTACATAAAAGTCCCTTTGGGCTTAGAAATGTCTTTTTAAAAGTTTGAGATTAATTGCACATCCATCTTTTTTGGTGTTCGTAACCCCTTGTAACCATTCTTGTTATGGAGAAGGTAGATGTATACTAAAGTTGGGACAGTTTTTAAATTGCCTTCACGTAAAACCTGTTTCAAAACAGCAGCCTCCCCCCTCCCACGATAACAGACTCCTAAACTTAGCTCCCTTTTTCTCCCAGACTTCACCTCCTGGCCACTCCTGCTTTAAGCACTGAGCAGACGTGGGCCTCCCGGAGCAGCGGCCCTCGGGGTGGAAGCCCGGAAGGCTGCGCGAGCGCCAGCAGACCGCACGTCGCTTGCATTTCGCCGCTCAGCGGTTTGATGCGCTCACTTGCTGATGTGGAATGACGAGCCCTTGCAAAACGGGTTTGCTCCCGGCTGCCCGTAGACCTGGCGGGGCCTCGCGAGCCCCGTCAGCCGGCCGTTAACTCTGGAGAAAACAGCTTGCATTAATATGCTCTAATCCGGCATAATTAGTCCAACGACTGCTCGAGACCAGCCTGTCATGTGCTGTCAGACTTGGCGTGCACGCCGGATGGCCCGGTCCCCCTGGAGTGCCGCCCCCAGTCAGGGGGAGCTGCTCGCCCGTCCTGGTTTTGGACTCTTGCTCAAAAGCTGAGGGAAACGGCAGGCATGGGGGAGCGTCTCCTAATTCTTCGGCCTACAGTGATTTTTTCATCAAAAATAATTTAGTGTGTTGTTGATTGAAATGGAGTCTTTTCATTCCTGTCATTCTCTGTAGCTTGCCTATATAACACTTCGAGGGGAGCTGCCGTGAGTGTGAAAGAAGCTGGACGGGAGTCCCTGCCGCACAGCTGCTCTGTGCGGTGCCGGGCTGTGAGCCTGTGTGCTGTGCACGCGCCCTCCCGTGGGTGAGAGGTCGCCCCACTCTGCAAGGGCCGCGTTAGCGTGAATTTACAAGAGCGCGCGTGTGGCGGAGGGATAAAACCCGCGCTGGCTCCGCATTAGCACCGAGTCGCTTGTTGTGCTTTCGGCAATGACAGATAAGTCAGGTTCATTCCCATCGCCACGGAAGCAATGCTCCAGAATCCAGACGCCTCCCCGAGATGTCACTGACAATAATCTTCAAAGGACGGCTGGCGAAAGTGGGCTGTATGTTTGTAGGATGATATACTACAAATGACAGGAAGAATTATGTGAGTGAAGACGAATCTGTAACATATTATTAAGCAATTTCACGAGAATAACAGGGATAAAAGGATAATGGATGAGGGTGTCATTATTACCTGCATGTAGAGGGGAAGGAAAAGCAAAGGTAGAGAGACAAGATTAATTGAGGGAGGGTGAAGCGTTCATTGCTCATCAGCTCCTTTGTGCTCTGTGCTCCCGAAATTCCAGACCGGGGCGGGGGCGGGGGGATGGCTGGAGGCCGCATTTAATGCAACTGGCAAGGAGTAGGGAAGGGGCAGGGCGCCTTTAGTCACCGCCCTTCCCTCTTCCTTCCTTCTTATCAAAACACACAGTCACCGTTATCTCTGAACGTCCTGAAATCACAACAAAATCCAGCGGAGTATTCTTTTATTTTTTGGTAGCAGGTTTCATTATTAGTTATGCCTTTGAAAAACAGTATTTTTTTAAATTTCAAAATACATTCTTATATGTATTGCCAAACAAATTTAGAGATTCACATTCATTGAGGAAACACTTCAGAATCTATTAGATTATTATTTTAGTCATCCTGAGGTCTTCGGGTCAAGGAAATGATACATTTTGTAAGTTGTCCCATTTTCTAAGCCCATTGCCCTTTCATGAAATACACACTTTTCTAAGATAATAGAAACTATATTTACTCTTCTCCAATGAAGGTGTGAGTGCTTAAAATTTTAAATCCTTAAGTCTTCATTTATGTTATCCTCTATGACTTCTATTCCTTGTTTTGTTCATTGCTTCTCATTTGGTCAGTTCTTCCAAAGCGCACGTACTGTTATATTGTATCCAGCAAGATGCAGTCCTGGCGCAGTGAGCATTGTTTTCTGGCTGCAGAAGAGTCACAGGTGTTCCGCTGGAATCTAAGAACTCTTATGGGACATGAGTTCCCTTATGACTGTCATATACTCCTGCTGCAGGGTTAACTTCCAACAGTGCAGAAATTTAAATACATATACATTATTTACTTACTTACTTATTTCTGTGTACTGAGCTAGCGGGAGAGCCCAACCGCGTTACAAGCGCAAACGCTCACCCAGTGAAGGGGGCACTGGGAGTCGAAGGGTAATTTGGGAACAAGGAGCCGACCCGCCGCCTCGTTCACACGCGTTCACGTGTGTTCCCGCACGTTTGGGAAGGTGACAGAGGGCCGGGGTTCAGCACCCCGAAAACTGAGCGCGCGGACAGCGGCCCGTGGTTCCGTGTGAGCACGTGCGCGCACACAGACCGGCTGACAGCGTGTCTCTGAGTGCTAAGAGTGTGTACCACCCAATGACGTGATGTTTTGGCTGTACGATAATTTGCAAACTGTCTGCCTGTACACCTTATCGTATTTGATCCTTAAAAACAGTCGCTTCTGGACGAACAGAACTAGAATTCCTGTTTCACTGCTATGAATAAGGAAAACTTAGGAGCAGAAAATTGAATGAGTTTACCCAAGTCATTCCCTGGTAGATGATGCTGCTAGGAAAAAACCCAGCATCTGCAGACATCCAGTCCTTTTTAAATTTGCTATTTGTGCCATACACATTTTTGGTATTCTCTTCACGGATGTCTTTCTGATTTTCTTCAGTGTGTCTTCACTAAAGGAACACACCCTGCCCAAGTTTTCCGTAAAGTCGGGGAGAAGCAGCTAACGTTCGCCACGCCCGTGACGTGCAGCGGACGCTGTACTCGACACTCCGCACACTTTGTCTGACGCAGTATTTTTGGCAGCTGGGGGGTTGGACATCAGTGTGGCTGCTTTAGACAGGAGGGAACTGAAAGCAGAGACGTCAGCTCACTTGTCCCAGCTCGAAACGAGGCAGTGGCCAGGACGCCAGCCCGAGTTCTCCTGCGTCCAGCTCCCCTTCATTCACACCCTGCGTGGCTCTTTGATCTGTCTGTGCTGTCCTGGGAAAGGGACCTGGCCGGAGCGGGTCTGCCTTGGGCCAGCCCGCAGTGTCTGCGCTCTTGACTTTGTGCAGGAGCGACTTCACGAGTCCAGGTGATCTCGAGACGGCGTTTGTCGGAGCTGGGGCAGTGAGACAAGGAAGGCTGAGGGCAGGAGAAGCCACAGGAGAGCACCCGGACGGGCCGCTGCAGCCCCTGGGAGGTGGGACGCTGCAGGAGAGGAGCGAGCCCACAGGGCAGCGTGGGCTCGCTGAGAACTGAAACTCACCAGAAGCAAGTCAAGGTGGCTGCTGTGAGCTCACTGCAAAACCAGAGCCGGAGGGGCCCTGGAGACAGGGTCGGGGTGAGCCAGGGATGAGCTGCTGCCGCCTGCTGCTCCCTGGGCTGCAAGTCTCACCTGGACCCTCAGAGCTTAGGAGGAGGAGAGCGGAGATGCAGGCCCAAGAACGGAGGGAGAGGCGTGGGCGTGCTCTGCAGGGGGCCTGCTCTGGCTTCCTTCATCTTCAGGTGTTTTATCTGTTTCCGGAGGTGGGGGTGTGGGGGAGGTCCCAGGGATCGAAGGAGAATATTCCCCAGCTTCCCAGGTGAGTCCTTTCAGAGTCGTGGTCTCCTCTGGTTGGTCGGTGCCAGGGCAGGGGGTTTTTACCCAGCACCGCTCGTCCTGGTCTTGGTCCTGAATCGGCCAGGGCATCGCTCCATGTGGTTCTGCTGGTTTCTGGGCCTGGAGCTGAAGCCCAGCTGAGGCCTGGGTGTCATCTCTAGTTGGACCAAAGCTCCGCCTCTATGGTCAACAGCCCCGACCGAGGCTTTGTCTCTAAGATTATTTGATGCGGGTCAGAACCTCCCTGTCCTGAGGGCCCAGTGTTTAAGGGAGTGGTCCTGCCCGGGCGTGTGTGGGAGTCACAGGCGGCTGGCCATTCTCCAGACCCCTCGCTCCTCCTCTGAGGGCGTCTGAAACCCCATGACTAGCAACATGCGGGGAGGAGAGGTCGGGGGAGGGTCCGAACCAAACGACCAGCGATGGGCAGGGTCAGGGGTCTGCACCGCAGCACCAGCAATACACTGGGGGAGGAAAAGTCCCCCTGGGGGCCGGGCCTTGTTTGCCCAGCTCTGCCCCTTGCTAGGCCCCTGGGGGCGTTCCCCCGGTGACCTCCCGTACTGGCCCATGGTGCTTGCCCCGCTGCCGTGTGTCTGACTGCCGACCGCATGCACTCTCTCATACGTGCAGTCGAAGTCATACTGTGTGTTAGTGTCCGTCCCGTGTTTCCGAGCTCTGGGTGTCTTCATGCAGTGGTGCTCCCTGGCTTCTGCCCGCACGTGTTGCCGAGCTTCCGAAGCTCTTCCTTAGTCCCGCCCTGGCCCTCGGGGGCTTTCACAGGCCGCTCTTCCTTCTGTCCCGCTCCCGCGGGTGCACCCTCCCCACCCCGTGATTCTGTACCATGGCGCTCCGACCCTTGGGTGCCATGACCTTCGTCTGTGAGCACAGAAGGCCGGCGGTCTCTCTCCAGCCCGGCTCCTGTCCTCAGCTGCCTGCTGTGCCCACCAGCCCTGCCAGGGGGTCTGCCTGCCTGCAGAAACTCATCACTGTGCTTTTCCTCCTAAATGTTCTCTTCACTGCCCGACTGTAAAAGAAACCATTGTTCTTCTGATCCGCGGGCCCTGTTGCCAATATGAGTTAGTTAGAAGTTTCTCAGCCCAGCGCGGCAAGCCCCTCCAGCCGCTGGGCCCGCAGAAGCTCGCCCGGCGCCCCTCCCTCTCACAGCTCAGCCCCCTGGAGCTCAGGCAAACGTCGCCTTTCATGAGAACTTCCCCCAAGCCCGGCAGATGTCTGTCTTCTTCAACTCCGCAAACAATTTGTATCCGAGTTCCCTGCCTCCAGAGCTCAGGAGAGCCAGCGAGACGCTCTGGAAGTGTTTGTTGAGTTCAATTAAATTAAATTCTCGAACAATCTCAATTAAGTGATTTTAGTTTATGTTATTTTTCCTTCTACATGAATGAGCAGGACTTTCCCACATCCAAATGTAATTCTGATGTTTTGACTGTTTTGTTAACATTTTAGGGTGTTTTTGGTTGTTTTTCTGCTTTGTTTTGTTTTGTTTTTGCCGAATTTTCATCTCTACAGCCCAGCTGACTGTCCAGGAGTTGGCCTTGGTGGAGCCTGCAGGTGCCGTGGGCCTGTGGCGGACCGAGCGCTGCGTCTGTCCGGGGTCCGCACAGGGAGCAAGTCTCCCGCCCCGGGAGGCCTCCTGCTTAGTTCAGATAGGCGCTCTTTCTGTGGGTGACATGTAGGTCGCATTTATGCCAACGTTCTCTTCCAGTTATACTTACGATATGCGGCACTAACGGAGGAGAGACAGGCGAACGATTTATATAAAGTTAGAAAGACCCAACGTTTGTTCCCTTTGACAGCCCGCCGCCACCCTGGCGGACGGCGGGCAGGAGGACGGCACTGCTTCTCACCTGCGGCAGGCACCCCGCTCCCCTCCCGGATGCCGCTTCTGTGCGCAGATGCCCGGCCGGGTCAAGTCTGCGCAGCCGCCCCCTGTGCGGGCGCGAGTCACGTGGCTGCGGTCGTTGGCGTCCTTGGGCTCAGGGAGGCTGTGTCCCTCCGCGCTGGCGGAGGCAGGCCGCGGGGGGAAGGCTGCGGGGTTCCACGGAGGTTGACGCTTTGTCCTGCGGGGGCTGTCGCTGGGGTAAGAGTGGGGGCGATTCTGAAGGAAGCAGAATGCGCTCTCTGTCCCTCTCCCGGCGTCTCGCGCACTCGACACCCCAGAGCGGGGAGAGAGGCAGCGGCCGTGAGCTGAGCGGTGCCGGCCCTTGGCCTTGCACACGGCCCTTCA
Source organism: Trachops cirrhosus (assembly GCA_028533065.1). Taxonomy (NCBI): domain Eukaryota; kingdom Metazoa; phylum Chordata; class Mammalia; order Chiroptera; family Phyllostomidae; genus Trachops; species Trachops cirrhosus. Next base: position 1,718,981 of record CM052548.1, on the reverse strand, counting down.
CACAGCTCGGTGGCTTGTTACGGCTTCTTTCTTCTGGTCCAACTTCCCCGGACGACCAAGGCCACTTTGTGTCCCCTTTTGTAAGCTGGTCGACGAGCCCAGTCTTTTGGGGGGGCGGGGCGAGGAACGAGAAATGTCCTGTGTTCGCACGTTGCGAAACTTCAAAATCCTAATCTACCCCCCAGTGCACAAAATGACAGTCCTCAGTGTCAGGTAAGTTAGGGTTTTGGCTGTGTTCAGTGGCTGGCACTACAGATCATGCTAACTTCACGTTTCAGTGGGAAACTCCTACAGGCGCGATCACTCGGGTCTCCTTCGTTGGTTAGACACAGTGCTGGTGGTGCCGACCCTGCTAAAGATTTGTGCAGAAACGCTTTTGATGGCGAAACTCCCTCACTTAACTGTCAGATTTCCTAGGCGTCCACACTTGAACTACTAGTTCCATTTATTTTTTAAAACAATTTTTGCCCTTTAAATAGCGCTGATCGTGTTGTCGACGTGAGTGGGCACCCTGTGCTGAGGAGTCAGGAGTGTAACCGAACCCCACGGTCTGGTTGGGGAGAGGTGGGACCTCCGGTGGGCGGGGCTGACCTCGGCACTGATGCCGATACCGATGCAGTCGCCCCGTGTGACCGTGCTCAGCGGTCACACACATCAGGCAGATTTGTGTCTGTGTCCCTGGACCAGTGAGGCAGGGCCGTTTCTTCTCCATGGCTCCCTCGGCCCTCAGGACAGGGGTGTGTTCATCGGAACCGGGGCCTGGAGAGGGGCGGGCGGAGCAGGGTCCATGCCGACCCCAGTGGGACAGAGGTGAGGGCATCTGGGGTCATCAGGGCACAGGGCTGATGAGTCTGGGACGGCCTGTCCGTTAGACGGTCAAGGACACCAACCCAGTGACCACTGGCCTCTTTTCCCCCTGACAGCTGCAGGAACTGACTCCCCATCTCCGTTTTTTCGAATTATAACATGGCGTTGCCCAGCGTTTCTGTCCTTCTTACCCCGCTGGGCAAAGAGCCGTCCCCTGGCGTCTCACGCCTGCCCTGTGTCTTCCTCATGCTCTTCTTGCTCGGTGTAAGACAGGGCTCTTGAAACTCTCGATTTCTTTATGGCATAGCGTGAACCTGACTTTTTTTCTCAGCAAATTCTGGCCAATGAGGCTGCAGGAGGAGAGTCCTTCATCCCATCCCCTCTCGCCTTTGTCCACAGAGAAGAGACTCCTGCTCCAGCTTCGGCTGCTTGTCCCTCGGGAAAGGAGTCCCTACCGATTTCCCAGAGCCTGACGCAGTCGCCGGCCGTCGCAGGCACCAGCGGCGGGGTCCGTGTGACGCTAACTCGCCGGCGCCCCCGTGAGGGAAGCCCACGGGGGCGAGCCTGGCTCCCCAGGGCAGCAGGCCAGCCCGCTTCCTTCCAGCGTGTCCCGCGGGGCCATCACGCCGAGTTAGGTCCCTGAGGTGGCCCAGCCAGATCTTCCCCACAGCGACATCCAGGGACGTACACCCCAAGACTTCTCTTCATGAAAGCTGGGGGTGGAAGTCTCGCTGCAGCTGCAAACGCACACCATCTTCAACCCAACTCTTGCCAGAATGGAGAGGATAATACCAGGATTAAATTCTTCAAGTCCTTACTATTGAACCTGGTCATTATTCCCTGCTGTATGTTTTCTTAATCAGAAAACCCTACAGGAGGAAGCAAAATATGATATTAGGATTTAAGCAGCAAAATGCCGCCCACAAGTTCTAATCCTGAACCCAGTATCATCACAGTGTGAACTTCAGGAATCACTTGGCTGCAGGAAATAGAACTCCACTAGCTTACTCTGGAGGACGATTCACTTTAAGCAGTCGGGAGTAGCTCGTAGCAGCCGGGGACGGGGTCCGGCTGGAGCCTGATGGGAGCCTGCGGCCGGGGCCTGGAGCAAGCCGGCTCGGAGCCAGCACCGGGCCCTTCCCTTGATCGCGGGGCCCCTCGTCTCTGCTGCCCTCATCGCCGCCCCTCCCCAGGCAGGGTTCCCCGACTCTCCCCGCTCGACACTCCAAAGCAGCCACGCCAGCTGCCTGCCCTTTATCGCTGCCCCAATGCCAACGAAACCCCTCTCTCGGGTGCCCGGGGCAGGGGTCCGATTGGCTAACGCCTGCGGCAGGTGCCCATCCCGGTCTCAGTCACGTGGTCGGGGGTGCACAGAGCCGCACGTGATTCCCGGCGTGCGCCCCCGAGAGTCAGGGGGACTTCCCAGAGAAAAGGGGGTGGTTGGGGCAGACGCTCCAAGAAGTCTCTGTCTCGTGACTGTTGGGGACCCTTCCCTTCGCAGACTGTGGGACAGAGAAGGAACAACCCGCCAGCGCGGTTTGGAGGTGCCGGCAGGTTCCTCAGACGTGAGCCAGCCAGCAGTGGTCAGACGGAGGGGGCACGCCCCGCAGATGGAAGGAGCAGGGTGCAGAGTGGGGCGGGGGGAGCGCAGCTCACGGAGCTGCGGGCAGCTGCCAGCAGGTTTGCTGGCTCTGCCTTAGTGCCTCAGTGGGTGTCACACCGTCGACTACGTACGTATGGACCTATGGAAACGAGCAGAGGCCGTCAGTGACCGTGGCCCCTTAATGAGGCGAACTTGAGAACTTGCCGCCAGCTGTGGACAAGTGCGCCCTGTGTGGGGACTCTGAGGCAGCATCCTACTCTCAGCTCTGCCAGCGCCCAGGTTTTTGGTGACCTTCGTGGAAATGAGCAAACGTCACCAAGTCTTGTCTTCCTTGCTGGTAAAATGGGAATTGAAATTCTGTCCCTACCGTCACACAGTGATCTGGTGACGATTAACCGAAGCTGAATATTTGAAAATTTCTGCTGACCCTGTTTAGATGGGGCCTGATATGCAGATATTTTTCTATTTTGTTTTGTTAATATTTTGTACTATCTTATCATGAAATAGCCACATCAGTAGAAAAAAGAGTAATATGACCAATGCCACGCACCCAGTATTTAACCTCAACACACAAAATTCTGCCCTACCTGCCTCTAACTGTTTATGACGTGAAACATCACAGATGCCAGCTGTGCTCCGCCATAGCTCCATTCCTCCCCGCCCTAGGAGTGCCGCTGTGCGTGGTGAGGGCCGTGTGGTCGCGCGGTCAGGCTCCGCGCAGACTTCCTCCGCCGCTGCCCCAGGGTTCTGTGCGTCCGTCCCACCATCCCGCTCCAGGAAGGGGTGCGTCCGTTGCGGTGGCTCGTGACGGGGGGCCACCAGCCACAGAGGGTTCCAGAGACACCGTGTCCAGCCATTGCCATGAGAACCTGTGACCAGACTTCACTTGCTTTGTCTTTGTTCTCTTTCTAGCTGTTAGTTTTTGCCAAACCAAAAAAAAAAGAAAAAGAAGACAACATTTTTAAAATGCATTTACATAGTAACAAAGATGGTCTGTTGACAATATTATTTTTCACCTTTTCTTTGGGACAGATAAAAACTAAGACCAGGAGCAATTTCATAACTTGATTAAAGTTGCAATTGTAAGCAAATCTGGATGACAAATATGAATATTTACTGCAATGGGAATAAGGTTAATATTTTAAAACAAGGTTGACAGGAGAAAAATTGTCTTAGTTTGCAAAAAGGAAATTTGTTTCTTTAAGTGAAAATTGAGGTCGCCAGGCCATCGCTGTCCTTGCTCCCACGTGCCTGGAATGAATTAAGTGACGCCGCCGTGCAGCGGCACTGCGCAGACTCCTAACGGAATCACACACGAGGGCTCGAGTCAGGTCATCGTATGTGAGAAGCACGTATTTCGTGTAAGAAAATGCAAAGTTGTCAGTGCACGTGTCCTTCACCTCAGTTACCTCTTCTCTCGCGTTCCCCGAGACCTTGTGCTGCCTTTCTGGGGAGCCGGGGGCAGGGGTGCTGTGCTTTGGGCAGGCTCCGGGCTTGGTTCCTGCATTCGGTTCACCGGTCTCACTGTGACGGTTCCTCGCACCGTCGGTGCAGCAGCCTGCGGTACTGCCTGCCCGGGGGGCGGGGGTGTGCCGAGCGGCTCCGCCCCCACCGGACCCCGTCAGTGGGCTGGTGCTGCGACTGCGCCACTCGGAGCCCTGGATCCCGTCTGGCCCCCAGCCCTCTGAGGCAGACACCGTGGTCACCCTGGAGAGCGAGAAGCCATCTCAGCGAGGGGACGGAAGTTGACCGAAGGGGCCAGGCTAGTACATGGCAGTGATTCTAAGCCAAGTTTGTATGTTTACTGCTGACCTGTCCCGTGGCACGTTTCAAACACATCAGTGGTTAACACAGTGGTGCTACAACGGACACGGGACCCTGTGATGCACGACGTCGGCAGGGAGCAGCTCTGCTCTCGGGGACCGGAGCGGGGCGTGCTGAGCCTGATCGGCGCACAGCGAGCTGGCATCCGGCACTGGGGCTCCATGCGGCTGCTGGCGGGCACCAGGCAGACAGGGCGGAGAGCACTGCGGGGAGGGCTCTTTGCTCCGAGAGCCGCTCACTCACAGGTGGGCACAGGGCGGCCAGGTGCCGACTCGGCAGATGTCACCCGTGACCCCACAGTGGACAGTCACCCGTGCGGTGCGCGTGGTCACGTGACGCTAAACAGCCCCCCGACCCCAGCACTTAGTTAATCGGAGGGCGGTTTTCATCTCCACACTTCACTGTCTGGTCCCTCGTGTCCAGCCGCAAGTGTGAGCCGAGCGGGACGTCCTGGGTGGGCTGTGTTTGTGCGCAGCGGCCTTCCCCACATCACAGGGGCGGGCAGGAGGGTCCAGCCGCACGAGTGCCGGTCACACCCCGGTCCCCAGCGCACGGCGACCGACAGCGCTGCCGGTACCGGGGTCTGCGCCAGGAACCCCCTGAGCCCGAGATGGCCCCGGCGCCCACTCTCCTCCGCAACGGGTGTCACGTCCCCGTCTCCGCGGCCGTGGCCTGTTTCCCCCCGACGATGACGTCCGTGTTTCGTCGGCACTAACAGGAGGTAACGCGGATCCAGTGTGTTCGTAGATCCCCTTTAATTAGTGTGTGAAAAAAACGTTAAGGAATTGAAACAAAAAGCGCCGTCTGCAGCCCTCTTTTTTTCCTGGAGTCCCCCCTGTCAGGCTGAGCGCGGGGAAGTTATTTTCTGCTGCGGTGATTAGATTGGGCCGAGCACTGCAGCTGCCCGGCCTGTCTGTGACTGGCGGCGGCCCGTCCCCAGCGCTTGTCATTTCCTGACATGCCTGACAGGACGGGGACAGCCGCCCCAGACAGGTTCATTAGCCGGAGCCTCCTGCAGCTGGGCCGGGAGGCGAGTGAACACGCGAGCACACGGAAAGGAGGGAGTGAGCACGCAGACCCAGAGACCGACGGGCTGCCGGGCCTTGTTGTGGCGGAGTTTGATCTGTGCAGCTTTTAGACGCTCCCGACAGTTTTGCTTCCCGGCCCGCTGGCCTGCCCTGGGTGCACTTGGCCTTGCCGCTGCTTCAGAGTCCTCGCAGAACCCTCCCGAGAGAAAAAGGGCCACAGGTGTGCGGCTCTGGGAAGGAAAGACCGGTGCGGCGCTCGGTGAAAGGGCACTGGTTCGTTTGTCTCCATGGCGACGCGCGCGGTGGGAGGGAGGACCGCCTTGGGACTTGCCGGAAGCCAATGGGAAGGCCGGTCGGGAGTTTTTGCAGTGCGGGCCGGTGCCTTCTGCGGAGAACAGAGCACCAAACTTGGGTCTGCGCCCTGCAGGACTCGCGCCTTCGCCCTGGACCCCCGGAAATCGGCAGTTCCGAGTGTCTTCGTTCTTGGGCTTTTAGGAGGCGGACGGGGGTTTTGCCTGTGTTGGTGAGCTGCGGTGTCAGGAGGAGAAATTATCCAAGACTGTAGACCTACTCATCAACACCAAGAATAAATCCCAGATGTCAAGAGGAGGGCCCTTGTCAGTTGAGGGATTTGCCAGAAATCGGTGCGCAGTTGGGAGTGTGTGTGCATAGAGTCACCTTTTACCGCTTTCAACACCAAATTTTGACTTCTAAAACCGTATTGTTGGAAAGGAGAAAAGAGAATCTTTGGCCAAGAGATTATTCTTTCTGGCTCGTACCTGCAAATAAAAGTAGATACTGACTTCTCTACTTCGTAGACTGGCTGGCCACGGGCCGTCTACCCGGCGATAGCCGGTCTCCCTCGGGAGAGACGCCAGGTCCTGGTTCTTGTCAGCAGACCTTGCCCAGACGGAGACCACTGGACCGGATGTGCTGACGCAGCCTAGTGCGACCGCGGGCTGCCTTAGCACGTGCCCGCGGCACCGGCCAGCGCCCAGTGTGCCTCTCGTGGTCCTTTGTCGCTGGCGCATCAGGCAGTGCCGCTGCACAGAGGCAAGCCTCTGCTCCGCGGAGAGCTCGGCCCTCACCTTTCCTTTGTGTGCTTCCTTTGCGCTGCTCTCCTTCCCCGTCTCTATGACAACCGTCCAAATTGGGATGGGCAACTGTCACCGGGAGTATTACCGAGAGGGAAGTGTCAGTGAGCGCCGGCTCCCCTAGATGGAGCATTTCAATATAATCCAATTTTAATTGAGCTCCAGAGACTTTGATGTGCCGCAGAAGGCGGGGCGGCAGCCAGTCCGGGGAGAAATTAAAGCGGCCCGCGAGGCCGCCCTCCGCCCGCCTGTCACCGTGTTAGGTCGGCATTAGCATCAGGCGCAGCCTGCCCCCAGGAGCCCCTCATGCCCTTCCCAGCCCTGCCCTGCTGCGCGCGCCGAGTGCGGGCGCGGCGCCTCCATCTTCCCGTGCGCGCTGTCACGCCCGTCCGCTCCGCCCTGGACCCTCGTCCCTTGCTGCCCCGTGGGCTTGGCTGCTGCGGCTCACAGAGGAGAGCGGGAGCGGAGTGGGCGTCTGTGCACTCGTCAGCGACCACAGAGTCCACTTCCTTCTTGCCCTCCCTCTGCAAAACCCTGTTTGCGATAAAAAGTTGAAGGAAGTGTGATTTTTTTTTATTTAGCTTTGAGTTACCGTTGAATTTCATTGTAATGCTCAGATGCTTAGGCATTTATTAGAGGCTAGGATTTTTATTTCAAAATACATTAAAATATCTTCCTGGTCGCATGGGGAAAAAACACCTTTAGGACAAAGGCAGACACAGTCCTTAACGGTGGAAGCATGAAACCTCTTTTGTTTTTTACATGGGAAGGAAAATGGGTATTTTTTCAAAGACCTTTCACTATTTTGGAGGATAGTGTGGAGCATCCATTAGGTATCTAAGTCACAGGTATGTAAGTAAAGGTATTGAAGTACATTGGGTATTTCAGTAAAGAGGACTGGAGAGCACAGTGCCAGTCACAGTGATGGGCGTCCGAGAGCCCGGCTCCAGGCCTGGGGGCTCCCTGCCGTCGCCCGGTGAGGCCGCACCCCCGGTCTCTGGTCCTCGGGGGCACGTGTGAAAAACACCTTTAAAACGCACGTTGAGAAATCAGGGGACATCTGCGCGATAATTAAGGGTTAGTTTATGTGCAGGTAGGGTGGCTGCGAATGTGCTGAAGCCTCAGGCGGCCTGGGCCCTCCCCCACAGGCCCCGGGGGCCGAGCCGCCCGGACCTGTCCAGGGGTCTCAGTTTACTCACTTGCCTTCAGGGACCTCGGAGGAAAACCTCCATTTCTAAGGCTCCGGTATTGGTGGTGACTTTTTCTCATTCTAAGTAAGTAGTCACTTACATAGTTTTTACTTGTAACTCTGTGTTATTTTTCTCTTTGAACGGCGTCCCGAATAACGTAAGCTTACTGCACACTTGACTTAATGAGTTCACTGAGCAGCCCGGCAGGGGACCCGCCTGCTCTCCGGTGGCCCGTCCGCCTCAGGGCGCGTGCGACTGCAGCTGGGCGGAAGGCACCACACCCCTCCGTGGGGCAGGTCCTCCAGGTCTGCGCTCCCGCCAGCAGCGCGGGCCGAGTCCTGTGGGACTTCGGGTGTTTGCCGTCTTCCAGGTGGGACAGTGTCTCCAGGCAGCCTTAGTTCCGCTGTGAGCCGGGCTGACCACGTTTCCATCAACAGGGAGCCACTTGTGTGGTGTTTTCTCTGATTTATCGGTCGGACCTCCGTTAAAGCACGATTTTCCTGGGTCCCAGTGTCCCCGGGGGGTGTTACGGATAAGAGTGCGGCGTGCCCCACGCACGTCTGTGTGTGGCAGATGGCACACACACTTAGACTGTGTGAGGGAAGTTACACACACACAAGCGTTTCTGCTTTCCTGCCTGCTTCCCATCGAAGTTAATCTGTTACTCTTCTGTGGGATTCCCTCCCAGACTTGAGTGACATCAGTTGTGAGGATAAGCATCTTTCCTAATTGACCCACCTAACCAGGAGGCCTCATCTCTGGCATCAGAAAAGAATCAGCCGCATGCCATCCTCTAAAACAAAATCCGCCGCCGCGTCGGCACCGCCCAGCCCGTGGGCCGGGCGTGAACGCGCCCACCTGCAGCGCCGGGACCCGCGTTGGCTGCAGGAGCGCCGCGCCTCCGGTCGCCCTTCCGTGTCGGCGACCTGCCCCGGGGGTGTCGCCGGCGCACGCTGTGTTTCCCCACCGCGCCGCGGGTGTTGGGGGCGCACACGGCGTTCCCACGAACCACGCGCCCTTCCTGCGCCCTGCACTAGGCCAAGCGCAGGGCAGACCCCCAGTGTGGGGTTGAAGCTGAGACTTCAGAATAACCTCCGTGACTGGAGAGAATAATGCCATTAAGGTTATTTCTACTGTCCTTGCACAGCAAAGCCTTCATAACAAATTAGGTATTTCAGTTTACCTATATTTTATTCACTGGTTATCATTTGTTTAAAATGGCCGGGATGAATTGTTTTGTTAGCGCGGTTTTCTTGCCCGAGTTCCTGTTTGTGTTTGTGTGTGTGGCCACGAGCCGGGCCTGCAGTCCGGGCGGAGCCTCTCCCCTCCTGCCTGAGACTGTGGCACAGACCCCGCGGCCAGAGCCTCTCGATGGCTGTGATGCCTTTTACGTCCTCACCTCAGCACCACACAGACAGGGACACCCCAGTCCTGTCACCGCCGTCTCTTCACCTCGTTTACTCTGTGTCCCCCTTCCCCAGGCACTGTCTTAGGGCCCCTTCACTTCTGCAGCCACAGGCAGATCCCAGGGCAGCGTCCTTGAACGCCCTTCTCCCTGCTTCCCAGGCCTCGGCCCCTCCCGAGAGCGCTCTTTCCAGAACGGAGAGCGGATCTGATCATGGGGCCTGCTTTGGCGACTTCAGTGGTACCACGTCCTCCACGGAGCACGAAGTCCGAGGCCAGTGTCTCTGGTCATCCTCTCTGCAGTGACGCCCTGGGCAGCGTCGTGTCTGTAGAAGGTGACCTCTGGTACCTGGAGTGGGGCACCGCTGAAACACGGTCACCTATCAGCTTCGTCCAACAGTGCAGCGGGACACCACTGTTGCATCGGCCAAGTACAAAGGCGGTGTGAGCCTGTGAAGGGAGGCCCTCCCTGTCTCGCTCACCAGGGCAGCCGCACCCCCGGCACCCGTGCGGTGCCCGTGGGGGCTGACTCAGTGTCGGGCCTCTGCCCGGGACAGAGCACCTGCTCCGATGGAGCAGAGATGGGGCAGGTTTTTAGCAAAGCAGTATTTTGCTGCAAATAGGCAGCTTTGTAATCAAAGAATGTAAACAAGAGAAACCAAAGGCGTTGGGGGATCACAGTAGTGCAGAGGAGACTTGCAGTGGGTGCCTAGTGCTGAAAATACTGTCTTCCCCGCCTGCAGTCTGGAGGTCTCTTCACTCCCGTCCCCCATGACAGATATGATGAAAGACCCCCAAAGGACCCTCAGGGAGCTGTTTACATTTCAGCTCACTTGCATTTCTTGAAGAGGTGTTAATTATCCTCTAGTACCGAAAAATGAGAGTGGAAATAAAAACACCTCAGGAAATTCAGTAGCTGACTTGCTTCTCGTGGAAGCAGTAAGGACTTCTGTGAGATTAACCCTCAGGCGGCGGGGGCAGGGTGCTCAGAGCCGGGTTCGAACACGGCAGTGAGACAGGCTCGGGGACACCGAGCCACGGGGAGGCCAGGGCTGGTCCCTGGAAAGGCTCTGGGTGGGTCCGCCCTCACCCCTCGTAACCGAGTGCCACTGAGGTTCCGGCAGACAGGGCAGGGAGCCCCCCTCGCCCACCTCCACGCAGCCCCACCCTGGAGCCAAGCCAGCCTCCCCGCCAGATGCTTTAGCCCTGCTGCGTGGAGAGGGTCGGGCCGCCTCCCGGCAGTGGGCCCCCCTCTGCAATGCTAGTGGGCGCTCCCCAGCCCACGCCGCTCGGAAGTGGGTGATGCAGACCTCAGTCTGTCACCCTCAAACCCAGGTTCCTTCTGCCCCAGCTTGGCCTGCAGGTACAGGGAAGTTACCGGAGTCCACAGAACTAAGTGCTCTGAAGGCGAGCCCCTGCTCCGTAAGTGGGGCTGCACCGAGGGGCTCCCTGAGCAGACTCCCTGCGGGGAGACTGGGCTTCACTCTGGGGCCGGTCCTGGGGAGGTGGGCTCCGGGAGAGGCCTCGCTTTGAAAGGGAGGGACACAGAATTCTCGTGGCCCCACGGCCGCACCTGGCCCTGCCCAGGAGCGGACTCGCGTGTCCGAGTGAAAACACGCTTGGGAAGCACCGAACCGGACTGTACCACTAATGCAATTAGCAGTGTGCCTTGCATGTATGACTTAGTAAGTCCTTGAATCATTAAAAAGAGAAAGAAATAGCTCTCAGTTGCTAATTACCACCGAAAAAGGTCTTTAAAACGTGCAGAATAATTCACGTTCGTACTGTCTTCCCGGTCCCCGATGAGCCCAGTGCCTCCTTGATGAACAGTCAATGTCTTTTGAGGAAATGCTTTTCTGAGCGGTAAGCTTTTACTGCGCAGCAGAGCCTTATCAGGCGGGCGAGGAAGGGAAGTTATTGTGGAAGGTATACAAAGATGGAAGTGTTTAACATCTGCATGTTAAAAAAATCTCCCATGGACTTTTTTTTAGAACAGTTTAGGTTTACAGAAACTTGAGCAGGGAGCACAGAGCCCCGTGTGTGTGTGTGTGTGTGTGTGTGTGTGTGTGTGTGTGTTATTCAGGCTTCTTTCTCAGTCCTTCAGGTAATAAGAGTCCGTATCAGAAATCTCTCAGCTGCAAGTAATAGGCTGTCTTTGTTTACATTGTTGCCACCACAGACTAACTGTAAATAAACCTTTAATTAAATCATTCGGCAAACATTTATTGAGTTTCTACAATGTAACGGGCACTGTGCAAAGCCAACAGATACACAGAAAGGGTCAGAGTGGGGAAGTCGCAGTAACAGGATCCCTGGTAGATTTGCAACATTGCATTTACGGTGGACTGGGAAGAGACCTCTTCCCTCCGTCTGGCGGCTGGAGGGGGGCGGGGGGATGGGGAGGTGGCTGGAGCCAGGCCAGCAGAGCTGTGTCCAGATGTGCCTGGAGCCGTGGGGAGTCCCACCTCTTTGCGCCCTGGCTCCTGCCTCCTCCAAAACCCTGCTGCCTCTGGAGTCCCGGCGACGTCTTTCTCTGCCTTTTGGCCTCTGCCCCTCCTGTTGGGTCGTCTCCCCATACCTGGCATCCAGCTCCTGGGGGGAGATTCTCTGGCGGAGTCGGCCAGGCAGCGCCATGACAGTGTGGCTCCCATGGGCAGGCTTCTCTCTAGCCGGGGCTCCTGCTTGGGTCGCTCCTTTGTTTGGGGTGCCCACCCTGGGTCTGACCCCAGTGCCACAGAGGCAGCGTCCTGAGTGACCAACAGGGCAGAGGTGCTTCTCAGTCAGGGCCCTTCGCGTGTGTGTTCGGTGTACAGTGAGTTGAGAATCAACTCCGGACTCTCTTACTGTGAGGGCCCTTTATTAACATAGGTCGTCTAAGTGACCAGCTTTGCTGCATGTGCACATCACTGAATGCAGCCCCACGAAGGCATCACTGCAGCATCCCTGCTGCTCCGCTCCTGCCGTGCGCTGGGCGTCGTGAGACTGGGGCACGCCCACGTGCCCTGGGAAGCGCAGGCGAGCAAGAGATGCCGACGAGTAAACCGCCCTCTGAGCGCGGTTCGGTGAGCGCCCCGGCGGGGAACAGGCTTCCCAGCAGGAAAAGCAGCCCCCCTCGCTCAGTCGTTAATAGGAGTCCATCAGAAGAGAGACGCCACGCGCCAGGGCCCCGGAGCGGGCCAGACACGGCACACGTGGGGTTGAAGAGCGTGCGAGGGGGGAGGGCGGAGGGGCGACCCGTAACCCGCCTTGCCTGAGCCCGCGGGCCTCTGCACGAGCTCCGCTACGGCCCTCTGGCGTGTCGGGGTCCAGTTCTTTCAAATGCTGGACGCCCTAATGATGTAGCTTGTTCTGGCCGCTGCATTTCAGGCTCCTTCCTGGCACCTGCCTGTGGAGCCCGGAAGGCCACGGGCCGTGCGGCTGCTGGGACCATATAGCTGCGAGCTCCCGGGTGACAGAGCGCGCAAACGCACGGCCAGAGCTTCACCAGGTGGGCGAGAGCGAGCAAGAGGGGCTCCCTCCTGGAGGCCGTGAGCCAGACGCCGCTAAGGCCCCGTGGCCCATGGAGTGAACAGGCGCGTGCACCCTGTGAGTGCCGGTCATTGCCAAGAGTGTGCCTTTGTTCCCCCGGGACGACATTAGCTTGGGTGTGGGACCAGCTGCTTTCTCAAAACAACCAGTCAGCCTCCCAGACTTTCAGGCCCTTCCTGTGGCTCACCTCCCAGCCCATCCCTCCCTCCCCAGGCTGGACGCACAGGCCCCTTGGGTCCAGCACCTCCCCCTGCTCCGTTCTCACTTCTATGGCGCATGCGCTGCCTTCCCCGGCCCCGCCCCCAACCAGGCACAGGAGGGAGGGGAGGCCTTTCTTCCATCCAATGATCTTGCCGGCTTTTGGGACGCTCAGTGTGAGGACCCGCCCCTGCCGCCAGCTTGGTGGATGGGGGAGACCCGGACTGGCTGTTTTACAGTAACACCACCACCTATTTTAATACACGCAACCTGTCTTTTTGAAGGGACATTTTATATTACTCCTCTCTCTTTCAACTCATTTCCATGTGATTCCCTCTCCCAAATTTATCTAATGTGGAAATATTTTATGCTTGGAAGTCTTACATTGATCGCTATATAAACCAATCTGCAAAAATTATATATACTTATGAAAGTGTTTAATATTTTTATTCTGGAGCATATTGTTATTACAAATATTGTCAGCTTACAGTCATACAACAACATAAATATACTGTGAACTTCAGAAAATAATTATTAAACACAAGGTAAAATGCGTCTGTTAATGACATGCGTGGTTAATATATTCACATAGGAATATTAATTATTGCTAGAACAACATTAGAGCTTCTTCCAACTTTCTTTTTTGTAGATGCGCTGAAAAATCTTGTTCATGTAAGTAAATATTGTAGAAGGATATTGAAGTTTTATTACAGTGATGTTTTCATTTTTGTGTGACTTCTAAGTTGTACATTTAAAATCACCTAGTGATCTATCATCAGAAATAATTTTTAATTATCTTGCAACTGACAACCCAGTTAGATCCAACTTCAACTCTTCAAAGTAAAGAATTGGGAAACATCTGACTTGCAAAAGGATTTTTAAAAAAATCCAGTCACCGAGGACAAACACTCTTTTGACACCTCCCTCAGTGTTTTGAATGGCTTCTCCCTTGAGGCTCCCCCCCACACTCAGCAGGTCCTACGCCCCAGGCAGCACCCAGAGAGAGCCCCTCCTTTTACAAGAAAGCGTGCCTGGGCGAGGCGGAAAGGGAGACTGGAGAGAGAGCCTGCGCTTCCCCAGGAGGCCGCGCGCAGGCGAGGCCGGTGGGTGTCCAGAAGCCCTGTTGAGTGACGCACGGCACTCCCCCTCAGGGACCTACCACACTGCCCTGGGGCAGAGGCCAGGGCCCCGTGCTGCGATTCTGGCTTTCCCACCACCTCCTGGTTATTTCCTCTGCCTCGCACCCCTCCGCCTGTGCGAGGGCACGTGGTGAGCCCCGGGGGAGGGAGTCCGGTGCCCCTGCTGCTCCCGCATCCTCCCCCACCCGTGGGTCCGCCTGCTTCCAGGACTCAGAGCTGCCCCCATCCAGCACAGGACGGGACCATCCCTGGGAACGTAAACCGGAGATTGCCTGTGAAGTAGTCCCTCCTGAATCTGTCTGTTGCATGCAGAGTCCCTGGTGATGTGTACAGGATCGTAAAAGTGACGGGGTCTCACACGCACCTCGCACGAAGCGCCCTTCGGCCTCAGTGGCCGAGCTGCAGGTGCCCGCTGGGTCGGAGGATCCCGTGGACAGCACCCAGGGCGCTCCGACCCAGCGGTCCCGGGCACCGCCAGCAGTTCTTAGCGCATGGTACCATGGAGCACAGTGCGGGTTCCCAGTCAGAGAAAAGCGGTGTGCAGTGCTCATTTCAGGGTGCGTGTTGCACGACCTCAGATCCACAGCCTGTCAGTCACCACGCGAGACCTTCCGGCAGTGCATGGTGTCAGCCGCCTGCAGAGGAGAAAAGGCGTGGCAGGTGGGACAGCCACACAGGCGCTCTGAGGAGGCACGCAGCCCGGCACCCGCGAGTGCACAGGGCCCTCCGTCCACGGGGTCCCTGAGCGGTGGGCGTCGAGCGCACACTCAGGCCGGGTTTACAGGGCTGTGCTTGGTCGCTGCTGCTTCCCGGGAGCTGGAGCACGGACGGAGTGCGGGCCGGCCTCGGGCAGAAGGCTGCTCTGGTGCTTCCTCCCTGGGCTTCCTCCCTGCGCTTCATCCCTGCACTTCCTCCCTGTGCTTCCTCCCTGCGCTTCCTCCGGCCCGAAGCAGTTAGTTCAGAGCAGTTCAGTGGTCACTGGGGGAAAGGACAAAGTTCCGTAGGGTTCGGGATCAAGACGCTTTGATATTCTTATGTGAAGTCATGTGACACTCAAGATGTCTCTGACTTATGTGATGTAATAAAAGTTACATTCATTCAGTCCTCAGAAAATGAAACTGAATGGGTAATTAGCATTTGTTGATTAGATTTCATAGTATATTAAATAATTTGGAGAAGCAGGCAGGCAGAAACCAGATGGCATGGGAAGGCTCACTTAAAACAAAAACCACAAAACCTCAAGTGTAGATGAAAGTACTTCCCTGGTTCAGAAACATACCCTGGACTGTAATGAAAAACAGACGTAAAGAGTTACTGGAAAAGGTCCTGAAACTTATAGAACATTATGTAACTAGTAAAGGTATAAATAAAATACAGGCAACATTATAGTATCAGGTCGTATTTCAGACCTGGGCTTGATGCCCAGATTTTTATAGAAATGTGCCTTAAACTCAATAATCAACTATAAATGACATTCCTTTACATATCTGAAATATGTAGAGATCGATAAAACTCCTCATCACTTCCCTGAAGTGGTGTCCTGACCGGTTGCCCGCGGGCGCCGGTGAGCACCCACCAGGTGACGCCCGCTCTGCCCATGTGGCTCCCGGGTGCCCGGGAGCCTGGGGTGGAGTCCACGGAACCCCGCCACGGCAGTGCCACGGTTCCCTCGCATGCTCGTGTTTTAATCTCGACAGTTCATCATTCGCGGCAGTTTACCTCCCAGCCTTTCTGTTAATTTCACTTAAAAAGTGTCTTAAATTACCAGAAATGAAATTGATGGGTGGGGACGTAGACTGGTGCAGCCACTGTGGAAAACTGTATGGAATTTCCTCAAAACACTGAAAATGGAGCTGCCTTATGACCCAGCTATTCACTGCCGGGAATATATCCTAAGAACCCCAAAACACTAATTGGAAAGAATATAGCACCCCTATGTTCGCAGCAGCTTTATTTACAACAGCTGAGCTCTGGAAGCAGCCCAAGTGCCCACCAGTAGGTGAGCGGATAACAAAGCTGTGTGTGGTACGTGTGCACAACGGGATACTATGTGGCTGTAAAAAAGAAGGAAAACCTTACCTTTTGCAACAGTGTGGATGGACCTGGAGAACATCATGCTCAGTGGAATAAGCCAGTCGGAGAAAGACAAATACCATATGATCTCACTCATTTGTGAAATCCAATGAACAAAATAAACTGATTAACAAAACAGAAACAGACTCACAGGTACAGAGACCAGACTGACAGCTGTCAGAGGGGAAGGGGCTGGGGGGCGGGGTGAAAAAGGTGACAGGGTTAAGGACAAAACCTCACAGACACAGACACCAGCATGGTGATGACCAGAGGGAGAGTGGGTGGGGCAGGCAGGAGAGGGTGCGGGGGGCAGGTGGAGATGGGAGGGGACTTGGCGTGCTGTGGTTACACACCGCACAGCACACAGATGATGGATAGTATTGTACACCTAAAACATACTTAATTTCGTTAACCAGGTCATCCCAATAAATTCAACAAAAATGGAGGAAAGAAAGTGGTGGTAAGAGGACTGACAGAGTTTGTCTGGGTCCAGTCGGGAGAGAGCAGCCACACAGCCACTTAAACAGGGACGCGTGGGGATGAGGGAACGGGCCGTGAGAGCCGGGGAGCCTTCTGGCCGTGGCTGTGTTTGGAGCAGCCTCCGCCCTCCGAGCTGACGGCGACCGCAGAGGCCTCCAGCCCTTGGTGGGGAGGCCGGGGCTGCAGCTCACTGCATGGTAAAGAAGTCACCCGGGGCCTTGCTGGGGGGCTGCGTCCTCTGGAACTCTCCAGAAAATCTACTCCTCTAGGGAGCCGTGAGACCGTTCCTGGGAGGATTCTCACCAGAGACACTGGGGGCAGGGGGCAGGCTGCACAGGAGCCCGCCGAGCAAGCCCCCACACAGGCTGGGAAGGAAGCCCTGGTGTCCTTCCCTGGCGAGGGAACCCAAGGGGCACGGGCTCCTCGGCACAGGGCCGGCACTTCCGGGTGAGTGGGGGCTGGGAAGGAGCCGCTGGCAGCATTGGGAAGGCAGGGAGCACCCGGGACCAGGCTGGCCTCTGTGCGTGTGCGTGTGCGTGTGCGCGTGTGCGTGCGTGCACGCGGCCTGCCTCCCGTGAGTGAATCAGACCGGGAGGGCGCTGAGTGGAAAGCACCCACCGATGGATCCGCTGCTGTTCCGTAGGCCGTGGTGCCGGCCCAGAGGGCAGTGAGCACAG
Source organism: Trachops cirrhosus (assembly GCA_028533065.1). Classification (NCBI taxonomy): domain Eukaryota; kingdom Metazoa; phylum Chordata; class Mammalia; order Chiroptera; family Phyllostomidae; genus Trachops; species Trachops cirrhosus. The sequence goes on along the minus strand of CM052548.1, from coordinate 1,701,936 downwards.
ACACGCGTGTGCGCCTGTGTCCTCCCGCTCCCCGCGTGCTGGCGTGCCACAGGCGCCGGCACAGCCGGTGCCGGGAAGTCGCCCTTCCGTGCGAGACGGCACTCGTCCCACTGCCCGGTGTGCCGGTGGTTTCCGTATTTTATTTTGTTCGGCGAAATAGCAGTCGTAGTGAAAGGTCGCTTTCGTTATTGCGGCTGTTTTATCTGTCTTAGACTTCTTCCTGCTCGACCACAACATTGGCCCTGTATTAGGACTTCTTCCAGTTTGAAAACTCACACTGGTGGGTGAGACTAATCTGGAGAGCACGGCACCAGCTAAGGACTGCTGGTTCGATGCGCTGGGGCAGAGCGCTCGGTCCCTCCGAGACCGACTCGGTCCTTCCGTGAAAGGCGGGAAAGCTTCGCACGGGGGACCTGGGAACCCTTGTCCAGGGCGCTCCACAGCGACGACGCGCACACTCAGGACAGAACCTGAGGGCCACGCGTGTCATGTCTGTAGTCCCCGCTCAGACGAACCGGTAACAGGCGTTGTTACATCTTCAGGTGGCAGGCGTGAGCCGGCGCGAAATAGTGTTTCCAAGGCCTCAGGGCTCACAGAGAGCGGAGCTAAGGTTTGCAGGGGCGCCTGGCAGGCTCCAAAACGCTTCAGGGTTTAAACACAGCCTCCCAAACCCTCCCAGCGTCTAAAGAAAAACAGAAACGGAGTTAAGGAGTTGCAAATGGAATTTCCAAAGACTAAAAAGACTGCCCTGGCCAGGTGGCTCTGGTGGTTGGAGTGCCCTCCCCTACACCGAAAGTCTGCAGGTTCGATCCCTGGCTGGGGTGCGTAAGGGAGGCAGCGGATCAAAGTTTCTCCCTCTCTCTCTCTCTCTTCTCTTCTCTTCTGTCTCTCTCTCTGTCAAATCAATCAACGTATCTTCCGGTGAGAGTTTAAGATACATAAGTAAATACATAAAAAGACCAACAGAGTATGTATTGTGTGTACGTGGGGGGTTTTACGCGCACACACGTAATTCCTATAGAAGGGAATGTACTGCAGAAAGGAACTTGGTAACTTGTTTTGAAAGCTTAAGGACTCTCGTGCGTGGAAAACTCAGACTAGTTTGCGTCTGCACCAAAGCCAGGTTCGCGGCAGTGGGCTGCACAGAGCAAGCCAGCGCGAGTGGGAAGTGCGTTCACGTGTTGTTGATATCGCACGAGGGCATCCGGAAGGAGTGTGCTGCGGTAGACTGGCCGTGGGGGCCTCCGCGTGGGCGCGTCGGCCTCGGGCAGCAAGGAGCCCACAGGCGCAGGGATTGTGTGGGCGGCCCAGCAGAGGGCCCGCCCTGCCAGCCCGAGCCCCCCTCTCTGTCACGAGCGGCTGCGCCGTCTCTGCCTTCACCTCCCCTGTCCAGCAGGAAGGGGACAGGCGGGCGCCAGCCTTACGTGGCTCGTTTTGTCAGCTCTTCTGAAACATCCTCGCCTGACTTGGGTTTCGTGCTCGTTAGCCGGTGCTCGGTCCAAGGGCCTTACGCGGAGATGCAAGGGAATCTGGGACCGCAAGGCATAACCTTGTCGTGATTGGCTGAGACCGAAGGTCGGCCACGCCCTGGCCCTGGGGCCAGTCCAGGCCACCCCTGTTGTTGTCGGTGACGTTTTAACGGCACACATGTGAGCCGTGGCCGCTCATGCCCACGTTGCCCACGGCTGCTCACGGCCCGCAAAGCCTGACGACGTTTACTGTTTGGCCTATTACCTACAACGTGCCCCGACCCCGGCTTACATCAGTCATGGTCCGTCACATGTCACGTGGGCCTGAGCATGTGGACACTCCAGGGCCGGCCGGGCTGGCGTTCAGCAAGCAGGGAGGAGGAGAGGACGTGCTGGGAAAGAACCGAGCATTACGTCAGGCCCCCTGGCCTGTCCAGTCCTATGCAAGACCAAAACGTTACGATACATTTTCTGTTTTAAGTCACATTTGCTAACGAGCCAATGAAGAAAATTAAGGAAGGTAGAAATTTTGTAAATATATATAATCATATGATTGATGACGTGATGTCCAGGGTGCAGCACAAATAACGCCCCTTTTTGATACATAAAAATCTTTTATTACAAAATCATAAACGTGTGATTCTGTACCATAGCACCACCACACTCAAGCACACCACGTGACAGTTTAGGTGGAGTGTTCACATTGCTGTCCATCTCATGCGAGACTCACGTCCCCACCAGCCACGCTCCGTGGCGGTATCCCGCCGCTCCAGCGCGATGTGTTCCGGCAGGTGGTCCCTAACTTACCAGCTGTTGCACAGCGCTGAGTCACAGGGGCGTCCGACCTTGTGGCGTCTCTGGGCCACGCTGGAAGAAGAGTTGTCTTGGGCCACACATCAAATACATTGCGACACATAATCACAAAAAAACTCATCATGTTTTCAGTAAACTTACAGTTTTGTGTTGGGCGGCACGCACAGCCTCCTGGGATGCATGTGGCCCGCGGGCTGCGGGTCGGACCCCCGAACCCTTGAGATGTTGTCAGACTGAGTTTCAGACACACACTTTGCTGAGGGACCTCTGAACTGTCTTCTCAGGTCCTTGCATACACTGAGGGACTTCACGGGAAATGGATGTTCAGCGAGATACGAGCTGTATTTTCAAGACGTTCCCTTCTGCAGAACACTGCTTTGGAAGTATTTATGGCGAACAGAAGTAAGTCCCCTTCAATATTTCAAACGAAAACGTGCTCATGTGTGAATGCTCTTCATTATACGGTGTAACTCTGTCTTGATTTTCCCTGATGTATTTTTCTTTGTTATGCCCTCACTTAAAACAAAAATGAAACAGCAAAAATGTGTTTGAAAATATTAATCCTAGATTTCTCATGGATAAAGTTATGCAGAAAGGTGATTTTCCATGAAGATACATTACCTTTACAAATAAGTGGTGATGAGCCCTTGAAAATGATTTCTGAAACTGGTGGTCAGCTCTCCCGCGTTTTCCTAAATCACATTTTTACTTCTTTCCACAGCCTCGGTCATGTTTAACTTCCCAGACCAGGCAACAGTGAAGAAAGTTGTCTACAGCTTGCCTCGGGTTGGAGTGGGGACCAGCTATGGTTTGCCACAAGCCAGGTAATCAGAGCGTGTTATACATTATCTGTGGGTTTTTAAACATACTTTCTTTTTTTAAGTATATTTCATTGATTGTGTTGTTACAGTTGTCCCAGTTTTTCCCCCTTTGCCCCCATCTGCCCGGTACCCCCCTTCTTTCCATCAATCCCCCGCCTTAGTTCATGTTCATAAGTGATGCCTGTAAGTTCTTTAGCTTCTCCCTTTCCTATACTGTTCTTAACCTCCTCCTGTCTATTTTATACCTACCTGTTATGCTTCTTACTTCCTGCACCTTTCCCCCCGGCCTCCCCTTTCCCCTCCCAACTGATAACCCTCCAAATGATCTCCATGTCTATGATTCTGTTCTTGTTCTGGTTGTTTGCTTAGTTTGTTTTTGTTTTTTAGATTCAGTTGTTGATAATTATGAATTTGTTATTTTTTAATGTTCATAGTTTTGATCTTTTTCTTAGATAAGTCCCTTTTACATTCCATATAATAAGGGCTTGGTGATAATGAACTCCTTTAGCTTTACCTTGTCTGGGAAGCACTTTATCTGCCCTTCCATTCTAAATGAGAGCTGTGCTGGATAGAGTCATCTTGGATGTAGGTCCTTGCTTTTCATCTCTTGAAATACTTCTTTCCAGCCCCTTCTTGCCTGTAAGGTTTCTTTTGAGAAATCAGCTGACAGTCTTTGTCAGTGTCTCTCTGCTTTGCTCTTGCTTCTTGTAAGATTCTTTATCTTTAACCTTTGGCATTTTAGTTATGATGTGTCTTGGTGTGGTCCTCTTTGGGTCCCACTTGACTGGGACTCTGTGTGCATCCTGGACTTACATGTCTATTTCCTTCGCCAAATTAGGGAGGTTTCTTTCATTGTTGTTTCAAATAGATTTCCAGTTTCTAGCTCTTTCTCTTCTTCTGGCACCCCTGTGATGTGAATGTTGGACCTCTTGCAGTTGTCTCAGAGGCTGCTTATTATTACCCTTACACTTTTGGATTCTTTTTTCTTCTTCTTCTGCTTGGTTGTTTTTTGCTTCCTTATGTTCCAAATCATTGATTTGATTCTCGGCTTCATTCACTCTACTCTTGTTTCCCTGTAAATTGTTCTTTATTTCAATTAGTGAATCCTTCATTTCTGACTGGGTCTTTTTTATGCTGCTGAGGTCCTCACTGAGTTCCTTGAGCATCCTTACAACCAGCGTTTTGAACCCTGCATCTGATAGATTGCCTATCTCCATTCGTTCAACTCTTTATCTGGAGGTTTGATATGTTCTCTTATGTTCTCTCATTTGGGCCGTGTTTCTTTGTCTCCTTGTTTTGGCAGCCCCCCTGTGCTTGTTTCTGTGTATTAGGGCTGCTTTGACTCTGTGTTTTGGTCATGTGGCCTAAGGTGGTAGGTGCCCTGTGGGGTCCAGTGGCACAGCCTCTCCTATCACCCAAGCTGGGTGCTCGAGGTGCACCCTTCGTGAGGGCTGAGCACACCCCCCTTTTGTAGTTGAGGCTTGGTTGCTGCTGGCAGGTCAGGGGGAGGGATTTACCCTGGCCAGTCAGCTGCGAGGACTGGCTGTGACCGCTGACCACAGCCTCTGCGGAGGACCAGCTGTGCAGGGGTGGGTGGCCATGCTCTGAAGTGCCCTGGGGCCCCACTGGGTGCGCTGGCCCTGAGGTTTCCAGGTGCTGCAGGCCAAGTTCAGCCCCCACCTGTATTCAGCCCGGAGCCGCCCTGCCTGGGCTATAAAGCACTCTGAGATGGCTGCTACCTGGGCTGGGCTTGGAGACTCCCAGGTGAAGCCGAGCTGTGAATTAGGCCGGCTGCGGCCAGTGCCGGGCCGGGGGCTCACTGCGGCCGGCTGCTGCTTGTTTGAGAGGGTGTAGGAAGTTGTGGGGCAAGACCAGCCCTTCAGACGGAAAAGCAGCTTCGGTGGGCCTGTAACTTGGGTGGGGCAGTGTCGGCCAGGCTGACGGGGTCTCAGCTGTGGCACCAGCCTGCCGGCTCTGTGGTTCTTCCTGGGGAGGGCTCAGAAAAGGGACAATGGCCTCTACCTGCCCTGATGCCGGACACTTCAGCCTCTCCCAGTGTGTCACCAGTGCCCTTCAAACTACCACCCCGGTGCTGGAGCTCCGAGGAGTGAGTCTGAGTAGGTGAGTCCGTGTGTGGGTTCTTCAAGAGGAACTGCTTGGGGCTCCAGCAGTTTTTCCACTGAGTCAGTCCCCACTGTTTTTTTGCAGCCAGAAGCTGTGGGGACTTATCTCTCTGGCATGGGAACCCTGGGCCGGGGGGCCTGGTGTGGGCCTGGGACCCCTCCCCCACAAGGTATCCCTCCCGAACGCTCACCCACTGCACGTGGGCGAGAGGCCAGCCCGTTCCGCGTGTGCGCCCTCCTACCACCTGGATGGATGTGGTTCCTTTGATCCCACAGTTGTCAGACTTCTACCCAGCTCAGTTTCTGACGGTTCTGAGTGGTGGTGGTTCTGTGTTTTAGTTGTCATTTTTTTTAGACAGAGTGGAAGGGAGGGAGAAAGACAGGGAGAGAAACATCAATATGTGGTTGCCTCTCGCACACCCCCTACTAGGGACCTGGCCTGCAACCCAGGCATGTGCCCTGAGTGGGAATCGAACCAGCAACCCTTCGTTTCTCAGGCCGGCATTCAGTCCACTGAGCCACACCAGCCAGGGCTGTGTTTTAGTTTTAATTTTGATGTGGTTGTGCGAAGAGGTGGGCCAGGTCTGCCTACGCCATCTTGACTGGAAGCTCCGTGACATACTTCATTCTCAATAAGACAGAAATATAAACAGGGTTACACCGTTACAGTTAGTTTGAGGCCCAAGGAATTGTCTTTCTCTGCAGGTTGTTTGTAGGGAAAGAGGTTGTGAAAACAGCTGTTTTAAGAATGACACAGTAGTTAGAGCATAATTTTATATAACACATATGTAAATGAGGGAGTAAAAAAGTTGATTGAATATCATCGCTAGTACATAATTAGGACCTTTTACTTGCAATCTTACAAGAAACATACCAAAACCTTCATGGTGTTTGTGATTGTAATGTAATAGCAAATAAATCTTTCTTAAATATGCTTCTTCATTAAAGCCATAGGACACCCAGAGTTTACCGAAAGTCACGGTCGTTAATTATGGTATAATTGTAACCATTTCCTAAGTTTTTCATCTTGGTATCGTTAAGCATACTTTTGATACCTTTTTTACTGAAGACACTAATCTAAGGAGAAAACAGCACGTTCTGTGTCTGCCCAACACCAGTCAGCCAGGCTCTGGCTCCAGGTAACTGAATTCACGACTAAACGTGGCTCGAAAGGCCGGGCTCTTCGCCATGGCGCTGTTCTCAATGTAAAGGGCCGGGAGTCGCCCGCTGTGGCTCCTGGCGGCGGCCTTGGGGCTCTCAGTGGGCGGCATGTTCGCAAAGAGACCCCCGCGGCCCCGACACCCCATCTTCAGACGACGGCCAGGAAGTCGGAGGGAGACACACGGGGGTCTCCCGGAGGCATCACGTTTTAGGGAAGAACGGAGGCCTTCATCTCAGGTCCCTGTGGCCAGCGTGGGGTCGCCTTCCCACCCCGGAAGTAATCACTGTCAAAGGGAAGCCCACTTAGGGGCCGAGCCCAACCATCCCCTAGAACTCAGGGGGAGATTTGCCTCTGAACTCCTCGCTACCCGTTTCCTGAAAAAGCAGGGTGTCTCTGGGCGAGGAAGAGAGAGCCCGGCTTCGGGGAGACACGCTAAGTCCCTGGGAACGGCCCGGTGGGGAAGAAGAGTGACCTTGGCCTGTCTTCCCGTCAGTGCGCTGCAGACACGCAAAGACAGGGCCCGTGTCTCGCGTACCCTCTGACCTGCGGGACTCTGCGCCCACCCGATCGCGGGGTGCTTGCT
>CM052548.1:1678293-1694465 GCA_028533065.1 Trachops cirrhosus | reverse complement strand
GTCACACGCCCCGCGGTGACATGGCGACTCGCTCCCACGACCCCAGTGTTCGCACCCGTCAGGGTGCGTGGTCCTTGGGGCGGGAAGAAATACCCCCCAGAGCGGTAGTCTTCTCCCCGTGGGGCCCGGGCTCAAAACGTCAGCGAAGGCGTGCAAACCTTTCTTGCATGCCTAGCTCTCAGCAGACCGAAAGGGCTGCAGGTGGGAATTTTAGTCGGATCAGCCAGAGTATGCTCGTCATACCAGCAGTGCAAACGGGGGGAGCGCGTGCTAGAAATAGCACCGTGAACCGGGCTGAGCCGAGCCTGCAGTCCTCTGATGAGCCGGGAGACGTTTCAGCGTGTTGCCGTGACTCGGGGTGAAAATCCGTGCCCTGAGCAGCTGTGGGGGTGGAAGTGCACCTGGGCGAATCGCGGGCGTTGGCGTCAGCATGGGTCAAAACGCGGTGGTCCCCTAGGTAGCCCCATGAAAATCATGCTGTAACTTAATTGAAAAATGCACCAAAATACAGAATCAGAGCACGAAACTCGTAAACCACGTACCATCGCCATTAAGTGGGTCCTTGGACACAAGGTTCTTCGGGAGTCAGGAGGGCCCATTATCTCAAGTATACAGGGTCCGGCAGAAGTAACTCTTGCTGGACCATGGTCGGTAGGGTAATAACACGAGTGTAATAAGTTACAGTTTTAATCGAACGCGTCACCTAAAGTGTCATATGGTGAGCTGGAGTGTGATATTGTTATGTTACAGAATTACATGCTTATGGTTTTGTAGTAAAAGATTATGTGCCCTGGCTGGTGTGGCTCAGTGGATTGAGTGCCAGCCTGTAAACCAAAGGATCGCTGGTTCGATTCCTAGTCAGGGCACGTGCCTGGGTTGTGGGCCGGGTCCCCAGTAGGGGGTGTGCAAGAGGCAACTACACGTTGCTGTTTTTCTCCCTCTCTCCCTCCCTTCCCCTCGCTCTAAAGATAAATAAATAAAACCTTTTTTAAAAAAGATTTTGTAATAAAAAGGGGGGCGTTATTTGTGCCAGACCCTGTACACGGCTCTCTGTGACCAGACCGCTCCACTTTGTCCAGTTGGAATTTTAAACATGGAGTGACGCATAATTATTCTTAAAGTTGCTAATTCGGATTTGAGCTAAAGAAAACTATCCCATCCCATCCGACCTCCCTCCTTCCTTCTCCTTCACTACCACGTAGAATACTGAACTCCTACTACACACAAAACAGGGTGCTAGATTCCGCGTGAACAGAAATATTTGACGACCACACGCGCATGCCAGGGAGAGCCTTCCGTCCGCAGTCCCCACACTGGGCCGGCCGCTGGGCCCTCGAGGCGAACAGGGCATTCGGGTCGGTTAGGGACACACGGTAGCGTTGCTCAGCAGCCGCGCAAACGCATCGCTCGGTCAGTTCTGAGTCTCAGCGCTGGGCAGCGCTGTTCTCCGGGCTTCTCCGCCTTTCGAAACCAGGTGCTGGTGGCTGCTGTGGGGACAGGTGCCCCGCAGGACAGCTAACGGGGAGCAGGAGGACAGGGTGGCCGCCGGGAGGTCTCGGGGTGTGGAAGCCGTGCGGTGCCCAGGAGGGGCACACGCCCCTTCAGTGAGTAGCTGTGGAGGCTTAAAAATGAAACGAAAGTGTTGTTTTTCTTTCAATATGCATTAGACTTTCAGTCAGACACTAAGTTGTCGAGACTTAACTATTGTTAAGCTATTGTTGAGCTATTCAGACCCAACTACTTAATGCGCAGAACTGTTCGGTGCTTCTCTTGCCCTGGGGCGCATGGACAAGTGCCCACGGTGCCCAGGGCAGCCTGAGTCCGAAACCACGGGGACCCCTCCTCTCTGGAGTGCTGCTCATTTCAGAAGCCGATCGGCCTCCTCGCACTTCTGCAGCTGCAGCCAGCTTGCCTTACTGTCGAGATAAGCACGTCGAGCCTTGCAGGCTTTCCCATGTCTCTTCTTCTGGCTCCTTCGCAGCTCCCAGAGGTCTGCTCTTTGCACGGCGGGAGGGAGGGTGCTGTCAGGGCAGAGGCTGAGCGGGGCACCTTTCCGTGTGACGTTCAATCAGGGGCCTACCAGCCGATACTGGACTGTCCGCCTGGCTTCTCTGCGTGGACTAGCCCCGCTGTGCTGTGTGCAGGGTGCTTTGACCCCCTTCCGGCGCGCTCTCACATCGCTGGCCCCGCTGACTTACAGAGGGCCCGTTCGCAGCCTTGTTATCCAGATAGGCCCCGCCATGTTGGCCCGTCCTGAGTAACCGCGTATCTTCAGTACAGGAGAGTCTTCCATATTGCTAATCTGTACACGCAAAACATATTTCGTAATTTTTCTGAGAGGGCCGTACCATAGCTATTTTAAGCGACTTTAAACGATGTGTTGTCTGTTGTAAATTGCTGGGGACACACGGGTGAAGACTGAGTGCTCGGCGTCGCGCGTGCGAAGAGACGACCTGTGTTGCGGTTTGCCCCCTCGCTAGGAGGATCTCGCTGGCCACGCCCCGGCAGCTGTACAAGTCCTCCAACATGACGCAGCGCTGGCAGAGGCGGGAGATCTCCAACTTCGAGTACCTGATGTTCCTCAACACCATCGCAGGTGAGCCCCACCCCTCCCTCGCGGGGCGTGTCAGTGTGCCGCGGCTTCGCGGGGCGTGTGGCTTCACGGGGTGCGTGCTCCTCCCTGGAATTCAGGGTAGGCATCAGAGCCCCTCCCATGACACGGCACCAGCACCGGTGCCGGCCAGTCCCACCGTTCAGGGCGCGCTGGTTGTTGGAGAGACTTGTGCCTGCTCGCCCTCCGCGCGCTCACCCTCCGCGCGCTCGCCCTCCGCGCGCTCGCCCTCCGCGCGCTCGCCCTCCGCGCGCGCGCTCTCCGCTGACAGCTCTGTCCGAAGGTCCGTTAGAGTCAGCAAACCACTGCCGGGCAGTGCCTGGAAGTAATGACAGGAAAATGCGATTCCACTGCTTTGTGGTTCTGCGCAGCGGCAGCTGGAGCGGCGAGCACCAGCAGGACTCTGCCTCGTACACATGTCACCTGCGTGATGGCATGATTGGGTTACAGCTTTTTTCCCCCTTAAATCTTCAAATAAAAACACAAAATCAGATTACATGTCTAAATGATGAGTCACCGCCATCCACCTCGGCAGACCACGCTTATGAATTAAAAGCCGGCAGCGCTCTGCGTTCCTGCCGCATCGGTGGTTGCCAAGGTTACGCCTGTCGGAGAGACTGGAGGACTTCTCTTTTGTGAGGGGAAGCTCCAGAAGACCTTAGGCAGGTTGAATTCCAGTTTCCTTTTGTAAATCAGGTGCTGTGAAAACTTTGTGCAATCAGATGAGTCTGAGTAACTGCTTACGTCCGTACGCTTGCCTCCCATCCTCGCTCTGGAGAACGCACGCTCAGGACCCTGAGGGCACCGCCGTGCCCTCTGACCCCTCGCTCACTCGGGTCACTGCGCAGTGCTGGTCTTCCTGCCCCCACCACGTCTGCGTGAGTGCAGATACTGGCGGCGTGCGCCCAGTGCGGGTGATGGGTGTGAATTAAATAGGCGAGAGTACTCAGTTCGTCAACAGAGAGGGGCAGAAAAGTCGTCGGAGATGTTTTTGCGTTGTAGGCATTTACTGTTCTCATGTCAGTGCATTCACCGAGAAGACACTAGAGGTGGAGCCAAAGGCTGTTGTAGTAAGTATATTAAATTTTATTATATATTTCATATATACATCTCCATCATATACCTGTCTTCTGATATCTTCATGACGTATTTTATATATTCATATTATTTACATATCAGTTCATATAATGCATATACCTTAGACCCATTTACTAGTTCAGAGATAAAAGGAGAGTGTTATATACTACACATACTGCCGAATTTTAGGACTATAAGACGCACCAGGCCATAAGACGCACCTAGGTTTTAGAGGAGGAAAATAGGAAAAAAAATTTGAGGCAAAGAATGTGGTAAAATATTTAATAGCCTATGACTCCACTCCATCGCCAACCCCCCAACCACAGGGAGCCAGGTAAGCTACAGACTATAAGACGCACCCCCCTTTTCCTCCCAAATTTGGGGGTGCATCTTATAGTCCGAAAAATACGGTAATTAGCTCTTACAGATGGAAGGAACGAAAATATCCCAGACATAGAGAACGGAATTTCACTGGCCGCTTAGGTAGGCAGGCAGCCGGATGTGGAGGAAGGAACGGGAGCTTCAGCGGAGAGGGGAGGGGCGGAGTCGCAGGCCTGCCCCGGCGGCGTGGGGCGCAGGCGGAAGGCCCGGCTCTCGCCCCGCCCCCTGCACTCTTAGCCCTTCCGCGCCGCGTGCTGCGCATCTGCCCCGGTGACGGCGTGTTTGGGCTGTCCCCATCTTGTTTGGTGCTGTCGCTTTCAGTGTTTTCTTGACTTTTTACATTGTTTGGGGTTTTTTGGATCACGTCAACAAAATTTTGCCCATTTTTTAGTAACTCAGAATGTAGGCATCTTGTAATTAACTATCCTAAAAATATGTTTACATTGTAAAAGCCGTATAGAATATATTTTATTTTTGAAAAAAATGAATCAATATTTTAATCACTTGTATGTAGGACAAAAATTTATTCATTGCTTATTTTTGTATATAGTTTGCTACCCAGAATCTATATTATTGTTAAACTCTTACTTTTTGGAGTGCATCTATTTTTGCATGAAAGAAGGACTTCAGACTCTGTGAAACTTTTGTTCCTACAATACATCATTTTCAGCCACACCGATCTGTGCCTGACTTTGGGGGATAATGCCCTTTTTGCATTCTTCTGCAGCATTTTCCATATTCTGTGTTAGGATGGTTGTTATCCTGGAAGGATCTCTCAAGGTCATTGTCTGTGGTGTGTCCTAAATGGGCGCGCGGTTTGTCCTTGCTGCGCTAGCGAAGTCGGGCTGGGGGCGGTAAACCCCAAGGCAGGGTCACGTGGCTCGGCCACTCAGCCCCCCAGTGGAGCGGGGCCTGCGGGACAGGTCAGCGTTGCTAGGTGGGGTGCTCTATCTCCCTGGGGGGAATGGGGTCGACGTCACTGCCTAGAGGACTCGCTAGGTTCCGTCCCTTCCCACGCACCCACACCGGCAGATGCATTGCCCACAGTGCAGTGCAGCCCCCCACAGCACCGCCCAGCCCACTGCCCGCTGATTCCTGGAGCTGCTCCCCCACGCCGCGCCCCGCCCCAGCTCTGGGAGCCCGGCAGCCTGCAGAGGGGTGGCCCAGGGACCCTTCTCTCACTGCCTGGCACGGGGGACCTCTTCCTGGTCCGGACAGTTTCCAGGTTCGTGAGCCAGAGCTAGCAGGTCATGGGGGGATTTAAGGGGTCTTCTCTCTCTAGTCTGAGTCGTTCGATCTGTTTTACTTGATGACATAAAGAATGTACAGGCCGCTGAGTTGACTTGAAAGACTATGCGGGGTATTTTCTGTGCAATTGTAACTGAATGTTAAGGCCTGCCTGCTGTGGGCAGTGGGACACAGCGCGGTGGACACCGAGGGGAGGACTCGGAGCACCTACAGCGAGATGAGCCGTGGGGAGCGTAGGAACCGGAGGGCGCTGGAGGACAGCCGCAGGGAGCACCGCAGGCGCTGGGGGGCGGTCTCGATGAGTTTGGGGACCGAAAGCGCAGAGCTTGCAGATTCCCTCCCGCCGTGCACGCGGTGCGCCTGTGGGCAGAAGGATCCCCGTGGGCTGCAAGGGAGGGAGCCACACTGAAGCCTGGGGGGCGCAGAACCTGACCCTAGACGCTGAGGGGTGGGCACAGTTTGGGGGCTGAAGGGAGCGCAGGGTGGGATTTAGGACGACCAGAGTGGCGAGTGTGTGTGGCAGGAGTTAGGACTGAGACAGCTTTCAGTCGGGGCAGCGGTCGGGAGAGGAGGGCGGGCGCCAGGTGGATGGAGAGTCAGTTGGTTCGTCCCTCTGTCCCTCCGTGGAGTAAGCAGCCCCTGGTCTCACACTGTGCTGGGCGCTGATGCTACCCCAGAAAGGAAAGTGTGATGTCCGCCTGGGGCAGGCAGAGTGCCCCAGCAGGTTCTGTAAAAGTGACAGTGACTCTGCGGGACAGCACACAACGGCGTTTGGACGCCCCGATGTGGCTGCCACTTACAACCGAGAGATCCGGGAAGGTTTCTCTCAGGTGGCACCTAAACTGGAAATTGGAATGTGAGCAAGAATTCACCAGAAAGTAAGCAGAGGGCATCCCGAGGAAACAGGAAACGTGCCCTCAGTTGGACCCACCCTGGGAAAGCGACACTGCGTGATTCAACGCCCTGCAACGCCCTGCAACGCCCTGCACTAACTGTTCAGGGTGCGTAGCAGTTTTAGGGACCCGGTTACGCAGTGACTGCTAATTTAAGTCAATTGAAAGGGAGATTGATTATGTCCTGAAAGGATATTAGAATTCTTAATGACAAATTCCCTAAGTAATCCAAAGCCAAGAAATGGTTGGTTTATGTCATCAACTTTTTTAAACATTTCTTTAATCATTCCTAATCTCAAGATTCAGAAAATAGTAATATTCTCGTTATTTTTGTTTGGTTTCATTATTTCTTTCTGAAACATTTCTGTAATATTAATGTCAATATTCAGAAAATAATAGTAAGGAACTGTTAGCGTTTATTGAGCACTTTCCAGCGTGCTAAATACTGTTCCAAGTGCTCCGTGTGTGTTTACTCAGTAAGTCCCAACGGCAACCCCAGAGTTAGGTTCTGGCCGCATGCTCACGCCACGTGAGAGGTGGCGGGGCGCAGAGGAGTCAGGTCCCTTGTCCAGGCCACAGAGCCGCTCAGCGATGGAGTCCGGGCTGCGGAGGGGTGGCTACTCCCCGGGGCTTCACTCAGCCTCCCCGCTTCAGGGTGTTCAGGCTGCATTTCAGCTCCCCCTGAAAAGCCCAAACAGAGGGTCCTCGACAGTCTCACCCGAAGCAGCCTTTGGAGCCCATTTGCCTTGTGCCTGGTGTCGACACCAGGAGGCAGGCCTGGGATCACCCGGGGCTGTTTTCCCTGGGGTCTCGGCCTGGAGGAGCCCACTCTGAGGCAGGGAGAGGCTGCCGGGGGGCCTGGGGAGTGTCTGGAATCGCTCTCCGTGGGGCATGAAGAGAGGAGAAATGGGACCCCAAGGCCTCGGCAGACCCCACAGGGAGCTGGGGCCGGGCCACAGCCCACAGCCCATCTTTGCCAGGAAGCCCCCTTGACTAGACTGCCTCATCGTCCTCTCTGATGTCCCTAAACTTTGTCACAGCTAATGGCACTTGACCGCCTGCTTGCTTGCACGTCCTAAATGTCTTGGCATGCGAGCGGCCAGCCCCTGTGACCCCTCTTCAGCGATCAGGCAGAGGGGGGCCTGTGCGGGAGAGGGCTCTCTTCCGAGGCCAGCATCTCCCGGAGTGGGGTGTGGCTCTCATGTCACCTGGAGTGCTAGCTGACACACAGTCAGTGGCCTGTCCTCAGAGTCCGGACCCCTGAGGTTTGGGGCAGGGCTCGGGAATTTGATGCCAAGGCCCCCGGTCCAGGGTCCACCTTCCCGGAAGCCGCACGGCATCCATTTTCCCACAGAGCCTGCCCGGTGGCCGTGCTGATGTCCCGTGGCAGCCACATCTTCTGCAGCGGGCCCCCCACCCCCCGCCCCGTGCACATGCGGGCCCTCGCACCTGCGCGTCCTCGGGACTTTCTGTCTCCACCCTGCCCTCCCTCTGAGATCAGGGGTCACTAAGGGAAAAGAGCTGAAATCAGTGAATACCCATCAAACTGAGCGGATTTACTAGTTAGGCTTTGCGAGGGTTTGCATGCCTTTGTGATCCGGTAAGTGAATTCGCTGAAGGTGATGGATGAGGGATTCATTAAATGCCCCGGATTAAAGAGAAGTTACAGAATTGGAATCTGACTGAGAAGATGAAACGATGTTTTCTGGCTTCACATCTTTAAAAATACAGGTCAATGTGACTTAAATTTACACTGTGTGTTCAAAGATGTTATTTTCTGTCCTATACCCTCAGATGTATCTTTTCTCTAAACTGTTACTTCAACATGAAATACAGAGGACATTTTATGACCCATTTCTTGCTCTCCATTTTTGAGGTCTCTCATACTTGGCCAGTTTTGCTTTTCTCCTTCAGGACGCCTTTAAAAACCGGACGGTCTGTACAGTGTCCGGCAGCAGCCTCCCAGTGCCGGTGTACTGGGCGTTTCAGACCACTGCGTGGTGCGTGTGTATGTCACTGCGTGTGAACACTCCCTGTACTCTATGTATGTACATTTTATAAAGATCCTTTACACAGTAAAAGAAATTTGTCCAATAATCAGAAACCATCATTTTTAAAAGATGCCTAAAAGCCCATAAATGTTTTATGGTCTTTCTTTCTTTCTATAAATTTAATAAATGCTCATTATAGAAAATTAGGAATATGGAAAAATGTAGTTAGAAAATCACGTCGCCTGGCCCTGGACATGAACGGTGGCAGTGTCGTGGCTCCCCCCCTTCCCTGGGGACCCGCCCCGCACATGGGCTCCGACTGTTCGTCTGTCTCAAGTGTCCTGCGAAGGCATGGCTTTAAAACTGCGTAAATGCCTGACTGAGGACTGCGGTGTAATGCATCCCACTATTTCTAAGCACACGGATTTTTTTAATTTTCAGAGAACATTGAGTTTTGGGAAATTATGTAAATGAATTTTAATGATGCTTAGACTTTGACTAGAAATCTGGTTCCTCCCTCACGTTCCTGGAGCCGACCTGATTGCTGTTCGCCGTGTTCTGAGAGGTACAGCCCGCGCCTCATTTCATACCTTATTAGATCATCCCGTGAACAAGATGTTGGAACCTGACATCCTCGCCTTAAAAAAGATAGCGGCCTGCTTGCTAACGTGGCTTCGTGTAAATGATCCCGTTAGGTCTGAGGGTTTCTTTGAAGGTTTTTGCGTTGTTTTTCATGTGATCAGCTAATGAATTCCGCACAACTTCCCCCAACGCCAACCTTTTTCTCCTGCTTAGCATTTTCCACTTCTTTACTCTGTGATGTACAAGTCCTCGCTGGTTAATTATGTATATATTTAGCTACTGCATGTGTTGGGCTTATTATTGTCATCTAATTAGATGTAACTTGAACTGCTTGCTTCCAGAAAAATCATTAAAAATTCTTTCCTAATGACCTGGAGATGACAAAACGTCTGTAAAGTGTGAAGACGCAGACGCGCGCAGGAACACCGCTCTTAAAGAGCGTTAATCCAGACGCCGCGATCATCTAATTAAACAATATTTCGCTGTCATTAACGTTCCCACCAAGGAGCTGCAGTTCTAATTTCTTTGTCAGCTGTCTCCAGATCACTTCACCTTCCAAACTGAAGTGCCGTATGAAAACATTAAATTGGATGGTTTAATTAAAAAGTTTTTTTTTAGTGAAGAAACACACCCAGTGTTTCTGAGATCTCATTTACTGCGCTTTGCTATTATTGCTGGAGCAGATCAGTGTCACAGGCTTGCGATTTTTAATATTCGTCCTCTGAGATGAAGCCTTACGAGTGCGGTTAGTGGGAAAAATCTGCACTGACTACACTGCTGGAAAAGGAAAGGGCCTTTCCAGGTACCATGCAGGTGTATTCACTGAATTTCAGTTATTCCAAAGAGAATTAAAAGTGGAACAACTGATAAATGAGTTCCCAGAAGTGCCAGAATCTGGCAGGTATTACTTTGGAAATACTTCTCCCTTTTTTTTTTTTTTTTGGTTAATTTAGTGAACATCTTTTTTTTTAATTTCGCAAAGGTGTCCAGTAAAATAACTGAAGTAGCAACACTGATTTACGGCTGGAGCCGTGACGGCACAGTCCCAAAGCGCCGTTCAGTCTTTCTCCCCACCACACGCTCTTTAAGCACACGGTGTGCTTTTCGGTCAAATCCGAAGTATGGATGGACTGTTCCCGTTGCGAGGCTTTGATACGGAAATTTCTGATGTGGCTGTTTAAGTACACTGATTCATAAATCTCGTATTCATTAGAGTTGAAGAGGTGCTGTGAGCTTTAGTAATTTAAAAATTGCTAAGCTTCCTTAGCACCTGTTTTCCGAGAGCCTCGCCGACACTGTGGAAGCGAGGCCCCGCCTGGGCGCTGGGGGGCGCTGGGCTGCGACTGGCCCCCGCCGACCGGGGTCGTGTTCCAGAGGCGATGCTCTCTCATCCTGGCCTTTTTTCCAAAAATGCCTTTATATCTTTTCCCTTATGAGGAGATCATTTCTGTTAAAAGGCTAGTGTCTTCAAACATGGACTCCGTTTTCATGCTATTTGTATTTATATGCTACCCTTACGTACTGAGTTAATGTAATTTGGCTTTTCATTTACTTTGACAGTTTTTCCATTAGCATATGTTATAAAACTTCATCAGAAAATTTAAAAATAATCATGGTGTCTAATTTTCAGCTATTAAATTATTTAGATAACATAAAAGTATGTTCAGTAAATGGTATCACCATTATTCTATACAAATACACCTATACACTGGGAGACCTACTTCTGCGTTAAGTCTCAGACTGGTAAGTGGAGTGGGAGTTCAGAACCTGGCGGGGCCCAGTTCGCACCCAGAAAGAGCTCTGCTTGGCCCTCTGTGTGCACAGGTGTGTAGAAAAACGCTGGGACTAATCAGGTGTCCCGGGTGACCATTTACGGAGCTCCCGGTGATAAGTTTAAAATCTGAGCGTCTTACAAGGATGCTGTTTCAGCAGAACGTTGTCAGGTGCACAAGACTTGAATAAATTCCCAGGTCCTTGTGTCGTGTCCTCGCCCGCTGGTCCTTCGCAGCAGACGTCACCACGCAGCAGGCGCGCCCCTGGCTGGGCTGTGAGGCCACGTGGCTGCAGACACCCCCTTTGGTCTAACGTGACAGTCACAGCATCTTCCTCTGTCACCTCTCTGTCCCCCCTCCGAAGAGACTATCCTGTAACTGTCCTTCTGTTCTCAGCTTACGCTTGCGAATCTGTTCAAATTCGACTCGTTTTTAATACATACGCATTCATTCCTTAAACAAACATCTGCCAGGTAAATACACAGAGACTGAAACCACGCCTACACACGCAGACAGGGAGAGAGCGGGGGACCCCAGAGCCTGCCTCACGAGTGCACGGGCGACCGGAGGGGCAGACGAGTCCGCGGGGTGTGCATTGGCTGTGACACGCTGGGGGGTGCCGGAGCTGTGCTGGGAGCGCCTCTCCACTCCGTCCAGGGCGGGCAGAGAGGGCAGCACCCCGCCGTCCGCCCACCGCGGACATGCGCACGCGCACTGGTCCCTGTGACGCATGGTCTGCGCATCCACCTTGGCTCTCCCTAGGCGCTCGCAGAGTGCGCCCTGTGCCGGCCGTGTCCTGCCCACCTCCGTGCTCCTTGTCACAGAATACGTCACCCAACCTGCCGGGGCACCGGCCCACTTAGGGGTCTCCTCCACGGCCACTGCCTGGGTCCCCAGCCACGAAGGCTCCACTTCCAAGGTGGCAGCGTCATCTTCATCACCCCCGGCAGGGGAGGGCTGGGGCCTGGAGGCACCCACGCGGCAGGGCTCCAGGGCCGGCCTGGATGGGGCACGGGCCACCTCTGCTCACCTGCCGCCAATCCCTGAGGCCAGAGCTCTTGGGGGCGGGGGTGCTGAGAAAAGCTGTGCCGGCCAGGAAGAAGAGACACCAACGACGACCAACAGCAGTGTCTACACAGGCTGCCGCGGTGAAAGAGGGATTGTAGTTACGCGTTAATTACCATTGAGTGAATTCACTTGGAACATGTTGTTGTAAGTGCTTTTGGTTAGGCAAAGTCATAGTTCAGTGAGCAAAAGGGTTACTTTTCTTGTGGAAGTCGGTAGGTGTCTTACCTATTACCCGAGCAGGAGTGAGTGCACCATCAGGTGGTGTACGCGGGTTACCACCTGTCTCTTCTCTTCCAGGGCGGACGTACAACGATCTGAACCAGTACCCCGTGTTTCCCTGGGTCCTAACGAACTATGAGTCGGAGGAATTGGACTTGACTCTTCCAGGAAACTTCAGGGATCTGTCGAAGGTAACTTGGCAGCACATAGAAGTCCGCGTTCTTCATAAGGCTGTGTCCTACAAGCTCTTCTGCCCCAGGGTGTCTGTTCAGCGGGTGCCTGTCAGAACGTGAGCCTCGTTGCCTTCTTCCGGAGTCAGCATCTAAATTGCACCGATGCTTAGCACAGAGCGTGGAGCTGCAAGGAGATAAACCAGTAGGCGTCCAGGCGGAGCGGATGGGTTTCTGAGAAAGAGCAGATGTGGGGGAGGTTGCTCAGATATCCTGGGTTTTAAAGGTCAAGGTAAGAAACCTGAAATTAGTTCAAGGTATAATAGCAAACAGTTCCTGTGACACATTTCTTAGGTAGTGGTGGTAAAGTGTGTTATTCTGACTGTCACACACACACACACACACCCCATAGGGGAGCTTAACGATGAGGGGGAGTCAGACACAGCAGTTTGTCAAGATTCTGCTAAGGTTCGGCCCCAAAACTGGGACGAAAAAACCCATCGTGGGGATAAGAATGGAAAGGGAATTTGGGGGTAGTTTACTCCTTTGTCCAGAGGAGACTTGAGGGGGATACTGAGGTCTTTGAAGGGCAGTGGAGAACTGGGAGCTGGGCCCAAAGGCCTCCCTGGAGGCCAGTCCAGAGCCAGCCCTGAGCTTGTGGGCTCGGGCCACGCTCAGCCCCACCCAGGGACGTGGCGGTGTGAGCCCTGCGTGCCCGGGAAGCCTGCCAGGCCCCAGTCGGTCCCCAGTTGGCCCCGCACTGGCCTTCATGCCACAGGCCTGCCCTGGCCTTCCACGGCCGGCACACCTGGGAAGAAGTGATGCGCGCCTCTGCACGCCCCACTGCTTGCCCCACTGCTCAGCAGAACCACTTCCTCCCAGCCTCGTCCCCAGCTGTGTCCTGAGGACACCCCCGGCCCTGCCAGAGCCGTAGAGGTGGAGGCCGTGGGCACTTGACAACAGTGACCACGGTGCCGCGGCCGCGGCATGTTGGCACCCCGCGGATAACGGCTGCTGCCGCTGTGGCCGCCCGCGGGTGTTTGCAGCCTGGTTTGGAAGCCTGCGCCCTGATTCTCAGGTTCTCGTCTGCCCTTTGCCCTCTGGTCCTTGCATTTTGTGTGCATTTCTAATCAGCTCCTAGCTGCTGGCTCATTGCTAATTTAGTGACGGTGTTACAGGCACTTAGGGACCCGAGACATCGGGTGGCCAGCGCTGTCCTGCCGGTCCAGGGGGGTGAACGTGATGCCGGCAGCCGACTGCCAGTGCGGCCACAGACGCGGTGCTGTCCCCCGCGCTCAGCTGAAGGAACGAGGGTCTCTCACCGCTCACCGGTCACTGAGCAGACAACTGACCGGACTCGGGTGGACAGACAGGTTGGGATCCGTGGGCCCTCCTCCCGGAGCGGATCTAGTGCCTTGTCACGGACAGGCTGGGGAACCGTCCTCCGTGACCCTGAGGAATACGGGCCGGGTTATGTCGCGAGTGTGACAGGGAGGTGACAGGCAGCGGTCGGACCAGCCTCTGGACCTGAACTGTCCCAGAGCAAGCCCTCCGTCCCCACTCATGGCTCTGGGGCCTTCTGGAGGTCCCTTCATTTCTCTCCCCCTCGGCCTCTCCCCTGTGTGTTGGGGGCAGCGTGTCGGGGGCGGCGGGAGCCCTCGGTGGTCCGTGCGTGTGAGTCGCAGCAGGCAGAGTCGCAGCCTTCTTGGGGGGGAGTCAGGTCCAAAGCCGAGCCCAAAACTCAGACAGTGACCAGGGTTCCGTGCGGCCGCGTTCATGCCAGCACAGTAGAAGGGGGCTGTGGCTGGACCCAGGTGTCCTTGGAACCCCACCCCAACCACAGAAAATACGGCCTTCGTGACGACTCACGTGGATTACGGAAGACGTGTGGCGAAACGCGGGTTTTTACCCTGTGTAGGTAGCATGAAACAAATCGCATTGGGCAGTCCCCAAGTCTGTAGTCGCCGGAATGAATACACAAGAGTTTCTCAAGGGTTCCAAGCTTACGTTTAACCTGCATTGCCTTTGGCGCGACCGTCCCCTCTGTGACTGGCATGGGCCCTCCCAGCTCCCTGTGGTGTTCGGTGGGCGCAAGAGGTGCCGGGACGGAGCCCAGACGAGCAGGCCGCGTGGGGCAACTCGGGTCCGCGTGCTGCGCGCGTGCGGACCGCAGGCTCTCCTGTTGCGGAGAGCTCTGCCTCCCGGCCCTGCGCCGCCCAGCGTTTGGCAGCCTGTGCTCTGTGCTCTGTCAGACCAGCACGGAGGGGGATGCGAGCACAGTGGAGCCTCCTGACGTGTTAACACATTACCCTCACGTTGCTCCCACGCCTCATTGAACTTCTTAATAGGACCTTCTCACAGATGGGCTGGAAACCCAACTCCTGTATAAAACTCATTAATAAACAAGGGTTTAATGTACGAAAATATATCATATTATGTGCCTAATGAGAAAATGACATCTGAGATATAATAATGTAATTCAAAGGAAAAATGACTCATAACGCAGTACTTTTGCAGTGAAGAGATGACCACGAAGAGGCACATGTGACTCTTGTAGTTACAATTAATGCTACGAATGAAAAAATTAATAGAGTTTGTTACTCTCCAGAAGGTCAAGGAAGAATCGGAATGCTGGACGGTATCATTAACCAGGAACCCTCTAAAGATCTCTGACCACAAGCCGAGCTCTCCTAAGCAAGGACTGGGGCCCACGCAGTAATTCCTAGCGGTCAGTAACCCTAGAACATGTTTCTGCAAACAGCACGTAATTTGTACGTTCTTCACTGCAGGGACAAAACTAAGATGCTGTGAGTGAGCAGTCCTAAAAAGAGATGGAAGATTCTTTTCTTTATACCCAACGTGACACTGGTCTCACGAAATTCTGTGCTGCATCAGTGAGAACTTTTGAATGAAAGCTTCCGACACTCCAGCTCAAATTAGCTTGAACAATACAACAGTGTTATTGGTTCTGAGAACCGATAAATTCTGAGGAAGATGTGGTTTCCAGCAGGATTTTCCTCAGTCTTGCAGACAGTGCCGCCAAGGCCCGGTTCTCCCCGTGGCTCTGCTCTGCCTTCCCCGCTGTGGGCTTCGCACTCACCCTCTGCTAGATGGCCTCCAGTAGCCCAGGCAGCCCCTCTGTTAGCAATATGGCTGCAGCAGCTCCGGACCTCGTATCATACTCCCCAGAGGAAAAGAGCATTTTCCCAAATAGCTCTCATGGAAAACAGAAGAAACTCTTCCGTCCCAGAAGTCCCAGAAAATGCCTTCTCATGTTGTCACTGGTGCTGCTGAAGGAGGATGGAATGTGTTGATTGGAAACGAGAGAAGCCAACTGTTCTCCTTGGCTGGGGCTGGGGCTGGAGGTGGAGTTGGGGTCACAGAATACCCCCGTCTAAGAATGCTGGGGTGAGAGGTGCCCAGAGGAAATGTGGCCTCCTGTTTCCCGAAGCAGGTGGGCCTGGTGGTCAGCAAACAAGTCTCTGCTGTGAAGAGTCCAGGACAGGGTGTCAGAGTGTAGCCTTCGTGATTTCTGCAGCCTAGAGACAGCAGGTAAACGCCTGACGTGCACACACACACAGCTACTCCGTGGAAGGGGCTGTGCAGGGCCGGGCTGGCAGGCCTCGGAGGGAGGGGCCCCGACTCGCAAGGGACCGTGGCCGGTTACGAGGGAAAGACCAGCGGGCAGAGGGCGGCTCACTGCAGACTCGCGGCTGCAGTATACGAGCAGCGTGTGGCGTCTGAGATAAATCCGTCATGAAGCCGATGAAGCTTACACATCAAAGCCTCTCGCCTTTCCCCAGCCTCCCGGGGCTGCTTCTATTTGGCTCCTAATTTTGTGTTCCCAGTTTCATGTTCATTTTCTTAAGGAGCCCCTCTCCTGCACATTGGTCGAGTCTCAGCAAACCCGGATCACCATCTGTGCAGAGGAAGGAGCTGTCTCTGGAGCAAGCCCGGGTGGCTTCCTGTAAGAGGCAGATGAGGGGTGCAAGCGGGTTTCAAACAGCTGGGCACACCTGGTTGCATTTCTCCCCTGGCTGGTCCAGGTCCATAGTTCAGCCAGCAGAGGCCTGCCTCGCACGCATCCCAGAAAGCTTTCTGACGGCGTGGGCAAAGCAGTGCTGGTCTGCGTCATTTTTCAGCAGCACGGAATATGTAAC
>CM052548.1:1664090-1677793 GCA_028533065.1 Trachops cirrhosus | reverse complement strand
GGGTTCTCTCTGAAAGCCAGGCACGGGAGGCGCACCCCGGAGTGGGCAGCCTGCCTGCACGTCCACTTGCGCCGTCGGAGCGCCCGGGCCTCGGCGAGTGTTACGAGTGTCAGTCTGTGCCCACAGCACAGCCGCACTCGGAAAGAGAAGAAGCCGGCGTGTGTCCTCGCTGTGCTAAACCTGAAGGCCCACGTTGTCCTCTGAACAGGCCTGTGGCTTCACTGAGAAACTAAACCCAAAAGCATCATGGAAACTGACTTCGGACCAGTGACAGCGGGGAGGGAGTCTGCTTCTTATTCAACAACAGTAGAACTAACAGGAAGTGGGGAGCCCAGAGGAGTCTGGAATTCGCATAGTGTTCATAAAGAACTTTCAGTGAAGATCTTATATGTGAATTAAGTATTTTTACTTACATTTTAAGGCTCCCTATTCTATGTGAGACCATGTACATCTTAATTCAGAGCTGCATCCACATTTTATCCAGATCTTGTAGGTAAAAATGCCTGTTCACGCTTGTTTGATATCCTCACAAAAAGGGAAGGAAAAGCCACTGGAAGGTTCCCACCCGCGCCCTCCCATGCGCCCCGTGGCTGCCTTCCTCGTGCGCGAGCCACTCGCGTTGTCCTTGTGCCCAGTGTACTCAGAACCGACTGTTGGGGGAGCGTGTTGCACACTCAATACGTGCTACCGTGTTGGAGACTTCCTCCTCGCTGTGCTTATTAGTGGGCATAGAAATAACTTGTTTTGCCAGAATAAAGAGTAAAACTTAATCTTTTGTAGAAGTTAGGAGTTGTAATTGCCAGTATAGTCAGAGAAGCAAGGAGAAGGTATTACGTGATTTTTAACCAACACTGGCAACAGCTGTTCCTGAATTTGGCTAGTTCATTAATAACATTCAGAGTAGACTGCTGAACAGCGTGGACTTGCAGACAGATTTGTTTAGTAATGTTACTGTGAACTGTTACTGGATCTATAACTTATTTCTCTTAACTAACTTGTGAAAAGATTGAAAACCTTATAAAGGTAAATTATCAAGAAAATTATTTAAGAAAAATGTGTGTCTCCTCTTCCTAGACTCTTATCTAAAGAGAACTATATTAAGAATAAATAAAATACTGAATTTAAATAAGTTATGTAATTCCACTTCGTTAAGTTACAAATGACTAGTTTCATTCGACCGGTTTTTAACGTGGCCTCACACGCTGCGCTCTCACTTTGGCAGGAGCTAATCCCGGAGTTCTACTACCTGCCGGAGATGTTCGTCAACAGTAACGGGTACCGTCTGGGGGTCCGAGAGGACGACGTGGTGGTGAATGATGTGGACCTCCCGCCGTGGGCGAAGAAACCCGAAGACTTCGTGCGGATCAACAGGATGGTAAGAGGGAGATGCTTCTGCCTGGGCCGTCACCACGGAGCAGAGATACTCTGTAGTTTTGTTTGCCTCTCGCACGCCCCCTCCTGGGGACCTGGCCCGCAGCCCAGGCACGTGCCCTGACTGGGAATCGAACTGGCTAGAGGAGTTCAGGTTCTCTGACTGCAGGGGCAGTGACTGTGCGGAAGGGGGCCGTTGGGAGGCCTGGGACAGGGACACTGACTGGTCCAGCAGGCCTGCCCTCGGGCTCCAGACGCCCCGAGCTCACCTCGCAGGGAGTGGTTTAGTTACCTCGCCCAGCTGGGCCGGGCGCCAGCTCTCTCGGGGAACCGTAACAGAGCGCCGGGCTCGGCGCTAACATGATTGTCGTCTGACCTCCCCGTGCGGGAAGGAAACAGACAGTGTCTCCCCAGTGCTGGGTCCGTCCATCCTCATCCGCCCTCACGTGTCTCTGGGCTTCCAGAGTGGGGGTGGGGGGCAGGCGTGCGGAGCGCTGACTTGGGGCAGTGGGCAGAGAGACCCCCAGCTCAGTAAAGTCCGCGGGGAACGGGGTGAGCGTGGCGGGCCCGTGCCCGTTTCCACTGTGGGCTCCGTCAGGAAAAGACCGTGGTCTCGTCGAGGACATGGAATGCTTACTCATCTGTTGGTGTGTGTCCTTGGAGGCCAGCTCTGACGGGGGGCAGGCGGCCCGGAATCGGGGCTGGAGAGAGACCAGACGGTGCCCCCCTGGCTCACGTGCGTTTCAGTGGGATGTGCTTCTGGAGACGAGAAGTCTGTCATCTGTCTCAGCGCCCGCCCCGTGGTCTGCAGGACTGCCTGGCGCGTCCTGGTCGCTCCAGAGTGAGCGAGCGAGCAAGTGCTGTTCCTTCCCACTGAAACTCTCCTTCCCCAGGCGTTCTCACAGTTCACGCCCTCACTGCCGTTCGTGTTTGCCACACGCTCCAGGGAGCCTGCCCTGGTCACCGCCTCTGACGGCGGTCCCGCCCACGCGCCACCCCCTTCAGCCTTCTTTCCTGCCCTTCTCTTTCCCTGGCACTTGCCGCCTTCTGCCACACGCTGCGTCTCCTGCTTGTCCTGGGCGTTGGCAGCTGCCCCGCCGCAGCGGAGGCCCTCCGGCCGAGGGTCCTTCTACTGCCTGCAGTTGTCGGGGACCCAGAGTAGTGTCTGGTGCGGAGCAGATAATCATTAACGCTTGTTGAATGACTGAAAGAGCTTCTATTCCCACATCACTCTCAGTTCCTGACATCTCCCTTCTTCCTTTCTCGTGATCAATTCGTCTTTTCCATTGCTTAATCAGCCAATAAACATTTACTAAACCCTACATTCACCACTAGGTCAGGAGCTGTGGGATATGCAGCTAGACGTGGCCCATACGTTCAAATGCTTCTATTCTAATTGAGGATACAGACGGCAAGTTCCAGACAGTTAAGTGCTAATTGGTAAAACCCCGATCCTTTCCACAGCACTTTACAATTTGTATGCAAATCAGTTTTCACAAGGAAGTCCTTGTGAATGTCCCTGTGTCTGTCCTCTTACTGCATTAAACGCACGGGTTCTGACGAGGTGTCCTGGAAGCTCAGGGAAGAATCCGTAGAGTGTGGGCTGCGTAGCTCAGGGAACAAAGTGAGACTTGAGCTAAGAAGGGTGGACTGGACTTGGAAAAAAGGCAGGAAGATGAAACAGGGAGCCCTGGCTAGGTGGCGCAGTTGGTTGGAGTGTCGCCCCCTGCCCCAAAAGGTTGGGGGTTCACTTCTTGGTCAGGGCACCTACCTAGGCTGCTGGTTCTATCCCCAGTCAGGGCACGTACAGGAGGCAACTGATTGATGTTTCTCTCTCACAGCGATGCCTCTCTCTCTCTCTCTCAGAAGGGACAAGAACAGTGCAGCGGGGGCAGGGGTCCATGTGTGAAAGGCCCGAGGGGTCCGGTGCAGCTAGCACTGAATGTCTGTGCGGGGAGGGGCCAGGGCAGACCTGGAAGAGAGGAGCTCGGTGGTCCGGAGGGCCGGAGGGCCGGTCCACCAGCAGGGTGCGGCACGGGCTGGATGAGAGGGAGGCTGCAGCCTCTGCCACATGGGCAGCAGTGAGAGCCAAGACGTGGGCGGGGGAATGGGCCCAGGCCCTGCGTCAGACCTCCAGTGAGCGTCAGGGAACAGCACTAGTCAGGTGCCCTCCCAAACGAACCGTGAAAACAGCCGAGCCGCCTTTATCTGAAAGAGTGGGACCTTTCACTGGGCAATAGCCATCCCTTCAACATGAGCACGAGGAGGAGCTGGTATAGACATAAGAAGGAGCAGCAATGTGGTTTTTCTGATCATCCACTTGAATGTGTGCAAATCTATTTAGAGAAATGTTTTGGTGTCAGAAGAGAGTTTTGAAGAAGTAATAGAAAGGGCTGGGAAGTGTTCTGGCTCTGGTGTGCAAGAGCACATGCAGATTCGGGGTCCTTCGATGAAAACGTCCGGAGAAATAAACAGTCTCCTCGCCGCGAGTCCCTCTGACCTGGTTCCCTCTCCGTGAGTTTCGGAGGTGCTGATCTGAGCCCACTGCAGAAAGGGTTCCCCACCATCGAACGCCCACGGGACAGTGTGGAAATGGGAGTTAGGTGACCATTACCCACCTAGGAGGTACCCTCTCTGGTTTAAGTCTCACTCTTTCCTTCCTTTCCGGTCCCCAGGGCAGAGTTATGGGTTGGGAATCGGTTTATCTGGGCTCCAGGCAATTCGTTCTGCTTTTAGATACGTAAGTAGAGGGTATAGCGAGCTATTAAGGCCGTCATAACCCTAGCAGCTTGGTGACTGATTATTTCTTTATAGTCTTCCATGGTCAGTGTTTGCAGTACCATCGTTTTTGAGAGTCAGAAATGGGTTTGTGCGTGAGAGCGTTGTTCTGGAAAGGGCAGATCAGCGGACGCGCGCGCCTAGTGACAGGGCGGCCCAGTGTAGGGTGCTGTCTCTCCGCATGTGGCCGCAGCTTCGCGGTCCTCTGGCTGTCACTGTGGGGCGTCGGAGACTGGGTTCTCAGTGCGCACTTGACCTGGAACTGGATTCGGCTCCTGAATTTTCCAGTGAATGTTCTTTCCTTTCTGCACAGGAACGGATGAGATAGGCCGTCTGCAGCCCCTTGTCTGTTTAAGGGGCTGCCTTGTTTTTGTCATTTAGTTTTATAATTCCCCCAAAACACCTGAGGCAACATTATTGACAATTAGAGACAAATATGTTACAGACAGTTAGTTTTCTATTGATGGTTAACTCTGCTGCCTCTAACACATAGACCAGGACAGGATAAATAGACTTTTACAATTTAATGGAAGATTATTATACACCTCTATGAACTAGTAAGTCTTAAAACTGAGACGAAATGGATAAATACCAAGATAAATATAAAATGTCAAAATTGGCACCAGAATAGAAAAAAAAGAAATACTTTTAAACCTTACAGCAGTTTAAATGGTAAAATTTTCCCACCCCCCCAAATACCCAAGACCATATTATTTTACAGGTGAGTTCTACCAACTTTTCTAGCGCTAGTGAATTAGTTCCGTACACAGCTCGTTCGGGAAACAGGGAGAGCGATCCAGCTCCGTGTGTGAGGCTGGCATGCGCTTGGCTGCACAGGTGGTTGACGGGAGGACGAGGACGAAGCTAGAGGTCTGGATATAAAAATAAAGATACCCAAGTGACATGTTATCCGGCAACCCAAAAGTGCATTCAACACACACAAACGCACGTGTGTGCGCCGCACCAACAGCGGCCTCCTGAGACGAGGACGCACCCCAGACGCGCTGCGTCCCCGCCCTCGGCTCGGTGCTCAGAGCGGAGGACGAGGCCGTAAACGTGAAGAAGTTCAAGGTAACTAAAAGGAGCTGCCTGACACAAAATCAACTTAGGGAACCTGATAGAATTTTTCTATATCATCATTAACCAAGAATGAAGTATGCTTTAAATTTTACAATTATGTCGAGTAAGTGGAAGGAAGGAAATAGTTAAGATCAGAGCAGAAATACACAAAATAGAAACTTGCAAGACAACAGAAAGGAGCAATAAAAAATAGCTATTTCTTTGCAAAGATAAGCAAAATTGACAGATCTTGAGCCAAACACATCAAGGAAAAAGAGGGAGGGGCCAAATAATTAAAATCATGAATGAAAGAGGAGAGGTTCCAAACACTGCAGAACCATGAAGAATCATTAAAAAATACTACGAACAAGTATATGCCAAGAAATCCAAGGGTCAAGAAGTTTGGCTAAATTTCCAGCAGCATATAACCTTCCACGTAATATTGGGCACTTGATACTGCTGTTGAATGTTTGATACAGAAATTCTAATTTAGCCCTGGCTGGTGTGGCTCAGTGGATTGAGCGTGGGCTGCGAACCCAAGGGTCGCTGGTTTGATTCCCAGTCAGGGCACAGGCCTGGGTTTCGGGGCAGGTCCTCAGTCGGGGGGGGGCTCCAGAGACCACTACACAATGACGTTTCTCTCCCTCTCTTTCTCTGTCCCTTCCCTTCTCTAAAAATAAATCAAATCTTTTAAAAAATGAAATCAGAGGACTAATTTCAAATACTTTTTCATTGAATTTCAAATTGGTTGTCAGATTTATTTTAGAAATCAGAGGTGCGTGTCCAGAGAAGGACTTCACACACTCAGTCACTGCTGTAAGGTGGAAAGCTGTTTCCCACGGCCGCACGTAGCGGGAATTTACGGAGCTAGCCCCGCAGCTTTTTGCCCCTGCTGCTGAAATCAGCGTGCTCTCAGGATCAGTGCGAACCCGACGATACACGGCAGTCAGTGAGAGGCCCCGTGAGCCAGCACAGCAGCGGCTGTCGCTGCTCACATCACGGGCGTGAACTTGAACTCCATGCTTACATGACAGAACAGCTCTGGGGGCTCGTGGTGGCCTCTTAGGAAGTGCAGAGGCCTTCTTTTCTCCCGACTCCTTCTGGCGGCTTAGCATGGTCACTGGTTCTCATCTCAGTGATTTGCATTCATTTCCCACCAGCTGGCAGGCGTCTAAGACTGCCAAGTGACTCCAGAGCGGGGTAATAGCAGGGTTTACAGCAGAGGAAAGGCGTTCTCTTTGTAGAGGTAAACGTGGAGATTTTAGGCACAAAAATACGTGTATATCTAAGTCTCTGAAATTGGGGCTGGGTGAAGAAGGTGAAGGGATTAAGGAAAAACCTCAAGCACAGACAACAGCAGGGCGATTACAGAGGGAAAGGGGTGGGGGTGGGGGAGGCAGGGAGGGTGAAGGGGGACAGATGGTGGCGGAAGGAGACTTGCCTGGGGCAGTGAACACACAGTATGGTAAACAGACGATGTGTTACAGAACCTGCACCCGAAACCTATATAATTTTATTAACCAATGTTACCCAAGTAAATTCCATAAAAAAGAAAAAATTTAAATTAAAAAAACTGAAAATAAAGTGATAACTTTAAAGAAAACTAATGTTTAAAAATTGAGAATGAAATCGTTGTAAAGTGGCATTAAAACAGGAATTTCAAATTGTTTTTTCAAACACTGTCTTTGTAAGAAATCTGTTTAATATCAAAATTTAAATCATATAGGTACTGGAGCAAAGAGAGAGCTAAGCGTTTAAGAAAGGAAGTTTTCTCCTAGGTTTGTTTTTTACCAGAGGCCCTGCCCCGCCATTCGTGGGGGCAGAAGCCCTGATGCTGCAGATGAAAGACAGGACAGCGGAGACCTTTCTGAGCCAGGGGAAGGCAGGGCGCTCGCTGGGCTGCTGCGGACTCTCACGCTGGTTCCCTGGTTCCCGCCCCTTCCAGGCCTTGGAGAGCGAGTTCGTCTCCTGCCAGCTGCACCAGTGGATCGACCTGGTCTTCGGCTACAAGCAGCGGGGGCCAGAGGCGGTCCGCGCCCTGAACGTCTTCCACTACCTGACCTACGAGGGCTCCGTGAACCTGGACAGCGTGGCCGACCCTGCGCTCCGGGAGGTAGGTGTGCGGTGCGGTCGGGCCAGGGGCCCGTGCCCTCGGACCCAGACCCCGCCTTCCGTCTCTGCGTGTCTGCTTCCTGTCAGCACCAGAGTTTCCAGAACGCGAACGTCGACACTCAGCAAACGTGGGGAAAGTGAGTGTTGTCATCAAAACCAAGTAATGAGACTGTTCCTGTTTGAATCGCAGACACAGAGAACGCATTCCGATTCCCTGCCTTTGTTTTGCTTCGGCTTCCGCATTAAGATGCTTAGTGGCTTATGTGTGTTATTAACGAGACCTAGTTGAATATTTTAATATGATAGTTCCCATAAAAATAATCTGCCAGTGTGTTTTTTAATGGAAGCAAAGTTACAGCCTTCTAGACAGAATGCTCAAAAATGCATCATTAAAATAGATGAGGCTATAGTATTTTATTCCCATATGTTCTCGCCCTGAAATTTTATAGCTAACAGTTGGGAATTATACGTTATAGTAGCGATGTTCAACCTTTTTCATCTCGTGGCACACAACTAATTACCAACATTCTGCGGCACACCGAAAAATAGAATGTTATAATTTTTGCCAATCCGACCCGAAAACCAGGTACCCTTTTGATCATCCGCACCAGATGGCTGTTGTCGTGCCGTCCGTTGTCATTTTCTGACAATCGGAGGGAGAAGAGGTCGGTGCCCCTGACTGAACAGGCAGGCACTGCGCGTTTTACGAATTCTCGGGGCGCTCCGGTTGACGGCGGCGGTGTTAGAGTGTGCGGCGAGCACCTCCAGGGAAAGTATCCCGGTGCAGCGTCACCCCCACCCGCGCATCGCAGGGAGGGGCAGACCGGAGGAGGGGGCGTGGCCACCCCAGGAGGCACTGCGGCTGGCTGCCTCCGCCAGGCCCCTGCCGCCCGCACCCGCCAGTCCACGTGTCCGGCCAGTGCCAGGCTTTCCAGCTTTCTGTTTTGAACCGCAGAGGTGGGGAGCTGGTGGCTTTGGGAAGAGAAATCGGCACCCACAAAGTCACTCCTTACACGCGTCTGTGAAACCAGAGCAGCTTTGTGTGTGGGGGGAAGGGGCGAGGCTCACGGTCGTTGTCCTCGGACCCCGGGGGCTTGTGTGCAGGGAACACATGGCCAGCGTGGTGCTCGGCGCAATATTGCGCCGTATTGTGAGCACGAGGAGATGGAATTACCGCCTGGAGCTGGCAGTGAGCGACGGAGGCAGACAGCGAGTGAATGAGAGAGACGCCGGCTCTAACGAAATTAGCCGGTGCAATAAGGGAGTTTTCTCCACAAAGCATCGCGCGCGCCTCATTTAGCATCTCCCCGGTGGTGTGCGGGCTGTAATCAGATTATTGGGTGGGGGTCGTTCTGAGCTCCTTCGCTTCATAGTGCACCTCTGTTGAGCACTGCCCACTGCTAGAGACCCCTCACAGGCTGTGACTCCTTTTACAGCAGTGCTCCAGAGTCATAAAAAGAAATTGCTGGCATAGCTTCTTACTCTGTTGTAAGACCACCTCCCAATTATTTTTTACTTTTCCTGAATATCGTGTGCATATGTTTTTTCATTACAAAGCCCTGTTCTTATAAGGAGAGTTGCAGGTTAGCCAGGAATCCTCTTGGCAAATACACATGCAGGGCCCAGCACAAGTAACGCCCCTTTTTAATGACCAGCTCTTTTATTACAAAATCATAAGCATGTAAATTCTGTAGCATAATATCACACTCAAGCACACCATGTGATGTTTTAGGGAAGTGTTCAGATTGAAACTGTAAGCTATCACAACCGTGGGATCACCCGACTGACCACACTCACGCGGCACTCCTGCTGCCACACCGTTTTAAGCACATTGCGTGTAATGGAAGTGCAAGGCAGTCCAAGAATTGGCAGGAAAAGCAGCAGGTTTTAAAAATATTCAAATGAGTGAAAAGAGATGAACGTGAGGGTGAAGCGGAATCAGAATGGGGACCTTCTGTGCAGGGGCGGAAGGTGTGTCTGAGTCCCGCGGGACCCCCAGCTTCTGCAGACGCCCAGCGGCGGCTCTGGGCCGCGGGTGGAGCGTCCTGCGGGCCGTGCCTGTCAGACTGCTGGGCTTGCAGGTGATGCGGAGGAGCACGGCGACGGGTGTCCCAGGCGGTGCCTGGTGCCTCGTGGCCCCGTGGGCCGGGCAGCACCAGGCTGTTCGGGAGCTCGGGACCCTCCTCCAGCGTGTCCTTCAGGCACTGAGGGGCCCTGACGGAAGCTTCGAGAGGCGCTCACGACCTGTGCCTCCCCGCCCCGGCCTGTTTTCCGGGCGCCAGGTGAGGGCGCCTGCGCTGTAGCACCAGTTACTGGGGGTCCAAACCCTGTAGCGTTTTCCGCACGATGGCTCCGCAGCACTCAGCTGTCTTAACCTTGTTTGAAACCATTGTGTTAGGCTGTATGTATTGTGACAGCTCTCCTATCGGTGTGCATTTAAAAAGAAACTTACCAAAGCCGGTGAATTCTTGTGCAGCGTTTTTAATGTTGAAGAAGGAAGAAAATATGCAACGTTCATTTGTGGCATTTTATATGCTTTATTGCTTCAAGAAAGATAAAAGTGCAACTGAAACAAAAAATATTTGTGCAGTGTGTAAAGAAGGTGCTGTGAGTGATGGAATGGGCAAAAGTCATTTGCAAAGTTTCTCGGTACTGTCGACATTTTGACCAAATAATCCTTTGCTGTGGGGTGTCTTATGCATTGTTTAGCAGCACCCCGGCCTCTACCTACTAGAAGCCAATAGTGGGAGACAGCGACGGGCTCAGAATATCCAAATCAATAAAGTTATTGGTGAAAATGAGACATGTGTCTCTTACTTTACGGAAAGAACTAAACAGACTTTTTGGCCAACCCTGTACCTCCGTCCCCGGCCAGCAGGCCGGCGCGCAGGCCCGCAGAGATGTCGGCCCTGACCCTGCGCACCTGCGTCAGCTCGGCACATTGAACCGGTCAGCAGATTGAGTGACCTCATGCGACTTGAGTTCACCTTCCCTCCCCTCCCTCCCCTCCCTGCCTCCTCTGCCACGAACCTAACGTGTTCCCAGCAGAAAGTTCCATCGGAGCCTCTGAGAGCCTGCGACCGCGGAGGAGCAGCCGAGTGCCTGAGCTGCCCGACGTGGCGGAGGGGCTGGTCCCGCTGCAGCTCCGCGCTCTGTCCAGGAGGAGCCGGGGGCACGCACGTCCGCTCACACGGAAGCACTCGCACCTGCGGTGCCGAGAAGGGCGCTCATTAGTGTGGCGCGCTGGTGTAGCCGTTGTTTGGTGGTCACCTGGGTCCCCTGGCACAGACCCGCCCCCTGGGGGAGGCCCAGCGCCTCCCTTCGGAGCATCGCCCTTGAGTTCCGGGGTGGGGGGCTCCTGCGCTGTGTGCGGGGGCCTGGGAGTCGGTGCCCCCAGAACGGCCAGACACAGGCTTGTGGAACAGAGCCGTGTCCCAAACCTTACCCCTTGAATTGAGCTACATGCAGTGCTTGTTTGATGGTGTTTATTGTGGTGCCTTTAGAATGCTGAGATCACTACATTTTTACTTAAATAAAACCAAAGGAAGATTCATTACAGTTACCTTACACTGACCTCCAGCTAGCCTAAGGAAGGTGATTCTTTTCAAATCCTTAAACAAAACTCTGATTTAAAAGAGAAATACCTAATATATGAATGTCCCTCTCGTAAAAAAGAAAAAATTCCACATTTCAAGCTTTGGAGTCAGGGCAGAACCGTGGGAAACGGCTCCAGGTTATTGACTGGCTCCTCCCCGCAGGTGGAAGCACGAAGCAGCACTAACCTCTGCAATTACGGCATTAAAATGTCAAGAAATTGGAGGTCAGAATAACAGGTCGTTTTCTTCTCTACGTCAGATTTAAAACTGACGTTCTCTGACAGCTTCGGGTCTCGGGCTGAGGAAAATATGACGGCTTAACTTCCTGTACCTTGTAGAGCAGTAATTGGTAATCAGCTTTATCGTGACAGCCTGCAGGCAGAGACAAGACGGGGCTGCGGATGTGCGCCCCGTTGCACGTGCAGACGTGCAGACTCGGCCGCTGGGCCCGGCAGCCCCGAAGCTGTCCGGTCCTGCTGACATCATAATCTGCACTCTCCTCGCACGGGCAAGCCCCGCCCACTGCGCAGTCGCTTCGCGAATGAGGACGGATCTTCTCCCTTACCGTTTTACATACTAATGAAAACGATGGGGTCTGATTTATATTTTTACTCACCAGCGATGGCCGAGGAACTCCATCCTGTGCCTGCCTGTGGTCGCCAGGGCTGCTGCCTGCTTGCCCCTCAGACACGGTGCGCAGGCCGCCAGTGGCAGCGTCACCGGGGACCTTGCCGGGACCGCGGGCTTGCAGGCCTGGCGCGGACCTGCGGGGCTGGAACCTGCCTCCAGGGCCCGGCTGACCTGCTCGCAGCACTGAAGCTTCAGAAGCACCGCTCTACTAGCGGTGTGTTCGGGCGCTCTGGAAAACGTGGTTTTTCTGCGGCGGTAGAGAGAAGGGTGTAACGACCCCTCGTGTACCTACCAGCCAATTTCAGAATGTCCAAGTCCTGTGTCCTCCGCGTCCCCGCCCCCACCCACTCAGCCACTTGCAGATACACGCGCCACATCCACCTGATGGCACCTAACACACTGTCCCCGCCCCCACGGCGTCTCAGGACATCCAGGGAGCAGGGTCAGGCAGGTTTGTTTTGGAAAAATTCTCTCAGCACCGGCGCACCTTCAGCCAAACAGCGACCTAGCCCAGAAGGCGGCTCGATGAAGGTCATGCCGTGTCCAGTCCAGGGGCCGCGTGCAGCCCAGGACGGCTGTGAGGCCAGCCCAACACAAAATCGCACCTTCATGTAAAACCTTTTTTTTGCTCATCAGTTTTCGTTAGTGTTTGTGTGCTTAATGTGGGGCCCAAGACAACTCTTCTCCCTTCGGTGTGGCCCAGAGACGCCAAACGGGCAGGCACCCCAGGTTAATGAGGAAGAACATCAGCCCCTTCTCATCCGGATGATGGGAGTGGAGGTGCCAGTCGGGTCCACAGCGACGGCCTCTCCGGTCACCACTTGCTCTCTCTGCAGCTCTGTTGTCCGTCCTGTTCTCCTTGCCCTGCTTCCGGCTCTTTACTCGCGCTGCCCCCCCCCCCCCGGGTCCCGCGGTGGGCTGCGGCCCGCGTGCGCTGCCCTGAGCCCACATCTCCGTGGGGCCAGGCTGCTCCTCCCGGGCGCTCGACTCCGACGCGACCTCAGCCCGTGACCTGCAGCACAGCACATCTGGCGGGGCTTGCTGACCACCGTCTTAACTTTCTCCCTCTAGTTTCTAGAAGTTTCACTGACCTAAACGTGTTAGTAAACTCAAAAGCCGAGTTAGAAGAGAAAAAAAAAACCCTACATTTTAAATTACTGGAGCGGAAATACCCATTGGGTAGGCCTTAAATTTAAAGAATCGTTTTGGGAGCAAGAAGAAGCTTGTGACCCTTAAAACGAATACGGGCGCGGGTTCAGATGTGTCTCTTCACACGCTGTTCCTCCTCCGCAGCAAGGACGCTGCGTGGTGAAAGTTCGGTGAATAAGGTTGCTAGGTAGAAATTGGGACCCAGGAAGTTACTGACCGACATTCCGCTTTGATTAGTGGCTGACTCTTTACCTCGGTGTCTCTTCCTGCCCCTACTGACTGCAGCGTGCAAGGCACCCGCCCTCCGCTAGCAACATGTGAGTAAGGCCGCGGTCAGAGCGCGCGTGCGCCACCCGGCACGGGGCGCGCTTTCCCTCCTGTGTTGTTTTTGTTGTGCGTCCCCGGGGAGTGCTGACTGTTGACTTGTGGGGATTAACAGCACTTGCTCTGGAGCATCTGAAGTCCTCTTTGACAGGAGGGGGGAGGATGGAGATCGGAGCCTGCCATTGGTGATGGAAATGGCTGGGAGGCGTGGCCTCATCTCCGTGTAGATTCCAGCCGCGTGCACGGTCTTGCCTCGGCTAAGTTAACAGTCATTCACAGCGTAGTGCAGGCTGCGGTGTGTTGAGGGGGTATCGCTCAATCTAAGCACCTGCGCATTTCAGTTAGATATTTAGGGCTCATTTTTAAAGGTTGGAAACATACTGGTAATGGGCCCATTTACAGCCATTTGAATTCTCAGTGCGATTTATCTAAATTATTCTTTCCCAAAGATTTCTTTACGTCAAAATCAAAGAACATTTTACTCTACCGAATGCATGCAATATTATTTTCAGATGAATTCAGTTTAATAAAAGTGTGTGGTTTCATTTTAAAATATTTGTACCCACCACCTGGTGAACCTTTGTCCTTTTTTAAACTGAATTTTTGGGGGCGACGTCGGTTAATACAGTTCTGTGGGTCTCAGGTGTACGGCTCTGCAATACATCATCTTCGTGTGCCATTCCA
>CM052548.1:1644028-1663990 GCA_028533065.1 Trachops cirrhosus | reverse complement strand
CGGAAGCAGCATTGTGCTGAGAGCTCTCACGTAGCTGCCTGCGTTTCTGGGTTGAGCCTTAGGCTTCTGCACTCTCTTGTGACCGACCGAAAAGTGAGCGAAGAACTAAGCCCTGGAAGGGTCCCTGAGGGATGGCCTGCCAGCACCCTTGCTCTCCGGCAGGCCAGTCTTCCGGATCATCCGGAAAAGTGTCTTCTTCTCGAGGATCAACCACGGGTAGATTGTGAGGAGAATTCTCAGGCGTGTCCCCCAAGAAGCTGTTCATAGCGTTTCTCCCAAAAATGTCCTAAATCCTCAATGAAAATGTCTCTTGCGTGGATACTATCATATTTTGAGGGGTCCCACCACGATAAAGCTACTCAGCGTTCCTTCTACGTGCTAGACTCGAATACCCCTGCAGGTGCCTTCAGGATCCTAGGGTGTTACACCCTCACGCGGGAGATGGAGACTCCAGGGAAGATGTTCGGTTGCCCGCGAAGCCCATGAGAGATTCTCGGCATCACTGATGATTGAGCAAATGCGAACCAAACTCCCTGAGATGCCAGCTCACACCCAGGGGGTTCGACACCGTCCGAAAAAAACTGTAGCAAGTGCTGGCGAGGGTGCGGAGCGGTCAGTGGGGTGGAAACGGGAAGTGGTGGGAACGGAGATGCTGCGGGCTCCCTCAACACGATAGGGAGGCTCCTCAACAAACTAAGACTAGCGCAACCATAGGACACACTCCCGGGTAAGCATCCAAGAAGTGTGAATGTCTCTTCAGAGAGACATTCGTACCCATGTCACACACAGTGGCCACAGGGCGGCCGCAAGCCCAGGGGCCATCAGAGGCTGGCTGGGCGAGCGGAGTGGGATCTGTCCTGACAGCGGAACGTGACGCAGCCTCAGAAAGGAAGGGCCTCCCCGCCCACCCCCGCACCGCACCGCAACGGGAAGGGACCCTGAGGACACTGTGCCAGGAGACGTGAGCCGCGGACAAGAGCTAGACGGTCCTACCTCGGCCCGGCGTCCGGAGCAGTGCTGGTCACAGAAGCAGAAGGGTGCTTCCTAGGGGCTCAGGGCGGGGCCCGGGGAGCTGTTCTTTTCGGGGACCAAGTCTCCGTGTACCCGGATGAGAATGTTCTGGAGATTGTCCGCATGGTGGTGTGCACACACTTCACGTCACCCGTAGAAGTGGTGAGGATGGTGCGCTTTGTTAGGTGTGTTGTGCCACAATTTACACGTCTGTGAAGGACGGCGAGAGTTTAACGACGGTCCTGTTCGCAGAGATGTGGGCGGCATGGGTGGGTGGACAAAGGAGGCTGCATCGCCCAGGGGTGTCGCCCTCGTCCTGGGGTTACAGGGACAGGGCCGGCACCAGAGCCTGGCAAGAGAAGTGGCCTTGGCCTTCGGAAGGCAGTTGCCCGGCAGGACTTGTGGCCTTAGGGAGAGGGCAGCACCCAAGCCCAGTTCAGATGGGCAGAGGGGACGGTGCTGTAAGTCCCTGGCCCTCCCTTCTCCTGCCCTGCACTCTCATTGACTGAGTGTGTGGGAAGCTAGAGAGCCAGGAGGTGGCAGGAATCCCCCGCCGGTCCCCCTGTGCAAGGAGGACGGTCCAGCTGGGCTCTCGGATAAGCAGGCTTCACCTAGGGCCCCCAGACCGGACAGCCGCTGCTGACTGCATTGAAATGCACGCGCTTTTGTTCCCGGGTCAGCTTGCACAGTGAATGAGTCTCCACGCACCGTAGGCTCGTTGATGCAGACACGGGTTAAGTTCCCGCAGCAGTTCCTCAGTGTTACGAGGAAACAACACCGAGTGAACGGGGCTGTTCAAACTGAACGCTGGTTTTCAGACTGAACAGTTGCGTGACCTCGCCACCAGCGGCATTGGCAGTATCTGAAGAAAACGTGTTCTGGACAGAGCATCTTCTAACTGAAGGGTGTGGGGTGGGTGCTTGTTTCTCCGCGTTTATTCACGTAGCATCATCGTCAGGGTTACGGAATGCCGTCAGGTACAAGATGTCGTCATTACCGCTCATCAGGGCAAAGAGGAAACGGGCCCAGGAGAGCCGCCTCCTCTGCGAGCACGGGGCAGGCGATGCGCGCATCGGGGGCCCCCCTCGGCTGCTGTCTAGCGTGGTCTGGAAGTTAGAGCTGCGTGGGTCTCTCTCCGTTGACTCACCGACTGTTTGCTGAAACAGTCCAGTGGCGTTGCCCGTAGGGCGTGCACTCGGGCGTAATGCCGCCCATTGCTGAGACAGAGACAGGAGACGTGCTTGTTCTCCATCCTGTCGTTTCTCTGAATGACTAGAAGCAGTTGAATGTGAAATAGCATTTTAATTTTTATATACTTTAATGTTTATAAAGCAAGCAATAATAAAGTGCAGATATTATGTGCTTGATTTATTGTGCTCCTGGTTTTCCAGCATTAAAAAGTAATGCTTCACACGATCCTGTTTTATTAGGACAATAAACCAGAAGCAAAAGCTTATCAGTTAAAATACAGTCTGCCGTTAGGTGATCTTCTCTTTTACAATTCCATTGTTTTTGTCCCTTTCCCGTTTGGTGTAGACTGGGTAGAGTTGGACGCAGGACTGAAACGTGATACAGATCCCATATTTTCAGTTGCAGGTCCAAGTTTTTTGGTAGAGAGAATACCTACTTTTAAGCACTAATACAGAGTTATCCTGAGTAAGAGCTGTACAGCGAGATAAGCTCAGTACTAAGGAGATTGTCTGCAGTTTCTTCTCTGTGTCCCCAGCAGCCACTTGACAACACGCACGTTCTTGAGCTTCCGGGAAGAGGTCCGTCGTGGCCTAGTGGTGTGGACGTGGTCCGGTACTTGGGGTCGCGGGTCGTGCCGCCTGCAGTGCCTCACGAAGCGCGGGGTTTTCTGGACATGGCCTCGCGGGATGCAGCGGGTCGCTCGACAGCCGCCCGCACAGCTTCCCGGAGCTGCACGCTCTTGGCGCGTAGTCGGGGCGCACAGGCCGCCCCCGCGGCGTGCTCTGTCGGCGAGGACGGCCGGGAGGGCGGCGGCGGCGCCTGCAGGGCCTCCCCCGGCTCACCCGCATGCCGCAACGCGCCCCTGCTTCACTTGTACACGCATTTCAGGGGGAATGAGCGTGGCAACAGAGTAACATCGCAGGAAACACTGTGCTTCTCCTCATCGACGTAAGTGGCGTATGCTGTTTCAGAAGAAACACTTGTCAGTTTGGCGTCACGTGTGGGAATGTTTTGCCTGCAGACTTTACACTTAGAAGAGACATTCGGTTCCCTTATGTGACTACCTCTGGGACATACACACGCAGAGCACACGCGTTTCACCGACCAGACGGCCCGAGGTCTGAAGCTGTTTGTCTTCCCGGGCGGCGCTGAAACCCGTGACTCCGACCCCCTCCTGCTCCGGCCGTGGCGGAACGCCGCCGTCCTGGGGTGGGCGCTCTCCAGGCCTCCGGGAACTTCGGAGAGAAAGGAAGTCACAGCGTAAACTGATCCTCCAGGACTCACCTTAAAATAGCATAGCAGCACATGAAACATATTCTTTGCAGTGAGAGTTTCACGTATTTGGTCATTTCACGAGGGTCTTAGTGTCCTTTCTACTGACTGCCTTCCGCACTGATGGGAACACGTGGTTTTCTGAGTCCTCCTTAGCACCACCCGTGGACTTGACGTCTCGGTCCTTCGTGCCCAGGAAGGCCTGGGAGCTCGCCCCATCAGAGGCCCCCGCGTACCCCTTCTCACACGGACGTTGTCCGGGCACACGTGCTGTAGGCGTGTTCCACGGGCTCTTGTGGTCTTCGGTCTGTGGCCGCGTGCGTGCACTCACCGCACGGGTGGGCATTTGCGCACGGAACCGCAGCGCCTCCGTAAGCACGGTGGCTGTTGGAAGGGGGCGCAAGGCCTGCTCCCCAGCACTGACCCTCGGACGGTCTGCAGCCGAGGGGGCCCCGGCACGCCGTCCGAGCCTTTTCCACGGCTGACGTGGGACACACTCCCGTGGCCGGGTGTCCAGCCCTCCCCCGTTGGTGCACACTGGTTGTGACAGGCGCCTCCCTCCCCTGCAGGCCACGGAGGCGCAGATCCAGAACTTCGGCCAGACGCCGTCCCAGCTGCTCATCGAGCCGCACCCGCCCCGGAGCTCCGCCATGCACCTGGTGAGACTGCCAGCCCGTCGGGGTCGGCCGCCGCTTTGTCCCCGGACACGGGTCAGATTAGAGTGACGTCAGCAACGCTTTAATGGCTCCTGGACACCTCGGTTCAGTGTCCTCTCCGGGCATGCTGACACCCGAGGGAGAGTCGGGGGGTGGGGGCAGTTCCTGCCTGTAAGCCCCGCTGCAGCCGGCTCGGCTGCGGACTCCCAGAAAGAGCCGCCCCCCGACTCTGCCTGCCTCTGCATTAGCTCGTTCACGCACCTGCCGGCTCGCAGGCTCCCCCCCGAGGCTGGGTTAGGCTTGTTGATTGGAGGGAAAGGTGCGTAAACAGCACGTATTGCCCGGCTGAACCTTTTTTGGGACAGAGGGAGGGGAGTAGTTCACCTTAAGGAAAGGGAAGCGTTATGAAGGGAATTCGGCCACAGCGGAGGGGTGAGGACAGGGGCCCGGGCCAGGCTTGGGACCCAGGCATCTCTGCCCTGGCCAGCGAGGGGCTCAGGCAGGCGGGCGCGCCTCCTCTGCTGGCCTCGGCGTCCCCAAGAGAGTCAGGACTCGGTCCGTGTGGCACCGAGACCAGCAGGGTGTCCACCAGCGCCAGCCGCTCACAGCACAGCTTCTACTCCCGTCGGCGGGGAGAGGCAGTGGGCCCCCCGCCCCGTGCACGTGAGCGGTCACGAGGGTGAGGCCCTGCTTCGGTGTGAGAGGACAGCTGAGCGTTTCCCTCGTCATCTGATTCGGATAAAGTCTTCTGATAAACTCACTTAGAATTGAAACTTACCGTTCACTAATTCCTTCCTAGTAAAAAACGCTGGAAGGTAAAATTGTATCACTATCTGCAGAACAGCACGCAAGGCAGTGAGTGCAGTGTAGCAGCTCTCCAGACAGCCCCCGGGCGGCCAGTGCCGCGGCTCCCGAGGAGAACCCCGGAACGCGGCCGTGACTCCTGGGCGCACGCGGAGAGGCCGTCTTTGTGAGGGCAGCACGGCTCGCCCCTTTCCTTTATCCCGTCAGCCGCTCCCCACCGTGCGTGGGGCCCCCGTGTCTCGGGTGTGGCCGTGAAGGCCGGCCGCGCGGGCAGATGCGCCCTCCCGGGAGCCGACCGTCAAACCCTGGCGGAGCACAGGGCGCACTTGTGTGAGCTGTGCCCTCTGCGGTAGCCTGGCCAAGCCTCGCGTGACAGCGCGCCAGGTCTGCCCGGGGCGGGCCGGCCCCCACCGACGCCCGGTCCCCACGCTGACACCCGGTCCCCACACCGACGCCCGGTCCCCACGCAGGCGACACCCGGTCCCCACGCAGGCGACACCCGGTCCCCACACCGACGCCCGGTCCCCACGCAGGCCCCAGTCCCCACGCTGACACCTGATCCCCAGGCAGGCGACACCCGGTCCCCACGCCGACGCCCGGTCCCCAGGCGGGCCTGCAGCTGTGGCCTCGCAGCCTCGCAGCCTCGCAGCCTCGACGGGAAGCCTTTTTAATGAACCGTCCAAGAGAGCGCCTCCCACAGGTTACTCAGGAAACGCTCTGGCGGAAGAGCTTACTCCTGAGGCGGTTTTCTCTGTTTAGTAACAACGATAAAAAGATCTGTCCTGGATTAGTGCCCAGCCAGAATTCATCACCTTCCTAGGGGAACCGTCAGAGACGAAATTGGCACGGACCTGTTTACAAAGCAGAGGCACGCGCTCTCGGGCCGCATCTCCCTCCTACCCGGTCCTACGGAGGCTGGGTGTCTGAGGAACGGGGGCGCAGAAGCAAAGGCAGGGCTAGCCCCGCACAGAGCGATGGGGAAGGCGGGCGAGCCGTGGGCCCCAGGCAAGGGAGCGCAGGGCCCTGTCCGGGGAGGCTGCCGCTGTCCCGCTGTGCGACGGTGGCCCTGCCCCCAGCCAGCCAGGTGAGAAGTGGGCGTGTCCATCAGTC
The DNA here is from genome assembly GCA_028533065.1 of Trachops cirrhosus. NCBI lineage: Eukaryota > Metazoa > Chordata > Mammalia > Chiroptera > Phyllostomidae > Trachops > Trachops cirrhosus. The sequence goes on along the minus strand of CM052548.1, from coordinate 1,657,946 downwards.
CACTCCACAGTTCCCGTGAACGGCCGGGGTAACTGACGCGGCCGGTGCCCCACCAGCCCGGTGTTTTAACTGCATGAACCCTTTGGGCTCACCACGGGGTCACCCCGATAAGCTCGCTCCTCGTGGAGCGGTGCCGCCTGGTGGCACCTGCACCGAGCTGGTGAAGGACTTGGTGCTGCCGCCGCCCAGCTGAGACGGCCAGAGCCCTGCCCACCCTCCACTGTGCCGGCTGCCCCAGCCGGAGCTGGCGTAATGGCTTTGCGCTCCCCGTGTGCCGAGCCGCCTCGTCTGCCTGGGCCTCCGCTCCCAGCTCTCGCACTAACTGCGCTGTCCCTGTCCCCTGTCGCCCCACCCCGTCCCGCAGTGCTTCCTCCCCCAGAGCCCCCTCATGTTCAAAGACCAGATGCAGCAGGACGTCATCATGGTGCTGAAGTTCCCGTCGAACTCTCCCGTCACCCACGTGGCCGCCAACACGCTGCCCCACCTGACCATCCCCGCGGTGGTGACGGTGACCTGCAGCCGGCTCTTCGCGGTGAACCGGTGGCACAACACAGTCGGTAGGTGCGCCGCCCCGGCAGGCCACGCGCTGCGGGCTCCTGAAGCCGCTGGCAGGCAGGGTGGGGGCCGAGAGGGCTTGTCTGCCTGGTGCCCCTGCGGAGCCACTGGGAGAAGAACCGCCGGGCCTGACGACGGGACCCCGGCCTGTCATACACGGCTGTCCTGCCCAGGGCCTCCCAGTGCTGGGCGCTCGGGGAGCCTTCAGTGAGTATCTGACACGCGAGCAGTTCTGCAAACAAGCCAGGCCCTTCCCCCGCCCCCGCTCTGCCACTGCCCCAGAAAAACAGCCCTGGCCGGGCGGTCAGCTGGGCAGAGCGGCGTCCTGATACGCCAAGGTGTGGGTTCCATCCCCAGTCAGGGCGCACAGGAGAGTCGACCAATGGATGTGTAAGTAAGTGCAGCAACAAATGGGTCTGTGTGTGTGTGTGTGTGTGTGTGTGTGTCTATCTGTCTGTCTCTCTCTCGAGTCAATGAGTAAAGCCCTTAAAACCCAGTTTTCCCCACATTAAACAAAACCGAACTTGGGTCTGGGCTCCCTGGGCGCTGGTCTCCCTGGGTGTGGGCTCCAGCCCCGCTGCTCTCCCGCCATGCACTTCGTCAGCACGTCTCGGGAGGGCCCCGTGTTGGGGAGCCCTGCGCCCCGGGAGGGCGGCCGTGAGCAGACCCACGCCCTCTTTCTCCGTGAAGTGACCCAGCCCCAGTTCCGCTCAGGGACTTCCCAGGGGTCCCCTCCCAGCCCGTCCCCGCAGGCTGCATGCAGCCAGTGCGCTCTGAAGCTCTGCAACTAGGGCACAAAAACAGGCGCAGTGTCCCCCTCACCTACTCGGGGCGGGAGGGGACGTGGGCGCCTTTCTCCCTGTCTCCAGACCGGTCGGGTGGGCCTCAGCGCGTTCTCCCAGCTCTCTCTGTTCCACCGATTTCCGTGCTGCCCACGGCTCCTTCTCCCGAACGCTCCTAACACACCTGTGTGCAGGTGACCCCGTTGTCGGTGTGGAAAGTCACACAACAATCAATGAACCATAATGCAGGAGTTAGCTGTTTCCCGTGTCCGCCGCTGCAAACCTGCTTTCGCTCTGCCCTGTGTGTGACCGTTATCCACAGGACTGAGTCTCAGCCTCAGGGACTGTTTCACAGGGACAGAAAATTAGGAAGGACTGAATTTTTCTCTGCGGCTGTTCAAAGTGTTATGTTACGTAGCCACATGTAAAATATTACGGCTGATGAACCCAGTCAAGCCCTGGACGTCCGTCCTCCGGTGGAAGCTCTGGCTGAGGCTGAGACTCCAGCTGCGGCTGGTGCTCTGGTGAAGGGCGGCCCGCGGGTGGGAGCCCCGCCTGCGCCGCCCACCCAGGTGACGCGTGCCCTCCCCCCCACCCTCCCCCGCTGCCGCTCCCTGCCTTCAGGCTCACCTGGGGCCCCGCAACCTCGGCTCTCTTTCCGGTTCACGAAATGTTACCGCCAGGCTCATCCAGCTTTTTCTCGTTGTTAGGACAGCAGTTCTCGGAGCAGCTCTGTCCGTTCGACGTGCTAAGCGGAGACTGGCGGTCTCCGTTGTAATGACTTTTTCAGACCGTCTGTAAAGACCTGTCGTGGGCTGAATAATTCTTAAAATAACTTACCGATAACTTTTAAGCAGTGGCGTGTTCTGTGCCATCGTCCTAGAGCACCGCCGCTTAGCAGGAAACGCCTCTTTCCGGAGGGTGTAACGGCGGTTTTCTCTCCTCGTTTACCCGCAGGCCTCAGAGGAGCCCCGGGCTACTCCCTGGACCAGGCCCACCACCTCCCCATAGAGATGGACCCCCTCATCGGTACGCGGGCCGCAGGGACGCTGGGCGTGGGCGGTCACCACAAGTGACGGTTGAATGATACGTTTTCTGCCGTGGAATTAATGTGCAGACAGTGTGGAATCGCCGCCAAAGCGCCGTGCCCCTCACGGCCCGCCGGCTGAGAGCTTGTCGGGGTGCAGGCGGCTGCGCCCTGCCCTCGTGCGTAGGGCAAGCTGGTTCGAAACAGTATTTCCAACCGAACTCGCTTTCAGCCCGAACCGGTCTTTAACGACTTCACTTACTTAAAATACGTAAGGGCTCAAAGAGATTATTAAAGAAAACTGATACTGAAAAGCGTCTTTTTTAGAGATCTCTATTTAGCAGGGCCAAAGCACTTTTTAACCTGATAAGACCATACCAGCTTTTTAGGTGAAGACTCCATACGAGTTGCAGACATGGGCTGTGACTCCGCAGAAGGCGCACGAGCGCCTGAAGTAACGGCGCCCCGTCCACCGGCCGCCCCAGGCCCGCGTCTGGCGCCCGCGGGCGGCTCACGAGGCTCTTGTTCGTTCTGCCTGTCCCGTGGCACCGTGTGGAGAACTGCATTTTAAAACAGTGAAGATTCTGTGCAGGTTACTAAGTCATATGCAAGTCGTGGTATTTTTTCCTCGGGTGAAATCACCCTTTGTATGTCTCTGGGGGTAGAAGGTTTAGGGCCAGGGTGCTTTCAGGGTCTAGCTACTCCTCTGCCCGGGAAACGTCGACAAGGTCACGTGCCCGCAGACGTGTCCATGGGACAGTTAACACCTGCGTTCTAACAAAGGAAGGACCAAGCCCACAGTTGTATGTATATTTATAACGTGCCTCATTTCTGAGTGACTTAGAACCTTTCACTCTCTTCTCGTTTGCCGTAATTCTCGTACGAGTTTTCATTGTCCTCCTTCTCCAGTGACGATTGTCCCAGTGCCCCACACCACACGCAGTAGCAGAATGCTAGTGTCAGGGGCAGCCGTCCTGGGCGTCTGCACTCTCTGGTTAAGAATTCGGCCCAGGCTTCTGCCTGAAATGGCGCGGGCGTCAGGGCCCGGCTGGCGCGCAGACGCCCCGGGGAAATCAGCCTGGCCCGACGCAGGCCCCGTCCCTGCTGATGCGGAGTCTCTGGCGGTGCCCCCCGCCCCCGCTGCCCTCTGCCCCCTGCCCCCTGCCCCGGTCTGGAAAGGCCTTCTGTTCATCGACAGTGTGGGTCTCGAAGGTGGCTGACCCCTAGCTCCCTGCAGGCTGCCCCCCAACAGCAGCCGCCCCTCCCATCCCTGCCCGCTCCTTTCCACATGAATCGTGACCGCCACCGGACAGTGACAGGCGGGGCGCGTATGGAGATGTCTTCCCTTACGCGGGCAGCTCGCGCAGTAATGCGGCCAGCGATTGTTGCTGGACTTGCAGGGCGCTGATGAGCTGGCGCGGGCCCGCACCTGCAGCGCTGAACACCTTCAGAGTTCCGCTGCTTTAGAGTCACTGTTCGAATTCCTCACACCACACACACTGATTGGTGGAGGAGGAACTTAAGTGTATGACAGCTTTCAAATGTGTAATATGGATTATAAATAATCACTGCTACTAAGAACGTTTATATTTCTCGTTGGGTAAACGTTATAATCTTAGTAATCTCACAGCCTTAAAGACCCCGTTTTTACACAAACGAAGCACAAAAGCATCCCCCCGTAAGTGCTCGATGACACGCGTGTGCGAGCGGTCTCTGAACTCCCCTCTGCTCACGCCCAGCCAACAACTCCGGAGTCGGCAAGCGGCAGATCACGGACCTGGTGGACCAGAGCATCCAGATCAACGCGCATTGCTTCGTGGTCACCGCCGACAACCGCTACGTGCTGGTCTGCGGCTTCTGGGACAAGAGCTTCCGCGTGTACTCCACGGAGACAGGTGGGCGCCGCCCTCTGCTCGGAGCGCGTGCTCACTGCGCCCCGGCTGGGCGTGACACCGAGGGCAGGCGGGCGTTGCTGTCGTGGGGGCCGAGGTCCCAGAAAGCGTACGTGGCGAGCGGAGGATCGTCACCCACCCACACTCAGCTCAGCGCGACCCCCGAGCTCTAGGACACAGGGCACGCTGTCTCCCCCCGGGCAGATGGAGTAAAACACCTTAAAGCTCCCCTTCGTCTGACCCAAGCCAAAAAAAAAAATTATCCTCGTTACCCTGTCAGTTCTCCCTTAAAAAGCCCGAGCAATGGTCTGGTGGTGGTTTTCGGAAGCGCCGGAGGAAGCCAGTGGGCAGCCGCCGGGTCTGAGTCCCCTCACGGACCCCAGGCCGCGGGGTCCCTCCGCAGGGGGAGAAAGGAGGCCCTCACGCCGCCGTTTCCGCCCGCAGGGAAGCTGACGCAGATCGTGTTCGGCCACTGGGACGTGGTCACGTGCCTGGCCAGGTCGGAGTCCTACATCGGCGGGGACTGCTACATCGTGTCCGGCTCGCGGGACGCCACACTGCTGCTGTGGTACTGGAGCGGGCGGCACCACATCATCGGGGACAACCCCAACAGCAGTGAGTACCCTGGGGCCCCGCCCCCAGCTCCCGAGGGGCGTTTAAAACTCGAGTCAGTGGCAAAATCCCTGCTGGAAGGGAGCCGCGTTCAAAGTGTCGGCAAGAGCAGGGGTCTGGGCCCGCCGCACAGCTGCCCTGCTTTCACCGCCCACGTCCCCGCTGCAGCGTCCTCCGGGCCCCCAAACCCCACGTGGGCTCACCCCCCTGAACGGATGCCCTTCCGCCAGGTTTCCGTGGGTCCACCCACGGCAGAGAGGCTGCCGATGACCCAGGACCCCCAGCGCAGTCTCAGGAAGGCGAGAAAGTGAATGCGGGCGTGTTACCTGTCTTCTTACTGCTGTGGTTTCACTTCCTTACTTAGGATTCATCCTTCAGGCAATGATGGCTGGTACTTTAACCCACTTGCGCCCACCCCTGCGTGTTTGTGCTTTTTTTGCACTGTCTTCACTTTTCAGTGGACAGCTCTATCAGTACCACAAAGAAAAAACAAGTAATGTTCATGGGTTTTTTAGGTGTGGAAAAATTCATGATTTTACTGTGTCAAACATATTATAGTGACTGAGCTAAACACGTCAAAAAAGTTTTCCTAATTTTTTAGTCGTTCTAATGAATGTATGACCAGGACAACGAGCGTTTACTTGTGAACAGGTGCTCACAAAGACCACGAGAGAACAAAGCGGACGCGGCCCGGCACGGGGTGCGGGGGAGGGGGCTGTTGCACTGACAGATTGTCCAGCACTGAGCCTCGCTGTCACTCTTCCACACCTGTGGCTGTGGTCATGGGGGCACCTGGAGAGCGGCCGGGCCCCTGGCCCGCTGGCAGGGTGGCAGGCTCGGGGGCGGAGCTCTGCTGCGCAGCGGGCTTTCCCCAGGAACTCGCAGACTGCTCCGGAGGTGAGCAACGCGCGCTCTGATTGGAGCAGCCTCCGGTGGAAGGAAGGCGGCCCAGCAGGCCAGCTGCGCTCCGAGCCCATTGGATTTCTGTCGGGCGGGTGTCTGGACTTGGCCGCGCGTCCCCCGAGCCTGTCGCTGACCGGTGTTCTCTGAAAGGATCGATGCTCTTCCGGGGGCTCCCAGGGCCCCAGGTTTCATCGGTCTGGGGATGGACAGCTCCCGTCACGTGCGGCAGCTTCCAGCGCAGCCGTCACAGGAGGGACCGGTCCGCACTCCCGTCTGCCCCACCCGCGTGGGCCTCAGCTCAGAGCCGCCGGCCTCTGCCCGGCGCGGCTTTGAGGCGCCGGCCGGCAGCAGGCGCTGTGCGGGGCGCTGGCTGACACGCACAGCAGGTTTTTGAGATCACGGCAGCGGGAAACTGCTAGAGGATGCACTGCCCGCCCTCTCCAGTCAGCCCCAGTCTTCCGGCAGCGTGCACGGGACGTGGCTCTGTGCTTGCTCTGTTTCGCTTCTCCAAAGCAAGTCTTGCAGCGCTGCCTGAGCACCGTGCTCACAATGGCGGGGAAGCCTGCCGGGAAGGCCTCACCGTGCCCGCCTCAGCTCTGGGCCCTGACCCCTGCCAGCCACAGCCTGTCCCCAGGTGCTGGCCAGATCCCGCCCCTCTCTCTGTGGGCAGCCGGCCTCCCGGCCACTGTCACAGGGGCCAGCCCCACAACCCCACGCGCCGCCATGCACGGAGGTTAGGCCACGGACAGGGATGGCCCAGTGACGTCCCCAGCGCGTGCGCACGTCTGGGGTGACGGATCGTCTCCCTTCCCAGGACCAGGGGCCACTCGCAGGTTCAGTGTGTGTGAGACCACCTGCTCACTGAGCGTGAGAGCCCGTTACCTGTGTAAAACTTCCACCTCTCGGGACTGTCCGAGGCCGAGTGCTGTCTGCGGTGCGGTGCATGGCAGCTTTGGCACACGGGCCCCGTCCACTCGGTCTGACCTTGGGCAGACAGACGGTCTCGTGACTGGGAAGGGGCTGGCTGGCCACCGGCCCCGGGGCCTGCACCCAGCCCTCTGTGGAACGAAGGCAGCACGCATGTTCGGCCTGGGCCAGAAGCGAGACGGAGACAGTAGGGAGGCTGCCCGTTCTCAGGACCAGGGAGCTTCAGGGCGCAGAGCGGGGGCCGGGGAAAGGCCGGGGCACCAGCCAGAGCCCTGCGTCCTGGGCGGCTGCCACGGAGACTGTGTCCTGAAGGCCAAGGAGGGCCCGGGGTCCGGGCTTCGAGGGAAGCGGGCTGCCCCGCACAGGGGTGCTCCGAGGAAAAGCCGTCGTGGCAGTGCTGAAGGGGGAGGAGGGAGGAGGGCCCTATCTACCTTCCCTTCCCTGCTGAGCGCTCCAGGAGCGCGCAGGAAGTGGGGCCACGGCCTGGACGTGCTCCTTGTGAGGACATGTGGCCCGTGGAATCGCAAGCCCAGCCTCTGGGCCCTGGGGCGGGCCTCAGCCTCAGCCCCGCGGTGGCCGAGGTCACGGCGTCCTCACAGGCACCGTCCTTCTGAGCTCTCCCAGCGCGTGTCCCCGCCGTCATTTCTAGAACCAATCCTGGAGTCGGAGGAGCGACGCCGCGGTGGTGCCCATGGACTGGACCTCTGGCCGCGGGGGTCAGCGCGGGGTCCTCCACGTGCCACATGAGAACGAACGTGAGTGGGGACCGTGGGCTCTGCGGCGACTCTGCGGGGCCGCACAAAGGCCACAGACAAAGTCCAGACGGCGTGTCTCACCGGGAGGTGCCACTCCTGCCTCCCGCGGATGGACGGCGCTGGACACACGTCTGGGGTCCCTGCTGGGTGTGCTGAGCTCGAGTCACCGGGACCAGAGCCGCTGCGTGCGTCCGTCCTCCTTGAACGAGATGGGAAATGAGGGCCGTGAGGAGTCTCCACTGGGATCAGTTCCCTAAAAGCGCAGCCACCCCCCCCAAAGAGCTCTCCTGTCGCTTCTGCGTGGAGGGCGCCTCGGAAGCCTGGGTGCCCATCCCGTCCCCCCTGGGAAGCGCAGCAAGGATGCTGGGCAGGAGCGAGACGGAGTCTGGCTGTGACGAGTGTGTCCTTTCAGAGTTTCCGGCCACACGTCCGTGGGTGTCTGCGCATCGGGGTGCAGGCTCCGTCCTTCCAGCACAGCTGCTCCTTCCCGGGGCACGCTGCCCGTCCGCGGCCGGCCGGGGACAGGCCATGGGGCGGGCTCCCCGCGCCTCCCCTGCACTCTGACCCTCAACCGCATCCATCAAACAGAGCCGACAGTGACGGGACATTCCCAGGGTTCAAACGATTGCTGGAGTGTGTGACGTCGGTCCCTGGCAGTGACATGGAGAACAGGAAACAGGCCCCGCCGGCCGCAGGTCCCCCGACTCCAGACCCTCTGAGGACGTCCTGTTCACGCTCCAGTTTCCAGGGGGAGCGGTGCTTTCAGGCCCAAGCGCTGTCCCCGCGGTTGCGTTCTGCCGCGGGCTCCCGGGTCGGGGAGACCGCGATGGAGAAGAAAGAGTTCTACACTTGCGAAGCCAGATGGAGCCTTTGAAAACTTACTCCTGATAGAAGATTTATTACATATGCAAGAATATTTTAAAGATCTGCCTTTTCCAGTCCTCTGCAGTGGGGCTATGCTGCTTTCTGTTCCCCCTGCAGCACGGAAGGGGGAAGTTCGAGAAGCCCTTTCACCGCGTAGAAACTTTATTAGACCTGTAATTTCAATATTTTTCAATTCGCCAGTCTCCCCAAGATCAAATTAATCACTTAGAAAAATTAAGGATGATATTTCATATAAAATCTTATCAATCCTTAATTTTTATTTTACCCAGAAACCCAGGACATCTCGGAAGGGTAGTTTCATAAATTACGTAAGTGCGTTTCAGACGAATCCAGGGCTGCCGGCAGCCCCGGGCAATCCCGCCAACGTGGGCCGCCAGCCCCGCCCCCACACGCACTCCGGCCACGGCAGAGCTGCCTCAGAAGCAAGATGGAAGCTGCTGCGTCTGAGAAAACGCACACAAAGGTGCCAGCGGTTTCTGGGGAGACCGAGATGGGTGGGTGTGCAGGCGGGGGCGTCGGCAGACCGGAGGGGAGGAGAGCTGGGCACCTTGCTGGAGGCAGACGCGGCTCTCCGAGGGGCCAGGTGGCGGGGCCGCGGGCACCCCGTGCAGGCGTGAGCTCACAGAGAAAGCCAGGCCAGCGGCGAGCACCCCAGAGAGACCCCGTGAACTCGGCAGCCTGGGGAAGCCACGTGCACAGCGGCGGGAAACGCGGAGCTCGGAAGGCGTGGTCCTCTGGACGGCGGAGGCGTGAGGAAGGGGCCCCGAAGTGACCGGCCGTGCTGTGCGTTCCCTAGGCTGGGGGGCGACTACACGCAAAAATGTTTTCTTCTCTTAATCTTGTGCATCGTTACAGAGATTGTGGAATTCATTTTTTAAAATGACCTAATTCTAAAAACAAAGGGAGATCAGGTAGTTGTGTGGGAGCTGCCAGCCTGAGAAGAGTTTGTGAGCCTGGAGGGGAAGTCAGCCTACGGTAGTGCGTCCCAAAGCCCCCGCAGTGGCCCCTGTGCTAAGGACAGACCTGTCCTGCAGCACGGGAGGGGGTCGTCCCGGACCCCTGGGCCCCGGTTAGGGGAGCACTGACTTGATTCATTAGATTTCCATTTAAAATGGCTGTGGCATAATTTTTCACATCGAAGTGAAGTTTTATCTTTATTATAACTGGTTAGAAAGAAACAGAGTGTCGTCGAAGTACAAACCTGGAAGTCTTCCGTAGCTGTCCCACCTCCAGGAAGTAGCCCCGGCTCGCAGGGCGCAGGGGCCCCGCCCCAGAAGCACCGCGGGCTCCCGCAGAGCGCAGCTGCGGAGGGAGCCCCGCAACCCCGCGAGGAGCAGCAGTAGGACCGTGGCCGGGCAGCGTGGAACCAGGGGACTCTGTCGTACACGCCCAGGGGCTTCCTTATAGGGAATGCCTGCTCCTCGAGAGGAGGGAACCGCAGCGCCCACTCAGCAGCACGCCCTGGAGGACGGACCGACCGAGGTGCACCCACCCGGGCCAGCTGGAACCGCCCGGAAGTGAGAGAGATCAGCAGCAGGAGATGGGTTTCACGCCGTCCACCCCAGGGGCCGCCACACGCCCACCCAGGGTGGCCACGCCGCTCACCGCCCGGGGCCCCACCGTCTGCCATGCCCCCTCCGCGCTGCAGGACTGGAGGGGCCCCTCCCTTCCACCCGGACTGGCTTCCCCAGCTCCCCGGTGACACTGCGCTGGGCACAGCGCCCCGAGGGGAGGCCGGCCCTTCCCACTCCGCCTTTGTGCGCTTTATCCGCCAGCGTTTGGACTTCCCCTGCATGCGTCCGCTGGCCTCGCCGTCCCACTGTGCTCTGCGCACCCGGCGCTGTCCTCCGGCCTCCTCACCACGCGCCTCCGGTGGCAGTGAACCTGCCGAACAGGGCTGGTTCTCACCGCCCTAGGTGATGCCCTGCACCTCCGCCCACCCCCCAGCCCGAGGGGGCGCCGGCCGCTCAGGGTGTCTGTTGTGGGTTTGGAAGGGCACCCCGTGGCCAGAACGCCCGCGGCCCGCAGTCCAGCGGCTCCTGAGCTGGGGTTGCCTTCGTAAAGTCTCCTTCGGTCCCCCTCCAACCCGAAGCCCCCGTCCTGCTGGGGGGCGTCGCCAGCCGGCCCCGCAGAGGCTTCGAAGCAGACAGCAGTGGTGCGGACCTGCCGCCAGCGCGGGCCCCGTGCAGCCGCAGCCCCGCAGGGCCCGGGTTTCCCAGCTGGGACCGGGGCTGAGAACAGCCACGACCTCACTCAGCAGTGCCACTGATAAGTGACGTGAGGCACAGAAACGTGCTGGCAGTCTCGGCAGGTGTCTTGTACCCGTGACCAGGGACAAGGGAGCAACCGTCCCCACGTCCGGGTGCGAGCGCACCGCCTTTGCTGGGCTGTCCGTCGCCGAGGCACCCGCTGCGGCGGCAGCAGAGGGGCGAGTGCAGCCCTGGCCAACGTGGACGGTGGGCCCGTCAGCGGGGCTGGGGGCGACGGGAAGCTCCTCCCAGGCTGCTCACTGGCACTGTCCCCCACAGGTGACTACCCGGCACCCAGGGCCGTCCTCACGGGCCACGACCACGAAGTCGTCTGTGTGTCTGTCTGCGCGGAGCTGGGACTTGTTATCAGCGGTGCTAAAGGTCAGAGGACACTCTTTCTCCCATTTGGGGGGTCTTTCCCAGCAGTGCCTCGTCCCCCAGCGCCGGATGGCGACAGTGTTCCCTGAGGCACTCGAGGGCAGGCCGGCGGACCAGGCGCCTGCAGCTGTCCTGTCCTATTGGCAGTGACCGCCGGGACCTCACACAGCACCTGTGCGTCACAGGGCGCGGCCGCGGCCTGCTGGCCAGGCCCCTGGGAACGGGCTGCAGTCTCCCCGGGAGGGGCCCCACGCCATGTGGGGGGTCGAGGGGGAGAGGTGGGAGATGTCCACAGGGCCACCGGCGTCGCCTGGTTCCTCAGACCGTGCCTGGGGCTCCCTGCCCGGCCTAGACCTCCCCTGCCTGGGCCTGGGCTGGGCCCAGCTTGTGGGAGGGCAGGCACCGAGGGTGGCGAGTGTCACCCGTGCACCACGGGGGTAGAAACACACCGCACCGACCCCCCAGCCGGGGCGCTGACCACTGTCCCCTGGACTGTCTGTGAGGCGACACGGGCCGGCACAGCCACTGTTTAGTGTGAATGCATCAGAGTTGTGCCTGTTCTTCGGCAGATTGCCGAAAGGTAGATTTTTGGTGTGCCACAGAATTTTGGTTAGTTGGTGTGTGCCATGAGATGGGAAGGGCTGAAACTCGCTGACTGGGGCCGGGGGGGGGGGTGGCGCGGGGGGACAGGGACTAGTGTCTGTTTTGTTTGTCTGGTTTGGTGGCAAGCGCGTTGCTCGGGAACAGTCAGGAGACTTGGGCTCTAATGCCGGCTCAGACACCAGTTCTTTGTGGGAGAATCAGGGGCGGGAAGGAGCCGGATCTTAGAGAAGCTGGAAGAAAACCCAGGGGCGGAGTGCGGGAGCCCCTGAGTACCAGCGAAGGAGGGGCGGGGTGGGCAGGGTGGCCGGGTGGCCACTGTGTCCTCTAATTACGAGTATGGGGGCCCCCTGCCGTCTTCTACGCAAGAGGACAGGTGACTGGTGGAGCTTTCGGGGCTTCACCCCGAACTGTGAGAGCCGGTGGTCTTACGGATTTGACCGATGAACCGTTCACCTTACGGACACAGTTCCTACAGGGGAAACAGCTGCGGCGATAAGCCGCCCCCGCGTCCCTTTCCCACCCACCCCACTGCCGCCCCCCAGAGGGCAGGCGGTGTCCTGCCGTCCGAACCACTCGGTCAGGCGCTTCTGTAGAAAAGGTGAAACTCGTTATTTGATAGTAATGTTCAGGTGACACAATGTTTGGATTTTGATCTGCCAAACAAAATTAGCATTTGTTTTGATAAGTCTCCTCAAATGTCAAGAAAATATCTTTAAAAACACGTTACGAAAAAACCTTGGGGCACGCAGTCTTCCGTTCTCGCGTGAGCGGCGAACGGAGTCCTTTTCAAGGAGCGTGGAGGGGAAGCCCGTGCTCTGCCCAGACGCACAGGGAGGAGGCGTGCGTGCTCCCCGCCGCCCGTTTCTGCCCCAGGTGAAGGCAGCGTCCGCGCGGGGCCTCGCCGGCTCACTCCTGCCTGTTTCCTACCTCCTACCTCCTTCCACCCACTGCGCGTGGACGCCCGGCGCGGGGGGCGTGTCTGTGGGAGCTGGCGTGTGACGTGTCCCGGCGCGGGGGGCGGGCCTGTGGGAGCTGACGTGTGACGTGTCCCCGCGGTCCCCCCACCCCGTAGAGGGCCCCTGCCTCGTGCACACCATCACCGGGGACCTGCTGCGAGCCCTCGAGGGGCCGGAGAACTGCCCGTCCCCGCGCCTGATCTCGGTGTCCAGCGAGGGCCACTGCATCATCTACTACGAGCGCGGCCGGCTCAGCAACTTCAGCATCAACGGGAAGCTGCTGGCGCAGATGGAGATCAACGACTCCACCCGGGTAGGCGCGGCGCTGGGGTGGGGGCGGGGGCGCGGCGCTGGGGGCGGGGCACTGGGGCGCGGGCCGGGCGGGGCGCTGGCCTCTCTGAGCGGCTTCCGCTCAGTGGTTCCTGACGGACTTTCTCGGGCTGCCCCTAGGGTGTGCCGGGTTGAAAGGCGTGCCGGTTCACCCAGAGGGGTCTCTGAACGAACCCCCAGTTCACCCCACCCCGGGCAGCCGACGCCGTGAAGCGGCCTTTGCAGATCAGTGTCGTGTGAGCAGGGCCAGAGCCGGGAGGAGACGTCCGGACTCCCTGTGCAAACAAGCGTCTCAGCGCGTGGCTGAGACTGAAAGGGGCTGTGTCCTGAAGGAGCCTGGTCTTCAGAAGCCTGGACCAGAGCGACACCACCAGGGCCTTCCCCACACAGGGACTGTGCTCGCTGGCTTATCGTTACTAAAAATAAATGGAAGTACGCCTTTTCCATTTATTCTATAAGTCCTCACGTTGCTAAAATTCAGGACTAGGACTTCACAGAACATCGTGTTAGCTCATTCTCGTTCTCCCGGGTTAGGTCGCTAATACTCTCGTTGGGACTTGCGCTGCTTTGTTTGGTAGTAAGTCTGACGAGCTCCACGTTGGAAGTCCGCGGGTCGGGCTCCAGCAAACCTGGGCACAGGGCGAGCAGCAGGCCCTGGTCCCCAGGGCCCAGTGTCGAGTGCTCTCAGGGTGGCCGCGGCCGTCCGGGACACAAGGGAAACGGTCGTTCTCTGCCTTCCCGAAGGCCATCCTTCTGAGCAGCGACGGCCAGAACCTGGTGACCGGCGGGGACAACGGTGTGGTGGAGGTCTGGCAGGCCTGCGACTTCAAGCAGCTGTACATTTACCCCGGCTGCGACGCTGGCATTAGAGCCATGGACTTGTCCCACGACCAGAGGTGAGCCGCCTCTGGGGCACGCGGGCCTCGGGGGTTCTCCCCGCAGTGCAGGCACCAGGCTTCCGCACCCAGGAGGGGGACCAGCTCAGAAAGGGGGAGCTGAGGGGAGGGGCCAGTGCTGCGATGCAGGGTGAGAGGGAGGCGGCGGAGGCCGGGCAGGCCCATCCA
>CM052548.1:1621056-1643928 GCA_028533065.1 Trachops cirrhosus | reverse complement strand
CCGCGCCCCCCACCCCCCCACCCCCCCCCCCGCGCCCTGCTGGCCCCACGGTTGGCCTCTGCTTCCAGAGGTCCATGCACGCCTCCTGCCTCATTTATGTGTTTCTCAGGCACGCTACTTGGTTGAGTTCTGTGTTTCCCTGAGACACTATAACCTTTTCTTGGGAAGGATTGATATGACTGTTAATTAATGTGATTTTCCTTGTCCTCAGTTTGCAACAGGATTTTGCTGTTTCCTAAAAATTCACCTTTGGGTTTTTTATAAAGTGAAAATATTTAGAATGTACAGTCTTAAAAATTCCTAAATTTTAAAAGTGAAACCACATCAGTTTAACATGGCAGAGCAAACATAGGCTTATAGTTGTATGTGAAACAGCTTATTCTCATATTATTTATTAATCCTTGCGTCATTTTCCATGCAAACAAGTTTTGCCCCGCCCTGTATTTAACAAAAAAAGGAAACACTAACCAACTTTTTCAGCTGTGTGTATATCTTTACGAGAATGTCGGTCTTTAAAATACTGTGGAAGTCAAGGGTCGCGCGGTAAGTCTGACACAGCAGCGCTGCGACGCAGAGGAAGGGCCCGCCAGCACCGAGGAGAGCGGTGCAGGGCGGCTCCGCGGGGGGAGGGCCGCTGTGCGCAGCGGAGCCGTCTGGGAGGGCAGTGCGTGAGCGCGCCCCACAGCGCGGCGGTCCGTGCTCGTGCGTGAGCGGGCGCACAGGGGGCGCTGCAGCTTCTGGAATAATCCGAGAGCGCGGAGCCGCTGCTCTCGTGTTTGCTGCCACACTCGGAGCACACAGATAACCCTGCCCGGCACCCGGGAGGGGCAGACCCGGCTCTGGGGGGCGGGGAGCAGGGCCCCTAGCAGGGCAGGGCTCGCGCCGAGTCCCAGGAGCAGCAGGCTCACCGAGGCGGAGGGATGCGCTGGCCGGGCCTCCCTCGTGTCTGAGACACCGAGACGCTCCCACGCTTCGTTTAGGTCGGTCAGAGTTCTATAAACCCTCCTGAGGGAACCATAAGGCACGCCCACGAGCTACGGACTGATGGATAAACGTGCAGCGAGGGTGCGCACTCCCTAACCTGCGTGCCCGATAAGGTGTCCAATCAAAAGTTAAGCGACACCTGGCTGGCAGGTGTGGGGCTGACTCAGCTTCCCTCTGCAGGGCCGAGAATCCCTGTCCTCCGGTCTCCGGGGACTCGGGCCTGAGCCTTGAACTTGGAGGTCAGGCAGACGCCCGGGGCATGCCCGGGGCACGGCAGCCGCGGGTCCGTGACTGGGTCCCTCTCTCTCTGCCTTTCCAGGACGCTGATCACCGGCATGGCTTCCGGGAGCATCGTAGCTTTCAACATAGATTTTAACCGGTGGCACTACGAGCACCAGAACAGATACTGAAGACCGCGACGGGCCGGAGCCGAGACCGCGTCCGAGCCGAGAGCACAAGCGCCGCGGAGAGGCAGCGTCCGGGTGGGAAGCCCGCTCCGTCCACCCCGCCTGCCCCCATCACTCCCCGCAGCCGCGGTCCTTTGCGGCTGGCTCCTCACCCCTCCGTGCGCCTCCTCGCCACCGAAGGCCAGCTGCTGCCGAGCAAGCTTCTGTCATGTAAATTATACGACTTAGGAAACGTTTCGGTAATTATTTCATAGATTGTTGTTCGTCGAGAAAAGGCGGTAGGACCGGACGCTTCTGAGGACGCTGTGACCCGCGGTTACGAAGCCGAAGCTTTGAGCCTGACCCGCATCCCATCTCCAGCCTCTTTTCAAGCTGAGAAAAAAAAACATGTTTGATACTTTGTACATCAGATGCATCTTATTTAAAGGGATACTTTTGTAAAAGTAAAACCTTGTATAAACAAAGTTTCTTAATTTTGTTGTCGAGCTACAACCCGCATGTTCTCTAGTCCTGAGGTCTCGGGGGACAGGTGCGCCCAACACCGCGGAGCGGAGGGGCCCCGGGAGGGCACGGCTGCCGCGAGGGGTCGTGTCTGGGCTCAGTCGGGGTTTCCGACATTCACACCCACATATGGTTTGCACTGTGTAATCTAAATTCATCCCTTCTGAGTGAAGTTTGCCCATACAGCGTTTGGATACGAAGCCATTACCTGCCGTTTTTGGTACTTTATACACAGAAAATGCAGCCCGCCCTCGGTAGTTGGAAGACGCAGCGGGAGGGGCCGGGACGAGGTCTGGGTTTCACCGTGCAAACGGGCCTGCCCACGGCTCCACGCCACGCCGTCCCGCCCCGGGCTTCCCCTCGGGAGCCCTGCGCGGGCCGTGCACGGCCGGGGAGGAGGCTCCGAGGCTCTTCCGCTGTCCTTGCCCGTTTGGTTTTTCCCTTCGGTTCTCGAGTAGCTTGGTTTCTGTCATCAGGGGTGGGACGTCCTTGTGACGATAGCCGAAGGCCTTCTCCCAGGTTCTGGGGACGCTCCCACCGAAAGCCGCACCCTCCGCCCCTGGCGCGGGCCTCTGACGGCGTCGGCCGATGGCGTCGCAGGGTTTCCACACGCCGTGCCGACCGAGGCGCACGCCGGGGGTGTGCGCACCTATTTACGTTTCTTCTCTGTATGTTTGGTGACCGTATCGTCATAGATGTACATATTGTGTCGGTAGGGCTATGAGGCATGTTCCAGGAATGTATTTTCTCGGGATTTACACTCACTCGCGGTGATTTATTTAAAAAGATACAAGATAATGGGTTCTTTCTGTTGGCACTTTGCACCAGAAACATATCATTATTTATTGGCGTGATTGCTCCTTCGTTTCTCACCTCGTACTAGTAAGTTTTAGCTCTGAACTCCTTCCTCACTGTCGTTTGTATTTATGGGACTCTGAGATTCCGGGGAATCGGCGTGACGATTAAGGTACTCGTCGCCAGGCTGGAAGCCGTATCCTGAGTTCGCAGCCGAGAATCGGGACGTCGCTGAGCATCTGGAAGACGGGTCCGTGTCGTCCCGAGATCATGGTGAACTATTTTGGATATATAAATTCCTCAAGCTATTGTAACCATGTTTTACTGCAAAGATGTAAAATATGCCAGATGTGTGTGAGTTGGAAATCAAAAAAGCGAAAAATAAAATATGCAAAGAATTCACTGGTTGCCGCACGTTTCATGGGACCCCGCACGTGCACACGGCCCTCGTGCTGTCACACGAGTGTGCGAAACGAGCGTGTCCGCGTACGAAGGGCCGCAGCGCCGACGGCGCCCCACAGACAGGTGTCTGTGGGCCGTGTGGCATGGCCTCGGGGCCCCGGAGGCCGAGGGAAGCCGCCCTCGCGGTTTCTTCCAGGCAGTCCACTTCGGGGCTCTTTTTGCTGGTTTTTTAAAGGGAGGAGGTGCAGGCGATGGGGAAGGCTGTGACCGCTCATTACACGAGTGTCACCAAGGAATGCTACTTCCACTTGAGCCACGCTTTCTAGAACTTGCACCCCGCCAGGCAGGACGCAAGCGGGGCTGAGAAGCAGGCGGGCAGCAGGGGCCGAGCGGAGGGGCTTCCGTGACTCACGTCGCTGTGGGCGATGGGGCAGCCACCCCCACGGCCCGGCCCCTGCATTCCCAGGACAGAAAGGGCACAGCCGGCCGCAGCCCCAGAAAGCCCCACTGCTCCCCGCCGTGTCCACCACCTCTGTCCGTCGTGAGCCCGCTGGCCCCTCGTCCCAGCCCTCCCTGCGGCCCGTCGGTCGGTCACTGGGTCAGGCCCCTTTAAGTCCGCCCCCACCCCCGCTCTCCGAGCCGCAGTCCGACTGTCAGCAACACCTTGACCGGAGTCCGGTCTCAGGTCAGGCCTCTCCCAGGCGATGTGCCGCCCACCGAGCCGCCCTCCGCGAGTGCCCTGCAGCGGCCCCCACGCCGTTCGGCTACGGCGGGCGGCACGTGGCTGGGGAGCCCGTTCGGCAGAGCGGAATCTATGGGGGCCCAGCCCCACACCCAGGTGGTTCTGATGTCCAGCAGCGTGGACTTGGGGTGTGAAGGCCCCACCCCATAGGGCACAGACATGAGGGGTCTCGTCTGCCCCCAGAGGGCGCCCCGGCCCTGGACCCTGAGTCCCTCCTCCCGGAGGCCACCACCTCTTGGCCTGCACTGTGGGGCCGAACTCCCGGAGGCCCGTTGACCGAGACCCACTGGGTCACGCACCGTCGCTCTGGCAGGCGAAGCAGCCCACACCCCACACGCCACCCCATAGCCTCACTGGGTGATACCGAAAGCGAGTTTCGGGGCCAGTGGCTGCCACATGCAAACACCGTTTCATCAGACACCTTTCAGCAAGTAAGGCCGGGAGGCCCCCAAACCACCCTCCCCCTGCCTCCTCCCGGACCAGGTGGTTAAGCCGCGCCAAGGCCCAAGGAAGCGGGAGGCTGTGGGCCGGGCCTGGCATTGCTGCCCCTGCGGGAGCCCCCTCTGCCCACCCCCTGCAGTCCTGAGAGGCTGGGGGTGGGGCGGGTGGACAAGTCCCCAAAAGGGGAAGGGGCCCTTAGGCCAGGGGTGTCAAACTCATGTTCACCAGGGGCCACCTTGGCCTCGCGGTTGCCTTCAAAGGGCTGAGTGTAATTTAGGATGTAAATATAACTACCCTTAACCGTTAAGCGGGAGCTCAGTGCTGCCCCTGGGCAGAAACGAGGTGGAGGCCAGATTCCGCTGCGGGCCTTGTGTTTGCCACCTGTGTCCTAGGGCCTTGGCAGAGAGGTCTCCCCTCCATTGGCCGGGCTTCTTACTTACAACCAAAGAAAACCAGCCCCGGGTCCCTAAGACCCAAGGCTGAGTTACCGGCAGACGCCGGAAAGCCCCCTCGTTCCGGCTGCACAACCCGCCACACGCCCGCGTCCCTGGTGCACCGGCCGCTGCCGTGAGGGCTGCGCTCGGCCGCGGCGAGTTCAGTGACGACCGGACGCGTCTGCCCGTTTCAGGACGGGAGGTGACCCGCGCGCCTGCCCGCACCGCACGCTGCGTGTCCCGTTTTTAACCCAAACGGCGTGACTTCCGGGCCCCACCCTCCCTAGTCACCCCATCTCACCCCGGCTGGCTTTTTTTTGTTGTTTTCCCCGGATGAAAAAGTCCTCAAGGGGAAGCGTTCTGCCGACGAGGAAGCGGGGAGACGAGAGACGGCAGCAGCTCTAAAAGGCAGGCTTTGCGCTCCGAACCCGGCGCCGAGCGGCGGGGAGAAAACGCCGCAGCGGGGCAGGCACCGAACAGAGAGCACGTGGAGGGGGACCGAGGTTGCCGCTGTGAGAAGCCCGCAGTCTCTTTAAGTGAGTTCCGGTGTGCGATCGCTGGGCTGGCACAGAGGGCAGGTTCCCCAGACGCCAGGCACCCGGGGAAGGGCGCCTGCGAAGGGTTTGCGGAGGGGGAGAGGTCCGGCGGCCCAGCCGGCGCCTCCCCAGGTCCCTGCGCCGCCGGTGAGCGTCTGTTCTCGCTGAGTCCGTGGTGGCTGCAGGGTTTGTGTGTGTGTGTGTGTGCGAGCGCGCTCATCTGTGGGTTTGCGCTGCTTTGCGTGACCACGCGGGAGGCTGCTTGCTTCCTCATGGAGGCGGAGCCGTTAACACGATCACCTGAGGGCCCTGGCGGGGCCGCCGGGTCGTTGGAGCATCGTCTCGCACACGGAAAGGTCTCGGGCCTGATTCCCAGTTCAGGGCCCAGGACTAGGGCGTGGGTTCGATTCCCGGTCAGGAACGTGCGGGAGGCAACCGCTCGATGTTTCTCTCTCTCCCCTCCCACACACTCATACCACGGGAACTTACCAACGGAGAACAGGAGGGATGGGGCGGAACAGCAGCCCTACTGGCCGCGAGCAGGGCTGTACTGCTGGGACTGGGCACCAGATCCGGTCAGAGCTTCCCGGCAGGGCCAGCCCCCGCCGACAGCAGGGAAGCAGCGCCCCACGTGCAGTGAGTCCTCGTTAGCAGCCCGGGCCGCGCCTGCTGGGTGCCTCTGCCACACGCGACCTAAAGCGTTGTTTCTCATCTCCACGCCGACAGCTGCGCGTCCCCGTGGCCGGCCCTGCGCCCCCCTCGGGGACCTGAGGCCGGGAGAGGCTAAACAAGCAGAGGGAGTTTTCCTCCAAGGAATCCCGAAATTCCGGCGCCATTATTTACGGGACAGTGAGAAGTCGAAGGAGCGCCGTTTTCATTCCCCTTCCTTATGGTTGGGCAAGATCTACGACCCAATAGTGTAAATTCAGCAGGAGGGTAACCTTGGAAGCGTGAAATTAGCAGCACGGAGAGTCGTGGCCTTTGGAAGCCGCGCTGGACAGGTTGCCCCTCGCTGGCCCCGCACCTGCCGGAGGGCAGAGGGCGTCCCCCAGCGCAGCCTGTCGGGCGCTCCCCGTGTCGGTGGGGAGGGCACATCTAATGCTTTGGACACACAAATATTAAAAGGACAAGGACTGGGACCCGCTCTCGCTGAGAGCTGTAGCGCCCAGAGCAACCTAACGGGCAGACCGGTCTGGGAAGAACAAATGTCCTCGGCAGCAGAGACCAGGCCCTTGGGGACAGGCTTCAGTTCAGAAGGAGAACAGAGGAGGACAGGGGACGGGGGAAGGAGCCCAGTCCTGGGGGAAGGGCTGTGCCTGCAAGTGAAGAGCTGGGAACGGGGCCTGGGAACTTCTGTCACCGGGCTGAAGGAGTCCCTCCACCTGCGCGCATCGCAGCCAATCAAACCTGAGCGGGGGCTTGCAGCCCAGAAAGCGAGGGTCTGTTAGCGGAGGGAGCGGCGCCAAGCCCGGGGTCACAGGCGAGCCACCCAGCTCCCCGGTGGCTGCTAGGGGACGAGCTATTATTAGTCATGGAGCCCGAGGAGCTGGGCACGCGGGCTGTACAGACAGCCGGGGCCAGGGTAGGGAGGAGCTGATGGTGCGTCAGGTCCGGATGTCAGCCCTGGTGCGGCTCCGTTCTGAGGGTGTGTCCGCGAGGCCACTCAGCTGTCCTGGGCCCTGGACCGAAGCACAGCTGAGGTCAAGATGTTATCTCTCTTCTTTAGTGTACTTACTTTATTGGTTATGCTATTACAGTGGTCCCGACTTTTCCCCCTTTGCTCCCCTCTGCCTAGTACCCCACTTCCCTCCAGCAATCCCCCCCTTAGTTCATGTCCATGCGGCATGTATACACGTTCTTTGGCTTCTCCATTTCCTATACTGTTTTAACCTCCCCCTACTTTCTACCTATAATTTATGCTTCTTATTCCCTGCACCTTTTCCCCATTCTCCCCCCCTCCTCCCCACTGATAACCCTCCATGTGATCTCCATTTCTGTGATTCTGTTTCTGTTCTGCTTGTCTGCTTAGTTTGTTTTTTTTAGATTCAGTTGTTGCTAGTTGTGAGTTTGTTGTCATTTTACTGTCCATATTTTTGATCTTCTGTTTCTTAGATAAGTCCCTTTAACATTTCCTGCCCTTCCATTCTAAATGACAACTTTGCTGGATAGAGCAATCTTGGATGTACGTCCTTGTCTTTCATGACTTCGAATACTTCTTGCCAGGCCCTTCTTGCCTGTGAGATTTCTTTTGAGAAATCAGCTGACAGTCTTATGGGGACTTCTTTCTAGGCAGCTGTCTCCTTTTCTCTTGCTGCTTCTAAGATTATTTCTTTATCTTTAACCTTTGGCATTTTAATTACGATGTCTTGGCGTGTTCCTCCTTGGGTCCAACTTGTTTGGGACTCTCTGTGCTTCCAACTTGTAGGTCTATTTCCTTCTCCAAATTAGGGAGGTTTTCTTTCATTATTTTTTCAAGTAAGTTTTCAGTTTCTTGCTCTTCCTCTTCTGCTTCTGGCTCCCCTATGATTCAGATGTTGGTCCATTTGGAGATGTCCCAGAGGCTCCTTATTCTTTTTTTTTTGAATCCTTGTTTCTTCTCTCTGTTCCAGCTGAATGTTTATATCTTCCTTTTGTTCCAAAGCATCGATTTGAATCCCGGCTCCCTTCCCTTCACTGTGTTTTTCTTTATTACACATAATGTGGCCTTCACTTCTTTGTGGGTCTTTCTTCTGCTTTTGTCGTTCTCAGTGAGGTCTCTGAGCATCCTGATCACCGGTGTTTTGGACTCTGTATCTGAAGGCTGGCCATCTCTGTTTCATTTAGTTCTTTTTGGGGGGAGGAGGTTGTTCTGTTCTCTCATTTGGGCCATATTTCTGTGTCTCCTCTATTTGGCAGCCTCCCTGCGTTTGTTTCTGTGTGTTAGGTAGAGCTGCTTTGACTCCCTGTCTTAGTACCATGGCCTATGGCAGAAACAGCACCTGTAAACCGTGTGGGGTGGAGCCTGTGGTAATTATCAGAGTGGGGCAACCCGTGGTACCACTTTGTGGCTCCGTGGGGGGGCTCAGAGAGGGGACAGTGCCACTGCCTGGCCTCCAGAGGTCTGCCCAGCACTCGCCCTGCTCCCAGTCACCTCACTCACCTCCCATACGCCACTGGGGCCCTTCCGGCTGCTGCCATGGGGGCTGCATACGTTCTAAGCCCATGCAGGCCCGTTAAGGAGTGAAAATCTGCAGCTTCTTCCACCACCCCAACCCCCACTGGGTTTTACAGCCACAGGCAATGAGGGTTTCTCTTCCCGGTGCTGGAACCCTGGGCTGCGCGGTCTGGCCTGGGGCTGGGATCGCTGGCTCCCAAGGTGTCCCTCCCGATTTCTATCCATGGTATGTGAATGTGGGACCGTCCATTCCGCCACCGCTGCCACCAGAGCCACCTCTCTGTGCCACATCCCTTCTCTGCCCCATCTCCGTGACTCCGCCCCTCCTACCCCTCTGGATGGATGTGGCTTCTTAAAGTCCATGGTCTTCAGACATCCATGCAGCTCGATTTTCTGACGGCTCTGGGTGTCACTAATTTTGAGATCTGATTGTAATTCTTTCTGCGGTTGCAGGAGGAGGTAAAGCGTGTCTACCTATGCCTCTATCTTGACCGGAAGTTCCCAAGATGTTATGTTTGGATTTTATCTTCAACATCTTCCTAGTCCTCACCCAAGAATATGTTTATTGATTTTAGAGAGAGGGGAAGGGAGAGAGAGAGAGAGAGAGAGAGAGAGAGAGAGAGAGAGAGAAACATTGATCGGTTGCCTCCCATATGTGCCCCACACCCTTTTAGTGCACGGGACGACACTCCAACCCACTGCACCACCCAGCCAGGGCCCCGAGACTTTCCTGAGGCACTTGGGTGCTGACCGGAATGTGCTGTCCTACGGGCTTAATGATTAAGGGGGGGAGGGGCGTGGATGGATGGGACAGAGAGGGGCCCCTGCTAAAGAAATGGAGTTTGCCTAGTTACACTCCCCCTCCTCTGCCCCCTTCTGCTTCCTTCCCCTCCTCTTCTCCTCCCCGTCCCCTGCTCTCTCCCATCCTTTCTGTCTTCCTCCTGCTTGCTCTCCGGGGACCACCCACCTGCCCACCCACACTCCACAGGATTCTCCAGCCCACTGACGTCAATCGGAGCCCAAACTGACCCCGAGGAGATGTGAGAGCGCTAACGAGCGGGAGGAACAGTGGGGCTGAAAGGGAGATTCGGGGGGAGCGTGTCAAACTGAGAAGGGGTGTGGTCAGAGCTCTTCCTAAGCACATGCACCTTTGTTCAGCCTGAAACGTGAAGACGGTCCGCCTTTATTTTGCGTAATTGCACACCAAGGTATAAAGGAATCTGACTTCGGACTGGAACCCTGAAACGCCGGACACCAGCAGAAGTACGAGTGACCGTATCCTGAGCATCGCGTGGTAACCCGGAAGCCTGGAAGCCGGTGGATCCTGCGGTCGCTGCTTCGGAACAGCTGGGGGCCGGGTTCAGGGAGCGCAGAGGGGGACCGCTGCCCAGGGCTGGGGCAGGCTTCCTGGAAGAGGTGGCGACCCAAAGCTGACACCTGAAAGACAGAGGGTGTAGCTGAGAAAGGGGCGTGGTCGGTGTGTGGTCTCCCGCACGCAGAGCCCGGGAGAGGCGGCGCCCGACTGAGAGTTCCGGAAGCTCAGCCCCGCCCCTCGGAACTTTGGGAGCCCCCTCCACGCACCGGCTTTGGGCAGCAGGGCCTCCGGTGCGCCCCCCAGATCTTAGTGTGTGGGTTTGCTTGAGAGGCTCAGAAGTCAGATTTAGAGACCGCGGCTGCCCGTGTCGCGGTGGGGAGTTTGTGTCCTGACTCTGGAATCTCACTAACGTGTAATAAAGATGGGAACAAGCCACGTCTCCCTCGCCGCGAAAGCCTGCCCTCCTCCCCATCATTCCCGTGGACTTTGGGGGCTGCCCACAGGACACCCCCATCTGGTCCTGCCAGACGTGGGAGACAGAGCTTTCTGAGGGAGTGGCCGCTGGGATGGACAGGTCCAGAACGTTTGCTCTTCTTGTATTTAAACAAAAACAACCCTGCTTCACTGACACGCCCCAGCACACCCCTAGCTCTGCCCCTGGAGGCAGAACAGCCCCCTACTGGGGAAATGAACAGTTCCCTGGGAGCGGGGGCCCCAGTGCTCTTGGGAAGGGCAGGTGGGTCCTGGGGGGGCCTCACCAACGGAAGCCTCACGGTCCGTTAACGAACAGGAGAATGCCCGCCTTCCTCCGTCATCCGGAAAGGAGGCCTGCACAGCTGCCCTAAAAGTGAGGCCACGCTACTTCTTCATAAAGTAAAAATGAGGGAAGCTAAAAAGCATCTCTGTGTCCCCGCACTTGAAACTCCGCGAGGCCGGAGGACTGGGAGCGCCTGCGGCGGTTTCTCTGCGTGGAATGCGGGTCTGATGAGAACGCCCACGGCTGGCCCCAGTCGCTGCCGCATTGGGCTCGGCCTGTTTCTGCGAAGGCAGCGGGGCGTGCGGCGGGCGCCGGGCTGGGCACCGAGCCCCAGCTGTGCCTTGTGGGCGGCAATGAGAAGCCCAGACCCAGGGAGAGATGGGCCCAGGTTTAGGGGGAAAACGGACCTAAACGAACAGGCACGTGCGGTGCTGGCCTAGGGACCGGGGTGAGCCTTTCAGGAAGCTGGGCAGGCTGCACTTGAGTCTAGAAATGAAGGCACATCGCTCCAGGGGTACACGGAAGTAAAGGTCTGGGCAGAAATCAAAGCAAACCCTGTCGACTCCATCGTGGCAACGTGGAGGCTGCGCTGTTCGGAATCCGTCCCACTGCGAGCCAGCTGAAAGCGCTGGCCGGCGTCCCAGCAACCTAGGGGGGCCGCCCCCCGGGCCGGAGTCAGGGCGAGGCATGAGCGCAGGGAGGGGAACTCAGAGTAATTTACCTGGTTTGCTTTATTTCCAGGTAAAGAGAGAACAGGTTTCCCCTGACAACTCATAACCGCAGCCCAGGCCACCACGAATCTGATGGTCAAAGACATCCTCGTTTGGTGCTTCCCTGGGTACCGAACAAAATAAACGCAAGCTGTCCCTGGCGAAACAGGCTCTCGGTCTTCAGCGGTTTCCCCGGTTCAGTGTGCAGGGAACACGCGTGCCCCCGCACACGCGGCAGAAACGAGGAAGCCGGCCGCCGGGGTGAGCCGCGGTGCCGGCCTCCTGAACGTCACGGATACTGGAAACGGGCAGAGCTGCGCTGACACGGATCGTAGGCGTCACGTCTCCACTGTGCATTTCTATGCCGTGAAATTCGATTGGTAGTTTTAAGGAACTGAGAGGGAGAATAAATATGGAAAAAGGATAACACACTCTCCAAAAGACCTGGCTGATTTCAAAAATAACCAAATCAAACTTCAAGGAAATAAAAGATGCAATTAGTAAAATATTATATAAAGCTTAACGGACAGATTGGATTCAGCTGAAGAAAGCACTCGTGACCTAAAATACTAAAAATTACTTTTTAACATGTTAAAACGTAAAAAGGTACTAAAACAGCAGAGATCAGGACACTGAATCAGTGAGTCTGCAAGGCAGGGGAAGCGTGAGCCCCACGCAGGACACACGAAGGAAGGGTGGGCCCAGACCCGCCGGTGGGAGGGCACACACCCCCCGCCCAGAGCAAGGCGGAGACGCCCACGGGCGGGAGACGGTCCGCCCGCAGGGCCGCAGCTCCCAGAGGGACAGTGGGCTTCCCGGCAGGAGAAGCCACACAGACGGGAGACAGAGGAGCCGCATCTTTCCAGGGCTGAGAGGAAACGACTCCTGAAATACTGTGCACACAGCAGAGCTCCCTTCGAGGACGAGTGTGAAGCAGAGACGTTTGGGGGTGACACTGCCTGGGGGCATGGCAGGGACAGACCTTCAGGAAGGGACTGCACGCCCGTCAGGCAGAGGCGGAGGACCGGAGTCACAGGAAGGCGGGAGGAGCGAGGGGGTCCTGGGCAGGAGAGGCGTCCGCGGACTGTGATGCTAATAATGATAACAATAATAATAATCATCATTATTGTTGTAAGGTCTGGCATGGGGTCAGCGGGAGGGGAGGGTGGCGGGGGCACAGCTTTGCCTCGGCGGCCCTCGCAGAGGGTCCCACACCCTGCAGCCCGCACGCACAGCGGGAGCTCACTGTCTCACGCTCTGGGGGCTGCGGACCCGAGACCCAGGTGTCCTGTCCGCAGGCTCGGTCTCCTCCGAGGCCCGTCTCCCCGGCTCGCAGGTGGCTGTCCTGCCCCTGCGCCATCACGCCCTCCGAGGAGCACACCTGTCGGCGTCCCCACCTCCTCTCTATAAGGACGGGGTGTTAAGCGATCAGGGCCCGCCCTTATGACCTCACTGAGCCTTAATGACCCTGGAAAAGGTCCTAATTCCAAATGCGGTCAACAGGCTGAAGGCCTGGAGGGGCAGGACTCCAAGAAAAACTTACAGCCGGGGGATGGAGGTGGGGCCCAGAATTCAGCCCATAACAGGGACAAAACACTGTGGGGTGGTTGTGCTGTCTTCCGAGAGGCTAAGGGGACGTTCACACTCAGACCCACTGGCGGGTGGCCTTCACCAGGCCTCTCTCCACCCCGTCGGAGGGAGGAACCCCGTCCCTCCCCCTCCCTGGGCAGGGAGCCAGCCTCTCCTGTGCGCACAGCGAGAGAGAGATGTTTTGGTTTCACACTTTCAAAAAAAACACAAAGAAATGGAGCCAGTAAACAGTTCAAATACAGATTTCTTCTCTCGGGACGTCGTTCAGTTTCAAGCAGCTGACCAGGTCCCAGACTAAACATTTGTCCTGGCTCCCAGCCTGGCCCCGTCCGCGGACCTCTGTCCTTCCACGACCTCCGTTTCTAACACCACACCCCCGCCCCTCTGTCCCCGACGCCACCTTGCTTATTAGTCGGGGAAAATAAAACTAAGTCCACCCTTATCGTTGCCACCGTTTCTACATTGTACGTCTTTCTTAGGCACAAACAAAACGTTTGAAAGTAGCAAGCTCACTGGAAGCTCCTTGGTGTTGGACTTGACGGGCTACCTTGTTTTGGTGCCTGGCGGTCACCAAACCATGAACTGGAGGACCGAGACCCCTGCTCGCACAGGGAGGGGCCTGGGGGGCCACGGAAGGGAAGTGCCTGATGCCCGAGCATCGGCAGTCTCGGCTCCCACTGCCCGCAGCTGCTCGGGAAGCAGCCAGGGCGCGTAAGGAACAGCTGCGTTTCTGGGCTGCGCGGGGGGCGGCCCGCAGGGGCACAGGGACACGGAGATGGAAACCACGGTCCCCGGGGGGCCTGCAGCGGGAGGGGTGTGACACGATGCCCCAGGAGGAGGCTTTGGCTCAGACAGGGGCTCTGCTTCCGGGGGACCCCAAGCAGGAGCTCTCTCGTGCCGAAGAGCCCGGGAGGGGCCCCAGGACATCCGCCGGCCAGGACCCAGACACGGCAGGCCGGGGTGGGGAGGAGGAAGAGCCAGTCTCAAGTCTGCAGCAGAACACGCAGCCAGCGGGGAGCCCCTCAGAAACACGGCTGGGAGATGACATTCGGAAACCGAGCCTCGACAGTGTCGCCTCGGGACTGAACGTTCTGCAAGCGAAAGCACCCGACGCACCCCCGCCCTGGCGGGAGGGCCTGGGCGGGGACCGGGGCGCGGGGCGGGGGTCCCGACAACAGCGCCCTCACCTGGGGCACCCACGCCGCCCCCGGGGGGCTTTCCACCCGTTCCAGTCCCACAGGAAGCAGAAGGCAGCTCTGTAGGCCCCGCGTGCGTGCGGGTGAGCCGCGCGTTCCCGTGGGACGCGGCTACGGCTGCGCGGCTACGGCTGCGCAGTCACGGCGTCCATCGCTGATGTGCGCGCCGCCATCCAATCTGCCCTTTCTTATCGGCAGTCCCAAGTTCAAGGAATTCTCCAGGTTTTGTCACGGAGGCTTCTGTGTAGGGAGACGTCTATGGCGCATTTTTTAAACCCCCACCCAAGGATATGTTTGTATTGGTTTGAGAGAGAGGAAGAGAGAGAGAGAAACATCCAGGCGAGAGAGACATTGATCGGCTGCCTCAACCTGGATCGACCCCCAGCCTAGGCACACGCCCTGACCGGGACTCAAACCCACAGCCTTTCAGTTTACAGGAGGATGCTCTGACCATCCAGCCGCCCGGCCAGGGCTTCTGGCACGTCCCGGGCGTCGATTCCCTAGATGGCATGGACGCGGGAAGCAGCGCCCAGTCGAGTCGGCCCAGCAGACCGCGTCAGCCAGCTCAGGCCGCCACGCAGAGCGCCCCGGGCTCGCCGCTGAAGCAACAGATGTTTGTTTTCTCACAGTTCTGGAAGCGAGAGGTCTGGAGTCCGGGAGACTTTGTTTGTGGCTTGTGGCAGGCGCCTTCTGGCTGTGTCCTCACATGGCCTTTTCCCTCTGCAGGCTGCAGGGGACAGGGCATCCTCCGAGGAGGACGCCAGTCCTGTTGGACGAGAGCCCCACCTTAACACCTCCTTTACCCTTAAATACCTGCTTAAAGGCCCTGGCTCTAAATACAGGGGCGGCCCTGACCGGTGTGGCTCAGCGGGTTGGAGCATCATCCTGTGAACTGAAAGGCTATAGGTTCAATTCCCGGTCAGGGCTCATGCCTGGGTTGCAGGTTCGGTTCCTTGTCGGGATGCATGCAAGAAGCAACCGACTGATATTTCTCTCCTTCCCTCTCGCCCTCCCTTTTCCTCTCTCTAAAATCAGCAAGCCCTGTCCTCGGGTGAGGGTGAAAATAAAGGTCTGAAAAAAATACAGGGGTGGGCCAAAGTAGGTGTATTCGTGTACAATTACGTATGAATAATTGTACTATTGACGGGTGTTGTCTCTCTTTGTCCAGACGAACCACCGCAGACCTCCCTCTGCCCAGCCCTGTACGTTCACGGGGGGGGGGGCTCCCACGTGAGAATTTGTGGGGACACGATGCAGTGATTATGCAGAAGATGACAACCTCCAGACTTACAGATACCCCCCAGCTGAGAGGGAAATCATCACCTTGCCTCCACAGGGCGCGATTTTGCATCTTCCACTACCTATCTGCTACAGGAATCTGGAGCAGGTCCCCGCACAGGGTTTTGGGAGGGCCTTTTTTATCACACGCCCAGTCTCAGAGCCATGTGATGGGGCAGGGTCAGAGAAGGAGCTTCTAGGGCTACAATACACCCGCCCCGTTAGGGGAAAGGCACTTGAATCTACTTCCAAAGTTTCTGGGGGTCCGTCGGCTTCCTTGTTTAAAACACACACAGCTGGACCGGCAGGACTCAAGTCCTTTGCCCTGTTTTCCAAAGCTGTCTCCCTTTTCCTTCCAAAAGTGACAAAGGATCAGGATCAACAGCTAGACCGACCAGCGTGCGTGTGTCTTTAGGGGGAAGAAAACAGAATTCCCTGACTCGGCGAGTCACTTTCTAACAATCCGACGTTCCGTCCTGGCGCTCGTTAAACTGATACTGTGTTGAGTGATGTCACTGATGTTAATTGACAGGCTGCTGGAACCCTTCTCTTGAAAACTCCCACTTTCTGTCCAAGACCTGTTTATTTGGTTGCAAAATCAGAAATCAAGGAGGAACCCTCGGTGGAGCGCGGTGGGGAAGTGTGTGTGGTGTGTGTGTCCACCCGTGGACGAGCGTTCTGGCTTTCATTCCAGGAAGGTCCTTTGCAAGAGAGAGAGAGAAAAAAGTGAATCAAGGAGAAATGAAATCAGACCTGTGTTTACACAGCTCGCCACACGGGCCCAGGACTCACTTTTGCAAGTTTGTAAACTGGCCTTTCAGTTTAAATTGAATAAGTAGGTGCAGCTGAGTAAATGGAGCACCCCGGCCCGCGGCCATGTGTTTTCACTTTAACATTACATCGAAGAGGGACAGAGGGGGTTAGAAACGAAAATAAGAACGAGAGATATCAGACAGGCTGTGTTTAAAGGGAGAACGTGAGGAAACAAAGAATCAAAACAGAAGTCCTCTCTGCCTGGCCCCGTGGGTCGGCAGCCTCCCCGCCCCGGCCTGCGAGAAGGGACAGCGTCCCCAGAGCCACCGTGTGGATGGGGGGGTGGTCATGGGCCCGGGGTGGGGGAAGGGAGTCCCACACCCTGAACCAGGGGGTGCCGGGAGGGACTTCAAAGAAGCAGGAGACATTCCAGGACGACCTGGATTCCAGACCCGACCGTCCACGGGCCCCCTGACCTCCCCGGGGAGACCCACTGATCTGATCCCCTTAGAGACGAACCCGGAACCCGGGCGTGTTTCTCCAGAAGTCAGAACGGCGGCCTCCTCCATCGCCGCATGTGATAGGTTGAAATGTGTTCCCCCGAATTGTCGTGTTGAAGCAGCAACCCCCGGTACCTAAGAATGTGACCGCGTTGGGAGCGCAGGTCTTAAAAGCGATGACTGAGTCACGGTGCGGCTGCTGGGGTGGACGCTGACCCAGGGCGGCTGGTGTCCGTGGGAGCAGGGCAGAGCCAGGGGCACGCACCCAGGACCGGCCACGTGGGGACACGACGAGAGGACAGTTGGCCGTCTGGGACCCAGCAGGAGGCTCCCGGGGAAGCCAGCCGCGCTGGCCCCTTGACCTTGGACTTCCTGCCCCCGAACCATGAGAACAGACAGTTCCATTGTGAAGGCGGCCCGGCCTGCGGCCATCGGAGCAGACCCTGTCGCTGCCGAGCAAACCCCTGTCACTGCACCGGTTCAGCTTAAGCTGGGCCACTGCCCCTCCGGCTCCCACGGGAGAATAAGGGGCATCTCATCCCAGCACCAATGGCCTTTCCTCCTACTCCCGCCTCCTGCACCGCGCGGGGCGAGCTGGGAACACTGCCCGGAGCAGCAGTCGGTGCTCACGGACCTCTGCGCGCTTCCCGCAGGCTGCCCTCCACCCGCCCCTGCGCCCTGTGACGCCCCCCTCCGGGGGCCGCCGCCCTTTCTTCTCCCGCCTCAGCAAGGGGCCTGAGCTGGAAGTGGGGGCTTTACAGCGGCAGTAAACGCAGCTTGGGTCCACAGGGCCGTGTTGTTATCACCTGGGGAAATCTGGACACGTGGCAGATTGCTGAGGCTGAAGGCAGAGGCCAGGTGACCTCTCTGCCAGGCACGGTGCACTAGCCGGTGCCAGCGGACAGGAAGTCACAGGAGTCGGGAGGGGGGCAGAGAGCAGGGGACAGTGTTGCTGCCGTCCTGATGTCCAGCTCCCGGGGCCCGGAATTGGGCGGCTGTGTGTCTCTCTCGTCCAGGTCCCCCAGGGTGGGGCGCTGGGTTCCGGCCGCCCCGAGAAAACGCACGCGGTCCCTCTTTGAGGGGCTTCTCCTGCCATCTCCTGGAGGCGCGGGGAGAACCGCCCCCTGGCAGGCGCAGGTGGCACCCGCCGTTTCAGGCGGGGGTTGGCACGTTCGGTCTACAGGGTCTCCCTTTCAGACCCCTCTCTCCCCCACGCCCCGCCCTGTTCCTCTCTCGAGAGCACCCCGCATCGCCGCACCCTTTCCTCGCCGCACCCCGTCTTCACCGCGCCCCTTCCTCGCCCCGCCCCTTCCTCGCCCCGCGCCTCTGCCTGTGCTTCCACCCTCTTGTCGAGGAACCTCCTCCGCCCTTTCCCACCCCGGCCGGTACCTGCCAGCCCTCGGCCTCCTAACTCGAAGCCCGGCGAACACTGGGTGTCCTCAGTTAATGTTTGCGGGAAGAATAAGGAAACGGACAACACTACTGCGGGAGTATCGTGAAGACGGTTGCGTTGATTCACCAGCATGCCACCAGGACGCCAAGCTTCCCCGCGCACTCTCTCCCCGTTTCCGAGAATTCGGACGCCAGTGGGCTCAGCTGGCTGGACCTGCTCCCAAGCCCCCCTAGCGGGTGGCTGGGGGCCTCTGCCCCCTGATGACCCCTCCCTGCAGGCCTGTCATCGGTTTCCTAGATCCGCAGAACGCGACAACGGCTCCTCCCCCCAGCAGGGGCGACCAACGCAGAGTCCAAGATGATGGCCCAGGACGGCTTTAATTTTTTAGCGTTTTAGCAAAAAATGACAGATCGTCAAAGTGCGCCCTCAGTGTTACGGTGCACCTATCCATGGAGAAATGAGCGCCGCCAGCCAGCTAACCTGACCCCCGGCACTAAGACCCCCTAGGACGGACCCCTTGGTGAATTTCCGACAGGCTGTGCAGTGTGGCTGGCCACGGCCACCACACCGCCCGTCGCAGCTCCGGGACCTCCCTGTCCCGCAATATAATCCATCCATTCAAATGTTGAACTTCAGCCCTGGCCACGTGGCTGAGTTAACTAAAGCATCATCTGGACAATCCCAGGTTGCAGGTTCGATCCCCGGTCAGGGTACAAATGAGAAGGAAGCAATGAGCAAGTGGAACCCAAATCAGTGTTTCTCTCTCTCTCTCAAAAATCAATAACAAAAGAAGTTGAACTCTCCACAAAATACATGCTGTGAACCCAAGTGCATTTTTTGCTGTTGCTCCTCTACGAACCTGTCCCCGAGAAAACACCCCCCCCTTTTCTTAAACAACAAACCATGGTGAGCCCGGAGGCCCCTGCGGCCCGCCCCCACCCCGGGCGGACACCAGAGGGCGGCGTGTCTCCCGGGCCGAACCACCCGCTCAGGAATCCCCATAAACTTCCTGACACCTCGTTCCGAGGGCCGCCCCACCCGGAGCGCGGGGCG
This sequence comes from Trachops cirrhosus, assembly GCA_028533065.1. NCBI lineage: Eukaryota > Metazoa > Chordata > Mammalia > Chiroptera > Phyllostomidae > Trachops > Trachops cirrhosus. The sequence continues at coordinate 1,624,987 of CM052548.1, read as the reverse complement.
CCCTGGCCGCCAGGCCTCACTCTGTCCCCCGGCCTTGTTTACGCGTCCCCGGTTAATAAAAGTCTATATTTAACAGATGCGCTCAAGCACCTTGGAAACTCATTTCCCCCCAACCCGAGCGCGTTCTGGGGAGGAATGAAAGGCGCTCGGCGCTGGCCTGGCGGCCCTCCATCGCGCGGCCGTTTATTGCCGTGGAATGCAGCCGAGGACGGCTCCCGCGATTCCCTTTTGATTCCGTGCGTAAATCTGCTCTCACCTAGCGCTGGGCCGCGTCCCGGTGCAGACACACACTAAACTGATTATTTCTGTCTGCGCTGTCTGCAGAATGTGCACTCCAAATTGCACATAAAAACGTTCCCTAAAATAGTACCACCTGCCTGCAGAAGTATCGTTTTCTTGCCCAGAGACAGACCCCTGCGCGCTGCTGGCATTTCTGCAGCCTCCGGAACCAGGGATTGTCGCCCTGCGGGCGTGGGGTGTGAGCCAGGCCTGGTCCGGGGCTCCTTCCCGGGGGGACAGCCCGCTGGGGCCCCCGGCGGTGTTGGGGGGCTTGCCAGGCAGGCTGTCTCCGACATCCAGGGAGCAGGGTCTCCCTAACAGCATGGGGGATAATGGAGAACAGGCAAGGAGGGGCTGCGGAGGGGTTGGCCCGAAGGGAGTGGAGAACAAAGGAGAGAAAACGGTGGACACACCCTACGAAGGGTCACAACCCCCGAAAGAGGGCTCTCCAAGGACGGGGAGAGTAGCCAGCCCAGGGAAGGAGAGAGGAAGGGGTGTAAGACTGAAAAGCGGGCGAGTTCTTTCAGTGGTCAGAAGGCAGAGGGGCAATTTAGCCCAGCGAGGCAAGACCACGCTGCGGTCACTTCTCCTGATGGCCGGCGGGAGCCTCGCCTCCCCGACTCTCAGACGCGTGCTGTGCCCCTGGACCGGGCAGGGGAAGCCAGGTTTGGGGTCTAGAGGGGCTGGTGGGCCACGGTGAGCTTTGACTCTCGGGCTGCCTCCCTTTCCTTGATGCTCAGAAAAGGGGGCTCATCTCATCCCGTCTGGGGGGCCAGGCTGACAATGCCCCCCAGTTCCCCTGCACACGGGAGCCACACGGGGACCCGAAGTCCTCGGGCGTGTTGTGCTGCGCGCTCCCGGTGCCAAGCGTGGGAGAGGCCGGAGGTCTCGGCAGTCGGGACAGAACAGCCGGAGACCTGCCCCGCCCACCAAAGTCGCTGTTGGCTGGGGGGGGGGGGGCGGGGCTCCCCAGGCTCCGCTTTGTCTCCTCGCCCCACAGTCTGGGGGCCCTCATCCCGGTCCCAGACGTCTTCCGCTTCAGCCGAACTCCTCAAAGATCACCCGTGTCGCGTCTCCACGGCCTCCACCCACGTCCCCTATCAGACCTTCCTCCCGCCTCCGGCCCCACCCCTGCGATCCCCCCACCGCCCTGACGAAGTCGAGGGGTCACCTCTGACCCCCAAAGGCGGAGCGGGCTTTCGGCCCATCGCCTGTCCCGTGCTTGATGGGGTTGCCCTTTCCTTTCTAGAACCTTCCTCCTCTCCGAGCATCCCGACACTCTCCTAGTCTCCTCTGCCCTGGTGACTGCAGATTCTTTCCCTCCCTCACAGGTTTCTGCTGCCCCAGGTTCCATGTCCCCTTCTCCCACATCGCCCCACAGACCCGAATGAGTCACCCAGCCCGGGCTCCAGCCCTGTGGGCCCTCTGCATTCTGCTGCCACCTGCCCCCCACAGCCCAGGGCAGAGGGAGAAACCCTTCTCACCAAGGTCCTTCTGTCTGGCTGAGGAGTGAAGACCCCCAAAGGAGCCACGTCCCAGCATCGGCAAACTGTGGGCGTTGCCCCCACTGCAAAGACACTTTGAGGATGTGACTGAGTGAGGACCTGGGGAAGGAGGACCCCCCGGCTCACCTGGGTGGGCCCCACATTTAATCACGCGTGTCCGAGAGGGAGGGCGGGGAAGTCTGACACAGGTGGGAAAGGCCAAGTGTGGGTGGTGGCTGCTGAGCCCAGAGGGACCGATTTCACCGCCAGCCGAGGAACACGAGCAGCCTCTGGAAACCGGAAGAGGCAAAAAACAGCCCCCCCTCACTCCGCCCCCAGCACCACCCTGTCCCCGAGCCTCCAGTGGACACGGCTCAGCTGACACCCTGGCTCCACCCCCGTGAGTGTGACACCGCCGACCCCCGGCCTCCAGAGCCGGAAGGAAGTAAATGAGTTGGGAGGACGTCCAACCTTCAACGCTTGTGGGCACACAGCAGACAGCAATACAGACAGAACCATCCCCAGGACCTCGCGGCAACCACGCACCAAAAACCTGGAAAAGAGACACATGAAATAAAGAGAAAGGAACCCCAACCAAACACAGTGACCCTCAAGGGCAGAGATCAAGCAAGAGAAGAAAGGAACAGGGAAAAACCGCAAAACCACCGGAAAACGGTGCGCCCAGCAGTGATGAGCACACATTCGTCGGTGACGACCGTGAGTGTGCGCAGGTCGCATGTTCCAACCAGAAGCCCGAAGGGACTGAAACTCGTGGGCCAGCGGCCTGCTGCTTGCAACAGGCTTCCCGTGGAAAGACGCCCCCGGACTGAAAGGGGAGAGAGCCCCGAATGTGTAGGTGCGGAGAAAGCTGGGGGGCAGGGCTCGGGCTGGCCGAGGTGGACTTAAAAATAAGAATGAAAAAGAGAGAGAGAGAGACAGAGACATCACACGGAGAAAGGCGTCAGCCCAAGGACAGGATAAGCCAGCTGTGGATACTCATGCACCCATCCCGGGCGTGCCCACGTGCACAGAGCAAACGCTGGTGGGTGTGAAGGGAGAGGCTCGCAGCCACACACCCACAGCGGGTGGGGCGGATTTAATGCCCACTGACCCCAGTGCGCTGCCTGGCCGGAAAGTCAGCGCCGAAATAATCCACCAGGCTGAGTTAATAGCTACTTACAGAACATTGCTTCCAAAACCAGCAGAACGCACATTTTTTTAAGTGCACATGGAACATTCTCCAGGATAGATACTATGTAATATTATGTTATATTATTTACTGAGGCCACAAAACGAGCCTCAATAAACTGGACCTGCAATGCAGGCCCCGGGCCCTGGCAAAAAACCCAACTCGACCCTTCGGTTTATGGGATGATGCGGCGCCCCGGAGCCACAGCGGCCAGGACGGTTTCTCAGTGATGTCAGGGTGAACCCGCAGACTCTCCTTTCAGTCTATGGGCTGTGACGCACACACAGAGCACCGCGGTCTGCCCTTCACTCGCTGAGTCCTCAGATACTCGCGGAGCTCCCCACTCCGGCCGGACGCTCTCCCAGATGCTGGGTGGGCGGTTGGAGGAGACACGTGGCCGGCAGCAGCCCTCACTCGCTGAGGAGACCCAGGCGCAGTATTTGGGGTGCTCTGCCCTGCCTGCGCCCCTGGAGCACCCTTGCTTTTGCCAACGCATTCATTCGGCCGCCTTTGTCTCCAGGTCTCTCTGCCCTTGGCCTGGAGGGCCCCGGGGGCGGGCCGCAGCCCCTGCTGAGCACAGTCCGGGCCCCTGGGTGGCACTCGGCCCTGGCGTGTGGCTGCTGACCCAGCGAGGGAAAGGCCCAGGGCGTGAACGGACGCGGCCACTGCGCACTCGGATGCAAGCCGCAGTGTCAGAATATCGCCGCAGGAACTCAGCGTGTACTTCCGCCTGCCCTGGGGCGGCCACAGGCTGTGCGTTCGCTTTCCGGCCAGGCCGGACATCGGGGAAGAGGGAAGGGTGGACGGCGCTTCCCAGGTGTCTGGTTCTGAGCCCACGGGGGAAGGTGGTGCACACACCTCACCACACACCTCGCTGGGGACCCGCAGAGGACATCTGTGGGCGCAGCCGAGCCCCTACGGCCACTGTCAGCCGCAGGAGACACGGGCCTTTCTCATCCATCCTTCCGCTCCTACCTGC
>CM052548.1:1602072-1620556 GCA_028533065.1 Trachops cirrhosus | reverse complement strand
TATGGGCTGGTCGCCCTAAACCTTTCCCAGTGCGATTTCCAAGGGACTTTATTTTCAAACACAGGTCGCAGCGCTAAGCTCCCGGCCCGGCTCCGCCAATACGCAGGCTGCACGTGCTTTGCCTGAGGGGGGCGCCCTCTGGGAGCCTTTGGAGGAGCCAGGGAGGGTCTTGCTTGTGTTTATCCGTCAGAACAATAAGGCAGAAAGTATGGGCATCGGTAGGAGAGGAAATTCTCGTTAGCAGGAGACCCAGAGGTGGGAGGAGAGAGAGTTTGGAGCCCAGATGGAGAGCAGAGCGGGTCGGGGACCAGAGAGGACCCCCAGGCGCCCTGAGACCGGAGGGAGGAGGCCAGGGTGGTGGAGGTGTGGGCGAGCTCGAGGGGGTGCAGCGGGAAGCTGAGGTGTCGCCCTTTGGGGCCTTCCCGGTTTCTCTGCGGCCCCAGGTGAGCTCACCTGCTGGGCCGTGGGAGCGGCAGGCTGCAGGCCTGCGCAGGTCGCGGAGAGTCAGAGGACGCTGAGCAGTGACCCCAGGGGCTCTGCGGCCAGGGCCACCTCGTGGGCATCTCTCCTGCCATCTGCAGCCCCAGGTGGGAGGAGAAGAGGCAGACAGGCCTCGGGAGGCCACAGGCGGGCAGGGGAAAGGAAAGGGCGTCAGGAAATCCGGGAGACAGAGCGCTGAAGAGGGAGCAGGCAGGCCCCAGGGAGAGGCGGGGAGGGAGAGTCAGGGAGACAGCTGTGCAGCCCACGGGGGACCGCTTGGGACGCCGTGGCCTCGTGGGTGTCGGGGACGACAGGGCCAGGGTGTGGCCGTGGGTGGACTTGGTCAACTCTGCAGAGCCAGTGCGGGGTAGGAAGTGAAGCAGGACATGGCCAGGACAGGAGAGGACATTTCCAGGACACTGGCTTGGAGAGCAGCCACCACGGCGTCCAGTGCCAGAAGACAGACCCTGTCCTGGAGCAAGAGGGAAGGCGTGTGTGGGAGGGGCCGAGACTGGAGGAGGGGCGAGGAAGAGCAGAAGGCCAGGGGACAGGGTGGGGGCAGGGGTGAGGCACACTTCCCAGAGAGAAGCAGCTGTGGCACAGCCTCCCCCGCCTCCCTTAGGGCCTTGCTTCTGGGGTGTGAGCTCCCACACCCTCCCAGGTTAAAGGGGAAGTTCTGCTGGAGCCCAGGGTGCAGGGTGACAAGCTATTAAAATGCTTGACTCAACAAACCGGCGTTGTCCCCCTTATGTGCCCGGTCCAGCCTGCTGCCGGGCAGCTTCCTCTGACCGAGGCTTCCGACCCTTCCTTTCTAAGACCACTCAGCTCTCCAGCAGCTCTTGGTCGCTAGTGGATCTACCTGGAACCTGGGTGAGTGTTCCCAGGTTCAGTGTACCTGGTTTCCACCCAGTGGAGAAGCCACACAGGCTGGGAGTGCCCAAGGTCGCCTCTCCTTCCAGGGTCAGCCCACCTCCAGGGGCTGGTCAGTTGGGAGGAGATGAAGCCTCAGCTCCCGACCCTCCCAGCTCCAGGCTCCCGGGAGGCTGGGTGAGGGTTGTGTGACCACGAGGAGATCCGGGTTCCCTCTCTGCCCGGCTCCTGGTTTCAGTCCCCCCAGGTGTCATTCTGGGAGTGGGCCCTGCCCCCCCGGGAAACTTCTGCATGCAGGTCTCCGACTCAGAGTTTGCGTCTTTGCACGGTGACCAGATTTAGCAATTAAGACTATAGGACACCCAGTTGAATATGAATTTCAGCAAAACAACAAACAGTTTTTTCGTACAAGTATGTCCTACGCCACATCGGAATGCCTGTGGCCCTTGCAGGCGGTGGAAGGGTCTCCTGGGGGACCGAGGGGGCCTGGCCGGTTCCTGCCCTTGCCCACTGGCTTCGATCCTCGATCCTCCCGACCTTTCGGCAGCCCCTGCTGCTGCCTGGGTCCTCTCCTCCAGAGCCCCCCACCCCCCTTCTGGAGTTATAGGGTCTTCTGCCTCTGACTACTGTCTATCTCTGGTGGTAACCCCGCTTCTTCTTGCTGCCCTGGGTGGCGGGGCGCTAATTTCCCCAAGTTCTCAGCATCCTCGCCACCACTGCCGTTTCGTCTGGCCTTTACGTTTTAGCCATCTCGGGGGGTTCATTTGGGTTTCCGGATGGCTGGTGGTGTTCAGCATCTCTTCGCGGGCTGGTTGGCAGGGGTGTGACTTCTCTGGAGAAAGTTCTGTACAAAATCTCCCCGCTTTTCCTTAGGCCGCCTGTTCGTGTTTCTGAGTTGTGAGAGCCAACTGGGGCGTGCAGGGTGGGCGGCCTGAATGTCACGGCCGTCTCTTGCAGGAGGAGAGTAGGAGGCTGTGATGGACGCCCCCAGCATCATGTGATGGGGGCGGAGAAGGGACAGGGCTCCAGAGGAAGTGGGGGGCTGAAACGCTCCCCACATCGACACCTCAGGCACCTGAGCATCCAGCCCTCAGCGGGCCCTCAGCGGGTGCAGCTGGAAACCTCGGTGAAAACGAAGGTGGCTGCCAGGTGGGCTCGACTGGACCACCCGTCCAACCCAGCTGAGACCCAGGAGAGGGGCAGGTCCCTCCCTGGTCCCTGGTTCCTGTGACGGCCACACAGGCCCCGCATGCCCACCACGGCCGGCTGCTCAGCGTGCCTTTCCACCTCTCCGAAGCGCTTTTGGTTTCCGAGCTCACACTCAGCGTCCACTTCAGGGAGGAGACGGTGGCGGGGCCTCACATTGTTCCACTGCCACCCCTCCGGGGACTCTCACCTCGGGGTCGTGGGTCCCATTCAGCCGAAGCAGCAAGCGTGTGCCATGTGTCCCCCTGTGGCACCGCCCGGCGTGAGGTCCAGGCCGGCAGGGACAGTGCTGAGAGCTGCCTCTTCCGGGGGCTCGTCAGGGTCTCAGGACCCTGTTCGTGGGATCTCCCTGCGGACCCCTGCCGTGTCCTTGGCGCTGAGGCACTGGCGTGGGAGGGACTGGGGGAAGGAGAGCAGAAGCCACCGGTCTCCCTTCCTCTGCAGCAGGGCCGGGAACTGAGCTGGAGCTGGAAACCAGGGGAGGCGGGCCTGGCGGGCGGTCCTCGAGAGCCCCTCTGGCTCCTGCGGCACTCACCACTCACGAGCGTGGTAATTACACCCCGCACCTGCCCCTCGCACGCACGGCCCCTCTCCTCCTCCCGGCTGAGGGCTCCGTGGGAGGGGGCCGGGTAGGCCTTCCTCACCTGGCGGTCGGCAGGCACTCCATAAATACGTGTTGAATGCATGGCTGTGTCCTTCGGCATCTGGTGAGCATATTGGACTCAAGATATCAGAGCTTTCTAGGAAGACGCTGGGCCTTCTGCTCTGGTCTCCGACTTCCCGGGGCTCGGAGTGAGTGCTGTTTATGGAGGGTTTGCCCTGTGCCGGGCACTGCTCCGCCCTCCGCCTCGGGCACTTTTCTGAATCCTCTGAGCAGCTTCCAGGTAGGCACCTCTCTGCACACCTGAGGACTCGCTGGAGGTCACGTCCTGGCTTGACACAGCCGCCTGACGATGGAAGGGACCTGGCCGGTCCTTGGTGTGCAAACCAACAAGGCAGCGAGCTGACGCACTGCAAGGCCTTGAAAGGGGGCCGCCAGCCCAGAGGTGAGTTGACTCTTCTTCGAATTCATCCCCCGGATATTTCAGCCACTTGCCAAATAACCCAGCACTCCCCTCTCAGGGCCTCACCCCACATGAATGGAGATGCGTGTTTGCACAAAGGCTCGTACACCCAGGATCGCAGCGGCTTCACTTCGAGCAGCAAAAACCTGGAAACAGCCTGCGGGTCCTCCCGCTGCAGAGGGGAGGACGCACGCACGTGGGAGCACCACCCAGCGGTGAACACGGACAAACGCAGCCGCCGCAGGGACGCGTCTCCCGGGCAACGTTGTGCGGCACAAAAGGAGCGGGACGCAAGGCTGTCTGCAGCGTGCGATCCCATTTATCCCGCCTTCTCGGAAACGTAAACCCGGGTGGGCAAGAAGCAGGTCGGTGGCGCGCGGGGCTGGGCGTGTCACGGGGCGCCCTGCACAGCTGGTGACCCGGAGGCCCTGGGGGAGTCGGAGCTGGACTGCGGCGATGACACGCCCTGTGCGTGTTTGTCCCCGACTGTCCACTCGAGAGGGCGAAATTTATCGTATGCAAATTATAACTCAGTCATAAACATGTTTTTTCTTAAAGTAGCATTTTCCCTTCTCTTCCAATGTAATAAAACTGGATTTTTAAAAAAATCCCATTTCTTTTTAATTCAAGCAGGAGCATCCTTCTTAAAATGCACCTAATTTCCAAACAACAGGAGGAAAGCCTTTCCTGGGAGGGTGGGCACCGAAATCGCCCTGGGCAGGCTGAGCGGAGGGGCCCTTCATTTCCCAGCAGCCCCTGGGGCGGGGGGCAGGGCGGGGGCGCATGGGGGGCGGGCGTTTGCTTTGTCTGATCAGGTCCCTCCGGGTTCGCCGCAGGGGCGGTTGTTGTTCTTGTTGCCGGATCTGAGACATTGGGGGAAGCCTGTTTACTCCGGTGAGAGTCACGGCGTGCACGCGAAACTGAGGTCACCCCAGGATTCGGACGCAGCTCAACAAGGAACAGAGGGAGGGATGCAGGACGGACACGGGGGCGCAGGACCAGCCCAAGCAGCTGGACAGAAAGCTGAACCCCGGCCGCCCCTCGCCGGGCCTGGGGCTGCAGGCCCTGGCGACGCCAGCAGCCGCGCAAACGAACAGCAGCCACGGCTGGAAAACCTCTGCGAGGGCGGAGCGTGCGCGGGTGCGGCGCCCCTGACCCCTGGAACAGAGGCGGCCACGTGTTAGAGGCCAGGCCGCCCCTGAGGCCAGTCTCTGCTGCAAGACAGGGACAGGGCAGCGGGGGGTCAGCCAGGGTGGCCCCAGCTGGAGGGTGATGTCAGGCCCCGGGGGCCTCAGCAGCATCGAAGTTTCGGAGGCTGAAGCCGCCACAGTCAGTGACCTTTGCAAATCCCCCAGAGCCCCCTGGGCCTGAGGACGAGCTGGGGTGGGTGGGGAGGGGGCGGGCTGGGGTTTCTGTGCAGAGGGGAGGTCCCGCCTCTGCATACCCTCCGGCGACCCTGGTGTGCAGCAGCTGAATTAGCATTTAGGCCGGCTTAATTAATAAATTGCAGGCGTCTGCAAGGCTGCCAAGCGGTTACGGTATTTCTCCCATTCCTGCGTGGAATTCAGCCTGTTAGCCCCCAAAGTGCACGGCGCACCGAACCATTGCTTGCCTTTCCAAAAGTTGTTTAAAATGCAACTTGTTTTGACGGAGACTTTTTAGTCATGTCCTTTTCCGCGTTAAGTTTGCTCTGCCTGGTACTGGATGAGCCCTGAGCTTAGCACAGGGTGAAGGCTGAGGCTTCAATGCATGAACTGTGCGCTCCTGGTTTCTCCTGAGGCCTGAATTCTGCCGTCTTTAAATGAAGACGATGATGCAGACTGAGAGTTAGAGACCCTGTGTGTGAAGCACACAGTAAACATAAAAGATATTTAGCGTGTTACACATCACACCGATGCTAGCAAGGACCAGAGGGCTGACTTTTTATCCCAGACACGCCACTAAGTTGTACGTTTGTACAGCTCTGGGACCAGGGCCCTTCCTTCCGAGTCAACCTGCCTATCCCCTCCCTGGGACTGAGCCCCGCTTGCCTGTGGAATGGGTCCGGGTTTCGGTGAGAGCTCACCTGCGCCTCAACTCAGCTGGGGACCGGCCGGCACATCAGAGCACCCCCACCCCCCGGGTCTCCTAGCACTTCTGAGAAAAACAGACACACCCGTGCACATAAATAAAGCCTGTCCTCCTTATTTTTCTCCCCCAGGAAGGGCTGCAGAAGTTCCCCCTTTCTGCACCTCGTGCTCTCGGGAACAGGGCAGTACTTACGTGTTTGCTCAGCCAGGCTCATCGGAGGCGGCTCCCCCTCTCCTCCTCCACGGGGCCTGTCACCCTTCGCAGATCGTTCCTATTAAGCATGAACTCGGCGAACGGATGGGCGTCGCTTGGGAGCAGCTCCGGAATATTGCGAAACCCCCAGCAGCCGGCGCGAACATCTGCAGAACTTGGCAATCTAGTGAGGCCCGCACGGGCGCGGGGCCGAGGCCTTGACAGGCCTGCGGTCCTCGGGGAGCGCCGTGCGGGAAGATGGATCGGGGAAAGGGCGAGAAATGTCACTGCGCTTCAGGTACGCGGCAGGACCGGTTAGCGTTTGCAAGCGGGAGTCATCATCTGCCTTTCAGCCTTCAGGGTGCTGTCTAAACCGGCCCCTCCTCCTGGTTCCAACGCGTCCCTGGGCGGCTTTGAAAGACGCTGAAATCCAAGGGCTGCTCTCGGAGGGGCCTGGGGAGCAGGCGGCCCTTGGGGCCGGCCTGGGTCTCCGGCCGCCACCGACCGCCCTGTCCTTCCCACCCTCCCACCCTCGCTCGCCTCAGTGGCCGGGAAGCGGGCAGTGACCTCCCTCCAGGGTCACGCAGCGCTCTGGCCTCCAGCTTTGCCCCCCACACCCTGGCGACCACCCAACCTGCGCAGGGACCCACCGACGGCGACGTGCGCGTCTCTTTCCGCCAGCAGCCAGCGTGGCCTCAGGAGTGCGCCCCCTGTCCGTGCTGACAGGAAGCAGGGTTTGAAGGCAATGTCCCTGCAGGCCCTGCCCATTTCGTGATTGTCAACTCGTAGAAGCGCCCCCTAAATGTCGGATGTTGACCCCAGGTCAGATGTATCTCTGGCGAGCATCTTCTTTCACTCAGTGGGCTGTCTTTTTGTATTGTTGATGGTCTCCTTCAACTGCAAAACCTTTTTAGCTGGACGGAGTCCTGTGCGTTTATGTTTTCGTTTGTTCCCCTGGCCCAAGGAGATAGATCAGAAAAGTTATTACTGAGAGCAATGAACTGTCACCTCACACCTGTCAGGACGGCCATCGCCGATAAGTTAACAACCCTACTAGTGCCGGCGAGGACATGGAGAAAGGGGACCCTCGTGCCCGGTTGGTGGGAAAGCAGGCTGGGGCAGCCACTGCAGAAAGCAGTACGGAGGTTCCTCAAACAATTAAAAATAAACCTAATTTATGACCCAGCAACTCCAATTCTGGCTAGTTATCTGAAAAAGTGCAAACCCTAATTTGGAAAAGTGTATGTACCCTTGTGTTTACTGCAGTGTTGTTTATAATATCCAAGACATGGAAGCAACCTAAGTTCCCACCCATAGAGGGTGGGACAAAGAAGGCGTGGTGGGTGCATGCACGCAATGGAATGCTACTCAGCCACGAAAAAGAGTGAAATCTCAACCATTTGCAACAACGTGAATGGACCAAGACAGCATCGTGCTGAGTGAGCTAAGTCAGTCAGAGAAAGACAAATAAGATTTCACTTACATGGGACATCTACACAACAGAACAAACGAGCAAACCAATAGAAACAGAATCTCAGACACAGAGAACAGACTGATCGTTGCCAGAGGGGAGGGGAGGGGGCCGGGTGAGAGAGGCGAAGGGACAGAGAGGCACAGTTGGTGGTCACAGGACAGTCACGGGGACGTAAACCTCAGCACAGAGAACACAGTCGCTGATAGTGTGACGACTGTGCAGGGCACCAGGTGGGCCCTGGAAACACCGAGGGGCCTCCATGTAAAGTGTATGGGTATCTAACCACAGCTTCGTACACCAGAAACGAGCACAAATAAGATGGAAAGAAAAGACAAAAAGAACGCTGTTCCGGCCTGGCTTATTCCAGCCTGGCTTTGTTGCCTGGCACATAGTAGGTGCTCGATAATGTGAACGCATCCGGGCCTGACCTTCCCGAGAGCCAGCCGGCCCCTGTCTGCTCCCTGCTGGGCACAGAACTCCCTCTCTTCAGCCAGGCCCTCCTGCACCCAAGCGGCTACCAATGGCTGTGGCCCAGGGCCACCAGAAGCCACTAGGGGACGCCCTCCTCAGGGACCAAGCCCCGCAGCGCCTTACTTTGGAAGGCCTCCCCCCCAGCTATTGCCCAAACACCGTGTTTTACCATGGCCTGTGGACTTGATGCTCTCCCCACCCTGGTTTGTAAATTGCTGGAACAGACAAGTTGTTCCCAGCACAGCAGCTGGCAAATATTTGTGAAATTAAATAATGTGCCGAGGTCACACCAGATGAGCCTGGCCAGTCAGGCCAAGAAGGGCCGCCCAGAGCCAGCTAGACAGCGTCATCTCCGATCCACTCTACTTTTCACAAGGTGCTTGGGCTGTTTGGTTTCTTTTTTTTTAAGATCTTATTTACTTTTAAAGGCACTGGAAGGGAGGAAGAAGGAAAAGGGAGAGAAACATCAAAGTGTGGTTGCCTTTCATGGGCCCCCTACTGGGGACCTGGCCCACAACCCAGGCATGTGCCCTGACTGGGAATCGAACCGGCGACCCTTTGGTTCTCGGGCCTGCACTCAATCCACTGAGCCACACCAGCCAGGGCTCGCGTTGTTAATAATCTCTCTTTCTGAGGTCTTGGAACCTCCAGTAGGAAACATCTATGTCAGGCAAGACCACCTGGCAGGTGCCCCCGGAGGCTCTGCCTAGAGCCCCCCCCCCCCGGGGCTGAGTGCCTAGGGTCGGGACCACCCTCTGCGCCACCATGCAGGGCTGCACACAAAGGGGGAGTGAAAAGAAGGGAAGGAGAGGAGTCTCTGATGTCCCTCTGATTCAGGGATCCTGACGCTACGGGAAGAACCAGGAGCTGCGAGAGGCACATAGTCCCTGGGGAGTGGGACGAAGCGCAGGTGCCCCCTGGCGGTCTTCCCACAAACTGCAAGGCTCTGCCCGCAGGTGGTCCCCAGGGAAGCGTGGCCAGTGCACCCACCGGGGCGGCATCCCCTGTTGGCAGAGGGAAGAATCAGCTGGGGGCAGGGGAGTCAGAGGGCCTTAATTAAGTGCCTGACATTGCGAGATGTCTTCGCAGTGCGTCCCTGCCCGGTGAGTCCGTGCGGATTGATTTTGTGATCACATCTTGAAGTCCGGCCGCCGGGAGCCTAGATAAAACCTTTAGGTCCACGTCCATCAGCGAAGACAGGGGGGCTCCGCGGAGCGCTCGCTGGATGAGCCCAGCGGGTGCAGGCCCTCGCGGAGCAGACCGGCGCCCCAGGGTCCACACTCTTCGTCAGTCAGTAGCCCGAAGAGGCTGAGCCCTGAGAATGGGGTCGTGAGGGGGTGGGCTGGAAACCTTGCTGAGAAGCCAGCAAAGCCTGGTGCTGGGAGAGAGCCCTGCCCGTTCTGAGCTCTCAGGGTCCGAAGCCCCTCCTCCAACGAGGGTGGGGAGTTGGGGTCCAGTCGCGGGCCTAGACCCCAGAAGGAGCATCAGGACTCCCCAAAGACGCAGGGATGACGTCACGGGTCGGGACTGCTCCTGGGGCGGACTTCCATCCACATCTGCACACGGATCGTCCCAGGAAGCCGTAAATCTTCTTGTAATTGATCCACCAGCTATTTCTGTGTTAGCTCAGCGGGGTGTGTGCCGCCACAGGGATTTTAGGGAGCCAGGCGTCACCTGGCTCCTGGGTGCACACGGCCTGCGCGCACGGGTTTCCTTACCCTGCAGTGAAGGTGTTAGAATATCGAGGATTTCCTGCCTCCAGCCCGGGGCCAGAACCGCGGGGCCAAACTGTTGGTTCAGAACCCGCCCTTCTGTGGAGTTGGAAGGGTCTCACCTTAAAATAACAGCCGAACGCCATGGTCACTTCGCTCCTGCCCCTAAAGGTCCCCAGCGTGGCCCGCTGTTGACAGGGCGTGGCCGAAAGTCTCCTTTCGGGAAAGCACGCCGTGGGGAGCCAAGCCCACCTCGCCAGCGTGGGAGCTGACTGCTGCGCTCGCTGACGCAGCCGCTGCGGCCTGCAGCGTCTTGCTCGACGTCTCACGACACGTGGCGTGGGCCGAGAACAAAGGGGAGCTGGCATGCCCCCCTCCGCCTGCAGTGGGGGAGGCAGGGCTCCCCATATGCGCACCTTCCCGGTGCCCCTCGAATTCGCAGATCCAGCACACCCGCTCTCCCCGGGCTCCTTGGGAAAGACAGGCCTCGAGAAGTGACTTCTGAGAAAAGCAATACCCCTCAATGAAAAACTGGCCGTAAAACATAAAAGAGAAACTCCCCCCGCCCCCACCAGCCGTAATCTGGTCATCACTTCTACCGTATCCTGCCTCCCAACGGCTTCAAACGGCGGAAGAGCCGAATTTGAAACATTTGCTGCATTAAGGCAAAATTGAGCCTAGCCAGGATCTTTATGGGTCTTATAAATATTTATACTTGATAACATCTGGGCCGAGCCTCGGTGTCAAAGCCCGTGTTTGCCGAACGAGTCTTTTTTCTTTCTTTCTTTTCTTTTTTTTTTTTTTTAAATGAGAAAGGAGGGCGGGGAGAACACCTTCAGTTTGGTATTGTACAGTTTTCACATTCGTTTCTCTTAGCACATCTCACGAGAGCCCAGGCAGAGCACGTGTGATTTATGCGTGTTATTAGTGATCAAGGGGTGCAGGGTGCAGAGGGGGAGATGGGGGGCCGCGGAAGGTGGACGCTCTCCCAGGGCCCTCTCGCAGCTGAGGGCTGCGCAGTTGTCTGCCAAAGTCAGGGCCCTGAACCCTGATCAACTGTCCCCAAGGCCCTGAGTTCCCTCTAAATAATTGCATAATGTTCTTACTCCACCTCGGCCGAGAGGACTTAGTCAGGAGAGCCCAGCGGATGCTGCTGATCCCTTCAGGTTCTGCAACAGCTTTTCCAGGAGTGATTTATTAGTTCTGGACAGGCTGCAATCAGCCGTGTTTGCATAGCCAGAGAGCAATTACACCTCCAGAATTCGACGGAGAAGAATGTGCGCGTGCCAGCGAGGTCAGCCCAGCGCCTCCCGCCCTGGGAGGAGAGGGGGCTGTTCAGAGCTCGAGGGTGTTTGGTTTGGAAACGGGTCCGTGCTTTTCATCCAATCGGATGCTTCACATTTGGGGGGCATTCCCTTCCCGCAAAGCCAGGCGTCCCACTTTGAAGCCTGACCTTAGGGGGAGCTAGCACGAGATTTCCTTTCCCATCCCTTCCCTCGTTTGTGCCTCCATAAAACCGTGGGAGTGGAGGGAGACAGGGTTTAGGAAAAGCTGTGCTGCCCTCTCCAATGTCCCGGGACGGAACAGGCAGGGTGATTTATGGGGCGAGGGGCTCCCCAGCAGGGATCGACGCAGCAGAAGGGCAGTGAGAGAGGGGCTCTCCACGTCAGTCAGTGAGGAATTAAAACGTGTCCTGCAGAGAGAGTGAGCTGTCAACTCAGCACACAGTGACGTGGCAAGCGGTGTGGATGCACGTGAAGGATTTGCCACAGGTGAAGCAAAATGCAGGTAACCGGCACACGGCGGATGCACACGGGTACACGCGAGGAAGGCTGCTGGGCGCAGGAGTGGCTTGCTCAAGGTCACGTGGGCGTTGGAGCCTCCCCGTGACACCGCCGACCAGGACTTCCAGGGCAGCACCTGGAATGTGGTCCCTGAGCCGCTCTTCCCTTTCCTGACCCTCAGTGAGTACAAGCGGAAAACTCGAACGATTCCGTTCTTGGCCCTGGCTGAGTCTAACGCTCCCTCTGGGTGTCCATCATCTCCTTTGAAAAGAGAGATCAGCCTCTGCTCTATTATTAGAAGCAAATGGTTGGAAAAAACGATTTTTCCCACCCCCAGCTTGTCACCCAAGATGTGGCAGAAAGTGAGGAAAGCAGAAGAGAACCGTCCCACGGCTGGATGTGGAGGTCGGTTTCTGTCCAAAGGTGGAGGGGCCTTCGGATGGAGGCTGCGGGTCGAGTTACAGCTCGCTTTCCTAGGGACACAGGCTCCGCCATGACCTTGGAAAAGTGATCCTCCACGTGATACCCACAGGAATATTTCCAATAAGTAATCTGAAATCATAGAACATCCCTGCCGTGGCGCGGCGCCAGGGCCCCGTGAGGAGATGAGATTTATTTCCCCGGGTTTTTCTAAACGAGGCCGAGAGGCGGGGAGAGGGACCCCGCCCACTGAACGCCAGCGCTCTGACCCTGTGTGACTGTGTTCCTGGGCCCTGTCCCCGTGGGCCCCAGGCGGAGAGCAGCCCGGGCGGAGAGCTGAGGGCCATCCTCTGTGACGCTGAGCTGTGTCGGACGCTTTCTGAAAACCGCACTCCCGCACGGCCACCAGTGCGTCCTGCGATTCCCCGAGGCCGGGCCCTGGGAATGCACCGGGGAGAAGACACCCACCCCAGGGGGCGCCGAGGAGATCTAGCCTTTGAAACAGAGGCTCGGAGTTCAGAAATTAAAAAAAAAAAAAAACACAATTTTTTTTTTGTTTAGGACGGTTCAAAGAAAGCGAATGTTCTTTTAAGTTCTGAGTCCCACAGAAATTCATTATGCAGCGTGAGAAAGGGGAACAGAGCACGCCCACTCAAGAACTGTGCACGTGGCAAAAAGCAGCGTTAGGAAAGTGGGGGCACACGGCATCTGGTCCAGGAGGTAGCGGAAGTGCTTTCCATGCCCAGCCGGTGTGGCTCGGTTGGTTGGAGTGCTGTCCCATGCATTGAGGGGTCGCGGGTTCGACTCCCAGGCAGGGCACGTGCCTGGGTTGTGGGTTTGATCCCTGGTCGAAGCGTGCGTGGGAGCCAAAAAAATCAATGTTTCTCTCACATTGGCGTTTCTCTCTCTCTGGAATATATTTATATACTTAATTTAAAATACTTTTCACTAAATAGAATAAAAACCCTTCTAAGTCCTGACCGCTCTGTTGGATACACTCTCTCAGAATAATAGCCACCATTTAATGGGCATTTACTAGATCCCAGGCGCTAAATCAGGTATTTTACCACCATAGCCCTGATTGATCCACAGGAGGAAGGCGTGATTATCCCCAGTTTCCAAACGGGGAAGTCGAGGCTCAGAGGGGTCTGGCCTCAAGATCACGCAGTTGGTGTGCGGCGTGGCCAGGACCCACACGGGGCCCGTGGGCCGGTTCCCAGGCTGCCTGGTCCCCACGATGCATCACTGTCTAGTTCAAGGTCCCTCCCCCACAGGAGAAAGAAGCAGCGCCTGAGCCGGGTTGTGGGCGGGGCAGCCGGGATCCTCTGGACAAATCTCCGTGACCAGCCACTGGGGAGCTGCGTGCGAATGTTGCGCTGATAAAGGCTGGGATTCAGGAGATTTGCTGGAACAGTGTTGGGTTGGCCCAAAAGTTCATTGGTTTTTCCATCAGACGGCTCTGGTTGCACTGGGTTGTCTTCAACTTCATTCGAAATGGTTTTGTTAGATTGTGTGGTGACAGCTGTCCTATCAGCGTGCGTTAAAAAAAAAACTTATCCAAATTGGTGAATTTTTGTGCAGCCATTTTCATGTGGAAGATGGAAGGAAATAAGCAACATTTTCGGCATCTTATGTGTTATTATTTCGAGAAAGGTAAAATCGCAACTAAAATGCAAAAAAAGATTTGGGCAGCGTATGGAGAAGGGGCCGGGACTGATCGAACGTGTCAAACGCAGTTTGTGAACTTTGTGCCGGGGATTTGTCGCTGGTCGATGCTCCCCGGTCGGGCAGACCAGTTGAAGTTGACAGCGATCAAATCGAGACATTAACTGAGGACAGTCAATGTTACAGCAGGCAGGAGAGATAGCCAGCACACTCCAAACATTCAGATCAATAAACCTATTGGCGAAAATGGAAAATGTGTCTCTTATTTTACAGGAAAAACTGTACGGATTTCGTGGCCACCCAGGGTCTCCTGCAGCGAGAAGAGTGTAAATAACATCGGGGCAACCGTGTGTGGTGTCGGGCAGGCACCGGACCGACGGGGGTGACCGCCTCCTATGTCACACAAACGTCTAACCTCTATGCTGTACCTCTGAAACTAATCCAGGAGTGAATGTCAACCGCCTTTGAAAAATAAATTTAAAATAAAATAAAAAGGACTTCCAAAACACAAAAAGAAAAGAAGACCCAAAATTAAAAAAAAAAAATTTTAAAAAAAAGGACTTCCGGAGTGCAGGCAGAGTCAGGCGTCTGTCCGAAGGACCCCGCCCAGACCGAGCGGAGCCAGGAGGTGGGGGAAGCTGCCCACAGCAGATGGATGGAGCCCAGGCTGAGAGAGCGCTCCGTCTGTAATTAGGGGCCTCCTCGCGCTGGGGGAAGCGAAGGCAGAGCGTCAAGGACAAGCCTCGGTGCCAAGACCAATATTATAGTGAAGGGAAGAATAGAGGCTGATACCAGGCTTTTAGGGATCCAAATTCACCGTGACCAGGGGAGGGGCGGGTGGGGCCCGCGACGGGGAGAGGGGCGCTGGGGCCGCAGGGCAGAGCGGGATGCAATTCAATATCCCAGAAGGGAGAGCCCTGAGCCTGCGGAGAACAAAAGAAAACACGCTAATGGGGTAGAATAATAAGGAGGGAGCTCTGTATCGGGAGGTGCTGGGCGGGCCCTTCAGAGGCCTCTGCCGGAGCCACAGCCACACACCTGCGGGCACTGCTGTTTGCAGGCTCCGGGGAGAACCTGGTGAGAAACCGCCCTAGCCCCGCCCTCCCAGCCTTGAAGGGATTAGGCTCGAAGCCTGGGAAGAGAACAACGCAGCCGCAGCTGGGGTGGGCCCCAGCCCCGTGCTCTTTTGGCTGGTGGGTGGGGCGTTTTCGGTGTGGTCTCCTGAAAGCTGAGGTGCCTGGGCTCCCCCTCCCCTCTCCGCCCCTCTCCCCAAGCTCGCCCTTTCAGAATAGCTCAGGGGAGGGTGGGTGTGGTGAGCAGAGGGTGGAGCCCTTTGATGGATGACAGGTTTCAGAGGAGAATGGACCACAGCCGCGGCCCATGAACTTCTTGGCTCACAAACAAACCCTCTAAGATAATCTGGAAGAGCTCTGTACTCCCCGCCCCCATTTCTCAGTTGACCTCTGAATTTTTTCACCCCACGTTTACGTCATTGCGGAGGGCGTGCCTGCCAGCATCTGGTGAAATTGGACGATTCAGAAGGTCACTGTTATGAACGCTTTCAAGTGGGTCCCGTGGAATGACCTGACACTTGCCGACATCCACTTTTAAAATACCAGTTCCAGATTTTGACACATAATTATAAGCATAAAATTAAGCATTTTCACTGGCGTGGGTCTTCATGAGATGGAAGGGGGTTTATGGGGTCTTCACGTGCTCCCTTGTCCCGGACGGAGTCCTGCAGGGTTGCACACCCAGGACCGGGCGGCAAGGTGAGGTTTGGGTGTGGCTCGTTTTTCGTGACCTAGAAGGGGAGAAACTGTGGCAGGGGAGACGGCAAAACACACAGAGACTCGTTCTCAGGCCGCTCCATCTTTAGGAGAGAAAATTCACGGAAGCTGGGGAACCGGACGTCCATCTCCTTGAAATCACCTTCACTCAGGTTTCAGAGGCGGGGACGTGGCATGGGCCCCACGGGGCCTGCACCTCAGGCGGAGACAAGCGTCTTGAACACAGGGCGAGACCAGACAAGCTCTGCTGGCCGCTGGTTAACTGCGGGAGTTCTGCCCGTTCGGAACCTCCCGGACCCTCAGCTGCCTCCAGTGTGAAACAGCTGCTTCCCTCGGGAAAGGGCCGAGAGGCTGGTCTGTGTAAGGCGGGTGTTGGAGGGGGTCGCAGTGCAGACCCTCTCCCTCTCCTTCGGGACACGCGTTGAGTGTTTGGATTTGGCCACGTGGGCGTGTGTGACATTCTCTGTAACTCTTTCGGACAAAGCGCTTCCAAACAGGCATCTGCCTGCCGTCGTCACTCAGAGTCAGAGCCACCCAGAAAGCGAGCAGTGCCTCGTCCCTTTGTCTTACAACCTTTGACGCCGCCTGGAGCCAGCCTGCTCTCCGTTCCTTCTCTCTGAAGTTCTCCTTCCCCGTCTTCCTCTTTGTCCTTAGGAATAACCCCACACCCGGCCGCAGAGGTATCCCCAGCTCGAAGCATTGTCTTCACGGCCACCCAGCCACTCGGGTCCCCGCGAATGCGGCAGGTCATGCGGGCCCTCTGGCCCCGTCCCCACGGCCGGGGGCTCCTTCCCTCCCAGCCGGGAGGGGGCTCGGGTTTGGCCCCCTGGAAAGTTCAACTGCACACCCTGGGCTGTGGAATCAGACAGATACAGGTTGCAGGCTCTGCTCCATCACTGACTGGCTCAGCGACCCCAGGGCCCTCTGACCTGTCTAAGGCCAAGTTAACTCACCCGTAAAATGTGGTCGGCAGAGCCACTTTGTAGGGTTGTTGGGAGAATTAGTGAAAAGGCACATAAACACAAGCCCCATGCCCGGCACAAGCGTGTGTGCAGTAAGTGCTGTCGGTGCTAGCCAGGGAAATTAGGCGGGAAAATGAGTGGACAGCCCCGGAGTGGAAAGGAGGGAGTAAGACAACCTACAGAAGTTACAGAAGATGTGGCCGTCTCAGAGCATCCCTCCGAGACCCCCGTTCGAAGGGGCCTTCCAGACAGTGTCTAGAGTAGAACGGGCAGAACCATGCTTGAGTGTAAGAACTATCTTTCCTTTTCTTAAAAAAAAAATCTCCATGTCACTAGCAAGCCAATCAAATGGGCAAATCACGCTGCCCTCGGTCGTGTCTGGCTGAGGTGGGGGTGGCCCCTGCAGAGCTACGGAGGCGACACCGGGCATGTCCACCCTGCTCCCAGGTGCCCATCCGGCCGGCAGGGAACAGGAGGGGAGCCTGGACCTGTCCCTGACGTCTTGCCTGTTAATGGGGAATAGACCCTTCAATGACGCAAAGCTCCCTACTGGGGGGTGTTCCCTGGTGCTCACTGAGGTCAGGGATTGGGACCACAGGGCGGCAGGTGCTCAGAAATGACCCTCGGTCCTGTCAGGTACTTCCCGACCGCTCCTCGAGGGGGGAGGTTGGCTCCTCCCGCTGTCCCAGTGCCTAGCACAGCGCGGTCCGAGGTCCCCGTGAAGTATAATTGGAGTCACACGATCATTTCACATCGTCTAGTAGCTACATTCAAAAAGTGAAAAGAGACACAAAGTGAATTTTAATTTCTATAAAAAAAACACACCCAGACTTTTATCATGGACTCCAGTATATCTAAAAGAGCATTTCAACATTCGATCAATATGCAATCGTTAATGAGCTAGCTGACTTTTCTTTGTTGCAGAGTCTCTGAAATCCACAGTGTATTTCACACTTAGAACACAGCTCAGCTCACACACGTGTACTTTGGGGGCTGAGCAGCCACCCCCGAGGCCCAGAAACATGGTGCCTTCTAGCAACAGCAACGTCTCCTCTCAGCCCTGGAGCCTAGAAGTCCCAGGTGAAGGGGTGGGCAGGGGCAGCTCCCCTCGGAGACTCACAGGAGTCCTGCGGTCTGTGGCCCCCCCCCCGCCTGTGGTGGGGCCCCTGGCAGTCTGGGGTGTTCCTCAGCCTGGAGACCCTTCCCTGTGACCCCGCCTTTGTCTTCGCCCGGCCGTCCCTGGACCCTCTGCGTCTCTCCTCCGGTCTCTTACAAGGACTCTCTCACTGAGCATGGCTGGGGTCTGCAGAAATCCGGGATGATCTCATCTTGACCCTTGCCTTGATGATTCCTTCAAAGGCCCTTTTTGCAACTGAGGTCACGTTCTGAGTCTCCACAGGGGCACGCATTTGAGGGGACGTCATTCAGCCCACTGCGGGAGCGTAGGCCCTTACAGCCCTGAACACTGCCAGCCGATTGCTCTGTGAAGACGGCTAAGAAAAAGGCGCACGGCTGTGCCGAGTTCTCAACGGCCTTGCCAGGTGGAGGGATCTAAAGCTGGGCACTTAAGGGATCTGCCCAAGTGCCCGCAGCTGCTAAGTAGCAGAGCTCAGGTTCCAACCCAGGCTCACACGACTCCGAGTCCACACTCATAACGCATATTCGACCCTAGCTCACGTCTGCAGGGCCTGTGGGGTCTCAGGAGCCGCCCGGGAAGGCCTTTGTAAAAGTGTTTCCGGTTCAGTGTTTCCTTGGGGATACGAGACGATGATTCAGCCAACTGAGCCACCGAGCCCAGGCCTTGTCCTCTTTTCCAAAAGCATCTGTTCTGAGCCCCACAAGCTCTGAGTCCTCCACACAGTGTCTGTGCTCTTCCAAAATTCAGGTTGCACCCCTAACCCTCCGCGCGGCTGCATTTGAAGGGGCCTCTGAGGACGGAGTTAAGTTAAACAAAGTCATGAGGGCAAGGCCGTGTTCCGATAGGGTTAGTGTCCTTAGGAGAAGGGACGCCAGACAGCAGGCCCTCCCTACCCACCCCCTCTGCCACCCAAGTGCACGCAGGCAGTGCCCAGTGTCGGGGGGCCGTCGGCAGCCCCACACGGAAGCCCTCGCCCGACTTCTGCCCTGCTGGCAGCTGGACCTGGGACTTTCCAACAAGTCCAAGATAATTAATTTCTGAAAAATTCAATGTATTGATGTATTTTTGTTTTGAGAAAATAAGTGTCTGTTGTTAACCTACCTGACCTGTGGCATTGCTGTCACAGCAGGGGCGCAGACAGGTGCGCTCTGAGAAATGCGGATCGGCAGGAGGCTGGGGGGACAGG
>CM052548.1:1548750-1601572 GCA_028533065.1 Trachops cirrhosus | reverse complement strand
CCCTCCCCTGCCCTCCCCTCTCCCCACCCACCACATCACCCAGGTGAAACTACCGGGTCCTGCGGGTTGATTCGGCCTTCCAAAGGCTTCCTCAGTCCATCCCTTCTCTCCCTTTCTACTGCCAGAGCCCACTTCGGCCGTCCCCGTCTCTCTAAACCAGCACACCAGCCCCTCGACGGCCGGCCGGTTGCCCAGTGTGGGCCCCGTCCAACCACCGTCCCCTCTGCCGGCAGAGTCACCTTGTAAAAGCACACGTCTCAGCACCTCACTGCCCGCAGAAACCCCCCGAGGCCCATTCATTGTTTAGCTCGGCCCTCGAGGCCCCGAGCAGACACAGGGCACCTGAGCCCGTGCACAGACGGGCGCGTGTTCCCAGGCGGCGTCAGAGCCACGGCAGCGCCCTCACCTGTGGGCGGTCTGGGGTCCTGGGTGGGGTCCCCAGAGAGCCCATGTGGCCCGCTGTCTGGTGCCTGGGCCCCGCCCAGGGAGCCCTCTGGCAGGAGGACGGCCTTGAAGGGAAACGGCTGTGATTCTGGGACTTTCAGCTCGAAAAACCCAGTTTTCCCTTGGCTTTTCGGAGCCGCTGGATCCGCGTGGAGGAAAACACGCTTTCCCAGTTGCTGAGGGGCGCGGCCGGGCTCTGAGTGCCCCGAGCAGCCCCGACCGCGGCCGCCCCGACCGGCAGGAGGACCGTGGACCTCGCGGCTCAGCGGCTGACCGTGGGGGCGGGGCCGCGCGGCGGACAGTGACGTCCGCTGAGTTCACGCGCAAACAGTTTTAGGGCTCCCGTGGCCCGCGGCGGCCTTTCCCCGGGGTGTCGGCACAGAGCACCCGCGCTCGGGGAGGCAGCCGACAGGGAGACCTGCCTGGGACCCAAGTGGGGGCGCCGTGCTGCTGCTCGCGGACCGAGGCGGCCCCTCACACCCAGAGCCCTGCAGCGGCCTCGCTGCCCGGCCGGAGGGAGCGGGCGTGTCGGGAGTGAAGGGAGCCCCGGCCTGGCCTGGGTCTCCCAGACTGCTGGGGGCTGGGAGCGGCACTGCCGGAGCGGGCGGGGTCCCCGTGGGCAAGGTCGGCGCACGTGGGGGCGGTGAGGCTGGGCCAGCAGGACACCCACTGCTCTGTGGGGTGCGGGCTCTGTGTGCGCACGGTGCCCCCGTACACGTGTGTACACACAGCAAGCATTCATACCTGCACACATGCACACGTGCTCACAAACCACACACACCCGTGCATGTGTGTGCATGTAACACACATGCACACGCCACACATTTCACACATGCACGTGTGTACACTGCACGTGCACGCACACACCGTGGGCACAGCCATGCACACATGCACACAAACCGCACACACCCGTGCATGTGTGTGCACATAACACACATGTGCATATCACACACTTTGCGCTTTGCGCACACACGTGCACATATGCACTTGCGTGCACACGGCACACGGGCACACACCATGCACACATGTGCACACACCGCACAGTCGTTCACACACAAATGTCTACACACATGCACACACACTACCGCCCACACATCCATCCACACACACACACGTCACTCCGTGGTCGCTCCACGGGCACCCCGCCACAACGCCCTGCCCCCCACACGGCCCCGGGAAGCAGGTGGGAGCCCCCGCAGGCAGGGGCAGGTGCTGCCAGTCCCAGCTCTTCAAGCTCAGCGTTGCCGGATGGGGGGCTTCAGGACAAAAACCCTGCTGTCCTCACAGCCCCCCGCTTGTGGTGCGTTGCTGGATCCAGGACCCAGGGAGCAGCAAACGGCCGACAGCCTCCTGTCGCCCAGGCTTCGGCTTCCTCCGAACGGTCTCCACCCCCCGCAGGTGCACAGGATGCTCCTGTCCCTAGAGCCGACCTGCCTGGAAAGGACTCCCCAGCATCCAGACTGGAGCGGGCGCGTGGGGGTGGAGGCAGAGGGCGCCCAGAGGCCGGCCTGGATTTAGGGCCACATGGAGCAGAGGCGACCCTGGACTTTACGGTGGAGAGCCCCCGTGGTGCTTGGCGGGGAGGCAGATGAGCCCCTGGGGAGAAAGCAGGTTAAAGCCTCCATGTCACCAGCCCGGGTTTATGTGCCTGTTCTTGCTGAAACAGACCACAGAGCTGGGCCCTGGGGGGCGGTCGGAGGCCGCGAGACCCTGGCCCCGCTGTCCCCTAGAAATGCCCTGTCCATGCGGCAGGGATGGAGCAGAGTCGGTCGATCCTGACTGTGACTAGCAGGAGTGACCGTAGGCCCGGGGCACCATCCGCTGCTGCTAAGGACCTGGTGGCTGCCTTTCGGGCTCTGGTTAAGAGGGGCTCCCAGGGGCTCCGGTCAGCGGGCACCAGAAAGACCTGAGGCTCTGCAGCGGATAAGGGTCCTCCTGGCGGTCCGTTGCCCAGGCTGGCTGGTCTTCACCCTCCCTTATAAAGGACCCCTGGGTGGGTTGGAGACTCGGTTACCACGGCGACAGCTGCTGTCTCCTTCTCCCACAGGGCTGCCCGCTGTGGATGTGCATCCCACACTTTCACAGCAAACATGGGGGGAAGGGGGAGGCCCTGCCAGGAGTGGGGTGAAGGCGCCCCTGCTGCCGGCAACTCTGCAGAGGGAGGTGTGGGCAGTGGGGAGAGCCGGCCGCAGAGCCGCCGGGCGGGGGAGTGCCTGGAGCGAGTCCTCGGATGCGGCCAGTTGGCGGTTTCCCGAATTCAGAAGCTGATGTGAACGCTTTACCCTCCTCTGCGGGGTAAGCAGAAACAGTAAAAGCTATTGATGAAGCAGAAGCGGCTTGCTCAGCAGGAGAACAGACGTCTTAGACAGTGTTGTTAAAAATAAAAGTTAAACAACGGACTATGCATGAGGGCGAGGACAGGGGGGTTGTGTTGAGGAAGGAAATTGAAAATGTCCGGGTGCATTTGGGCCTGGACGTGCCTGTCGGAAACGAGAGGCTGTCTCGCATGACGAAGGACACGCCAGCCACGGCAAGTTCACCCCCTTAACCGGACGAATCCAGAGAATTAGTAGGTGATTCGGAGGGAATAACGAAGCCTCTCTCTGGGGCGGAACATTAATTATCACCCCGCTGCAGAGGAAGGTGACAACGTGGGTTTGCCCAGGAAGAAGGGGAGCAAGCTGTTTCTTGGGTCAGTGGATTTCCCTCTCTCTCTCTCTCTCTCTCTCTCTCTCTCTCTCTCTCTCTCTCAGAGCTGAAATAACACCGGGGAGAGGAATGTGATTTCTCCCTGGGAGCGGGGAGCTGATGATTGGCTTTGTGAGCTGGGAGCCCGCTGCTTTCAGGGAAGGATTAATATGTGGCCTGCTTGTTGGCCCAGGGAGGCTGCCCTCTGTGGTCGCTGGGGGAGGGGGCAGGGGGAGGGAACCGATTAGGAACTGAGCTATTTCAGGAAGTGTCTTTAACGGCCCCTCAAGACCCACCGCCCCGCCCTGCCGCCCTCTTCGCCGGCCCAGGGGACCCGCATCCGGGCTGTTTCATTTTCCGTGTTCGTGCCGCACCCTGAGCACGAACGAGGACACGGCGAGGACACGGCCGGTCCCCGAGCCCGTTCTCTGGCATGGCCGCCGGGGGCCCGTGAGGCCCGGCTCCCTGGGCTGACCTTCAGCCTCCATCCGACCAACCCTGAGGCTCGCATGTTCCCCAAATTCGGTCCCGGGGCTTGGAATCCCCTCCTCCTCCTCCTCCCGGCCCGTTCCTGCTCACCCTTCGGGCCTCATTCTGCGGCGTTCTCTGAAGGAAGCTCCCTCTGATCCCACCCCCGGATCACAGTCAGATGAACTCCCGAAGTGCCCCCTGCTTCCTGTCCCAGCCCGGATGGTGCGGCCCGACGCCGCTCCAGGTGCTGCTGTCCCGCCCAGGACGTGGGCCGCGGAGGGCAGGGCATAGGGCATGGGCGTTTCGTCCTGTGCCCGCGCCTGGTAGGGACTTTCGGAAACGGGAGTAGATGGCCTGCCCCAGATGGCAGAGGGCCGGGGGCCTCTCCAGGCCGGACCGCCCTTCGGTGCGGGCTGGGGGTCTGCCCTGCCACGGGCTGGGGAACGGGCTCTCCGAGGGGCTCAACGGTCGGTTGGGGAGGGGATGGTCCCTGAGGTGCGGGGACAGGCCATTCCCGGGAAATGCCCCTTGGGGCTGTCGGTGGGGTCTCACTAGCCGCCCTGTTCTAGGGCACTAATGCATGAAGGATCTAGAAGAAACCAGAGGCCACGCGACGTCCATGCCGTTCACCTTCAGGATTCCCACCGAGCATCTCCTCCGACCGGTTCCGAGGGACACACCGTCAGACGTCAATATTCTTCCTTCCTTTTCATCTCTCCCAGCGACGCACCGGAAATTAACGTTGCGGCAGCTTCGGTCTGCGGCAGCCTCCTGTCCCTCCGCCTTCCCTCTCTCTCTCTCCCTCTCTCCTCTGCTCTCCCCTTGCGTTTCCTCCTTCTAGGGGTTTCCCAAGGCGACAGATGAATTGCCGTGACAGAAACGGCCACAGAGGTGTTCGCACATGGCGGCCGTGGCTTGCTGATGGCCCGCACGGACCCCTGCGTGCTGAGACGTGGCCCCTCAACCAGCAGTTCAGAAGAATGGCAACTGGGTCTCCTCCCGAAAGCCCTCCCCCCGCCCCCCCCCCCGGCACACGGCTTGCAGTGGGTCCTTGGTGATGCCTGTGGAACAAATGGACGTGGCTCGGCACGCCGCTGTGACGCGGCTGGACGTCCTGGGCCCATTACAGATGGCAGGGAGGACTCCGGGAGGCCTCGAGCGCCCGAGGCCCGGAGCCGAGCCAAGAGCTCCAGTGTGCGCGCCGCCGCACGGGCAGATGGCAGCCGCCCGGCCTCCCGGGAGAGCGTCCGCGCTGCTGGCCACAGGGTCGCCCTGGTGGTGGGCTCCATGTTCCTGCCCTCTGGACCCAGCGTCCCTGCAGAGCCCGCAGCCCGTCCAGCCGGAGGCCCGCAGTCCTGTGCTCAAAGTCTCCCGATCCACAGTGAAAATGCAAGTGGACCACGGAGGTCCCCATTCTTTCCCAGCCTAAACGCAGCTCCTTGCCTGTCACTGGCACTCACTCAAGAGATGTTGGAATGAATGATCTGAATGTGCAGGCAAGCTGGCAGGGACATCTGTCACCGTGCGGATGGCCAGCGCGGATTTGGCTGGTCCAGCTGGCTGGGCGGGGTCCTCGTCTTCCCTGGGCACCCCTCCCGGCGCTCGGGGAAACGGCCCCCATCTTAAGTTAAAGCACAGCTTTTTATTCCGTTTGAGGAGGTGCTCTAAGACATGTCCCAGGGTGCCCCTTGCCCTGTTCCTTTGACCCATTCACCTCCTTCCCTATCCGGACGGAACAAATCCCACCTCCCCAACCACCAGCCACCGGAGCTGGAGGACCCCTTCCTCTCCTGATTTCCTCCCGAGGCAGGAATTTCCCCAGTTCCTCATCCTCGGTCCCAGGGTTGGTTCACACGTCGGGGCCCAGGTTTCGGGCGGCAGGTTTTGGGGGGAGCTGCCAGAGCTCCTGAAAGGAGGTAATGGGCCGAAGGGGGCAACCCCTGGGCTCTTGTTTCCCAGCAGTTGCCCCCAGAGTCTGGAAAGGACCCCTGGGCCTCCCCTCCGGGGGAATCCAGCCCGAGGCAGCAGCCGGACACAGCAGGGAAAGGGGACTGCTGACTTTACGGGCACTGGGACGTATGCTGGCACCTAGAGGACACTAGGGGACCGGCCACCGTTTTGGGCGGCTGCCTTTTCGACCTCCTGGCATTGGAGAAATCACAGAGAAAGGGCTGGACTCGCGGTGGGGTTCTGCAGATTGCTCGGGGGCCAGTCTTGCCCGTGGAATGCCTGACGGGAAATCGGTATGACGCTGGTAGCCAGGTCCAGGTCAGGAGCACAGGACCCCCTTCTCTAAGGCCTGCTGTGCGCGGGTTGCAGGAACAACCGTGCTGAGCTGTATTTTCTTTCTCCGGGTTTCTCCGAGTCCCGGGCCCAGGCAGGATGGTAACAGAGGGGAAGGGACATTTTTGGAATAGCTGTTTTTGGACGATTCTCATGAAAGTGGCCCCTGCGCTCTGAGGCACATGTGGGAAAGCTACATTCTGACCGCATGACTAATGTGCAAAGCCTCGCTCCGAGAGGCTGCTCCCCGGGAACACAGCTGGGCGCTTTCTTTGTGGGCTGCTGGTGTCAGCTATGAATTGAACCCGAGGGAAACCGTACTCCATCCCGGCCAGGGGACCCGGGGGGCGGGGGGCGCTGCAGTGAGGGCATGGCGTAGGAGCAGTTCATACACCGAGTACTATTCTTTTATTAACTTTAAGAACATGGTTTACATAAAAACAGGCAACATCAAAAAAGCTCAGTTGATAAATGAACATCATATACCACAGATGACTTCATTCCACATTAACCTACATTTATTAGCTTAAACGGAGAGATTAGGAAAAGAATCGGATCTCATTCCAGCTGTAATCATGGATACAAATCGTTTGAAAGTTCTTTCATTAAGAGTCTCAAAATCAAAAATTAACCTATGCCACCTGATCCATGCAGCAATTGATAAATTCAGTCTTTTCAAAGGAAATATTGAACTTTTTTTTCTTGCCCCAAATGGAAACCTTTCGGAATCTTGCTTCAACGCACCAAGTTCCTAGCCCACCTTTTCAGTATGCATGACCAAGATACTATTTAATTTCACACTCAACTAATCTTTCAATAATTCAGCCAGAACGAAAAAGGCTATTATTAATTTCTTCATAAAATTTTTAAAAAGTTATCGAGGCTATGACTCTAACCTTGGACCGGTTTCAATTTCTTTTTACTTTCTTCTGAGAATACATCAAAGATTAATGTCGATGGCAAGTGAGGAGTTGCCCCTGGGAACTATTCAAGGTCTTTTCTCACCACAGGGAGTTGGACGGGAAGGGACTGACAGGATAGCATCTTTATCATCACTTTCAAAGTCCCACGTTCTCTTAAAACCAACGGCGAGGGCTTGTGGAGCCCTTACTGACTCTCAGTTAACAAAGTCTACCCCAGACAGGAAACACACAGTTCCACATTGAAGCGTCACGGGGCGTCTCTGCAGTTGGCCAGAAAAGAGTGTTGAGGTTTGCGGGTTGGGTTTCATGGCAGACCTTGCTTTTCCTCCGGGGCAAGAAAGAAGGAAACGAGATCTCTCCCTGGTCTCCAAGGGCGAGAGGTTGTAAACCTCACGGTCACAACACCTGCCCATTGGACGCTCCCTCCCTGAAAAGTGATCGCGGCCGTTTCAGTGTTGGAGCCCCAAAACAAAAACAACAGTGGGGGCTGTGGGGGAGGCGGAGCGAAAATAAAGGGGGAAAATCCCCACCTCGACCAGAGGCATCTGGAGCCTCTACACAGGGCTTCCGGTTTCTCACCAGATTAAGACCTTCCACGTCACTCAGCATGCGGCTGCCTGTTTGAGCTACGAACACGTCGGAGACCGTCCCCTCCGCCGCCAGGACATCATGACGTACAAATTCCAGACTCCTGTGACGATGACCGTCCTCGGGACCCCCCTTGTTCCTGCTTTGTGTACAAGCACCGCTGAGCCCATTTTAAAAGCACATCAGCGTGTCCTCAAGGGTTGTGGGTCCACGTGCTTTTAAACAAAAATCACTTAACGTGTGTTAATTGACACGCATCTTACCATATCTAAACTGACCAAAAGTGGTTACTTTGGGGAAGAGGTTTTTTTTAAAGGTTTTTTATCTTTAGAGGGGAAGGGAAGGAGAGAAGGAGAGAAATATCAGTGTATGGTTGCCTCTGGTGTGTCCCCTGCTTGGGACCTGGCCTGCAACCCAGGCATGTGCCCTGACTGGGAATCGAACCGTGATCGTTTGGTTCCCAGATCTACGCTCAATCCACTGAGCCACACCAGCCAGGGGCTGGGGGAAGAGTTTTTAATTGCCTTTCTCCCCAACAGACTTGAATTGGCTTCATGGAACTTGATATGTAAGTTTAAAAAAAAAGTATCCCTGTCTCCTAAAGAAGCGGGTATCTGCCCTTCCTCACGGCAGGGGTGTCTGCAGGGTTTGTCTGAGGGCGCTTCTCCCAAACGCCCAGTGCGAGGGGCAGGCAACACGCAGGGGTCGCTAACCCTTGAGAGGACCACCTTCGAGTTTTTAAAAATCTTTGCTTGGACAGAAAAGATCAGGTAGCATTTAAAAATGTAATGACTTACAAATTATAGAAAAGCGACGGTATCTACAATATATACCAGGTGGCTCCCAATTTAATTTTTTGAAACCCACACCCAAATGAATAATTCCATTCAACCGCCATCGTGGGTCTGGGGGCTCCCCAAGATTCTGAAGCTGCGATGCAGGCAGAGCTGTGCCAGCTTTTCGCGTGTTCGTGTGTGTTTTGGTTGCTCTTTCCAGGAGAATCGGGCAGAGAACGGAAGGCGACAGACCTTGGCTCTGGGTCAGATCTTCAGTGCAGAGTAAGCCAGCCCGGGGCACCTTTCTTACGGCCAAATTAAAAACCTCTGAGAACAGTTCATCACGGAAACTCGACAGTCTCACCCTGAGAGGGGCTGGCAGGCGACGCCACGACGTTGAGAAAGCTCTCCTTCCGGCACAGCCGTGCACGGGGTCGCGTCGCCGGCCGGGTGCCCGTGGCCGGCAAACAGCTGTGATTTAATGTGCGCGAGCTCTGTCGGACGGTAGCTCCGTGACCCTCTAAGCGAAGCCAATTTTTCTTTCCGCTTTTTTTCCCCCAACTGAAATATGCTTCAAAGGGTCAGGGACTGCAGTCTCGGCCCTCACTCTTGTGCATATTGCTTTCTTTCAACAGGACCTGACGGGGCGTTAACCGCAGCCCAGGGCTGGGCGGGCGGAGCTGGGCAGCCCGCACCAGTCCGGCTGAATACAGAGCACCGAGCGTTTTCAGTCGTTTGTTTGCATTTTTCTCCGCTTATTGTCATGTGCGCCGTGCGTCAGTGAGGTGAGGGCTCCCGGGGAGACATTTCCAGCGACCGAAACCTCACTTCTCCTTCTAACGGTGGGGAGCAAAGCACAGGCTCGTTGGCTGCGATGAGGAAAAGGATGTCGGCTACAATGTCAGGGGGAGAAAAAGCGTCCATCGAGATGAATAGTTCTCATCGACAGAGGTGAGGTACAGGATGCGAGGAATGAAAGGGTTCTTTCTTCACTAGTCTACCACGGAACGGGAGGGCTGAGCCTTAAAATCCCCGTGAAACACCGCACGTCGGTCCTGTGTTAATGAAGGAAACACAGCCCCGCCCACCAGGCCACCGCGGTAAGAACGCGATTACACACTGAGAAAAAAATAGGGCGCGCGTGTGGCAATGGTCAAACGGATAATTACAGAGATACACTGCCGTAATGATACATATTTATTCGATGACAAAATGGAAAAAAGAAGTAAGATCGATTTGGCCGTAGGAATTCCTTAAAGAACACCACCACTTAATTATTTCAACCTCGAACTATCCCAAGAATGTCGTGAAAAAAACGAGGACGCGCGGCCGAAAGCCAAGCATCTGGGTACTCCCCGGTCATCCGCATGCCTTGTGCTTGTGGGTAACGCTCCGAGTGCGTCCCCGGCGTTCGGGGTCCTCGTAGCTTGATGCTGAAAGGACGGCCCTCCATCTGGCCACTCAATATTTCCACTGCACAGGCCACACACCACTGATGGTTCAGCGTGGACCACACCTTCCGCAGCCGTGCGCTGGGCTCCCCATGCCGATGGGCCCTGCACCGTCCCGCGCTGCCCTCTGCGGTGTGCCGGGGCCACGCGCCGGAAGCTCTGTGCGCTGGGTGCCATGGCGATGCAGGCAACGCCCACGGGAAAAGCAGCCACTCGGAGAAAGGAAGGAAAGCGACGATGTCCTGCAGGCGGGTCTCTGCCCACAGGGCTCTTCACATCCACACGTTCAGGGGCGACTCCAGAGTCACTTAGGGTAGAGCTGTACTTCCTCGCTCCAGAGAGAGCCGTCCTTCCTGACAGTTTGGGGCACTGGCCTGATGGGGGTGCTTTCCGCACGCCCTTCCTGGCGTTCCGCCCCGCGGCCCCGCCCCAGACCTGGCTGACTTGTGCTGCTCAGCGATGCTGTGCGGTGGTGTTTCTGGGCTCTGGGGGGGGGGGGGGGCGGCGCTCGGCAAATAACCTGCTGTTTACCTGTCAGGGCAGCGCAGACCACAGAAATGACCTACGTGTAGAAGAGCGAAAACTCGAGAAAACCACGATGTGAAAATCATGACACGTTAGGATCTTAAAATCTACACTGGAGAGCCCACCGCTTAGGAGGGGCAGAGTGAAAAGCAGCCACTGAAGCCCGACGTGTATCTGAAAATAAGGAGCCGCCTAGAGAAAGGTCGAAGGCCTGCAGATACCGGGATGTGTTCAAAACAGAGACAGGACGTGCCGCGGCCGGCCAGGTGCGAATGTCAGGACCGCCGCTCCCTGGTTCTCCGGGATCGCGCACTGAGCACATGGAGCCCCGCCTCCAGGCCCCGGGGCTAGCCTCTGCCCTAAGCATCGCAGTGACCCTGCATTCCAGAAGAAACTCAGCGGTCACGGGAGTGAAAACTCAGGTCTCAGACAGGACTCGGCCCACGGCGAGGCGAGGAAGACAACGGGCCGCTCTGGACAGCTACAGACAGTGGTCTGTGGAACGGTCACCTTAGCAGCGGACGTGGTAGCCCAAGAGGCACGCCTTCCTGTCCGCCTCTCCCGTTCTTCCCGGGAGAGTCTACGTAGGTGACATAGAGGTGCACGCTCACCAGTGGCCTATTTCCTTAAAAGCCATGTTAGAAATGTTCCGGATCGTTCTCTCACTGTGCCTTGGCCACTTTGCAGAGCCCCTGGCCTCTCATCCCCTGTGCCCCAGCCTCCCATGTATGGAATTTGACTGTGTGGATTTCACACCGAAGACTGCAGGGCATGAAAAAGCAGGTGAGAAAAACACCAGGATCTTACTTCCTCTCTCTGTTTGAAATTCCAGCCCTAGAGAGCACCTGGCAATTTATTGCTCTTTTCTACCAGTTGTTGGTTTTTTT
Source organism: Trachops cirrhosus (assembly GCA_028533065.1). Lineage (NCBI taxonomy): Eukaryota > Metazoa > Chordata > Mammalia > Chiroptera > Phyllostomidae > Trachops > Trachops cirrhosus. The sequence continues at coordinate 1,590,536 of CM052548.1, read as the reverse complement.
GTTTTGCTTTGTTTTGTTTTCCCTGGAGACGTCCCAAACTGAGACCCTCCCTCACCAAGCACGAGCCGGGGAGGGAGACTCCCAAGGGTCTGTGCTGGTTCTGGCAGCAGCTAAGGTGGAAGCAGCATTTCTGGGGCATGGTCAGCACACCTTCAAAGGGGGAGAGTTGGGGGGAGGGTGCACCATTTTCTTTCGGGGGGCAGGCTGTTTGCCATGGACCCAGTCCCCCCTACTCGGGCTGCGGGCCTCACGGTCATACCTCTAACAAAAAAAAAAGTCCCTTTCTGAATCGGATTATGAAGAAGAAACGGGGGCGCTTATGCCTAAGTCATGAACCTGCCACGTTCTAAACCCACAGGAAAGGACAAGCAAGTTATCACTCTGGGGGCCTCTCTGGTCCAGATATCTCAGCATCCAAAAACACTCCTGGATCCGCAGCAAAATCAAGACACGCGTGTATATGTCGAAATTCTGGGCGGTTCCCCGAGGGGCGCCCACACGGCCCATGCACTCAGAGGGTTACCGTGTGCTTGTGACACACGGGCTTGACCGAGGGAAAAAGTCATCGATTTTAGGTTTGAAAATGTTGCCAAGTCGCCTTAACCCTCTGAGGACCCTGTCAGCAGCGAGGGACCATCTTCACAAACCCCCGGCCGCGTCTGGCTCGCGAGGGGAGGTCGCTACAGAGACCAGAAAACACACTTTCTCTTCCGCCGTTCCAGCATTGGGCACGAGATAGATCGGGTGAAACTGTCTTACATAAATAAATCTGGGACAACGTCTCCGAGTCTCAGAGGGTTAAGCTAGGACCTGGAGTGCGGGGGCTCGTTAAAAGGGCGAGTTGGGGGAGCGCACGGTCTCGGAGGAGCTCGGGGAGTAGTCTTCGGACTCCGAGTTGAGCTCGGGCGGAGCTGGCTGCGCCTTGTACCGGCTCCTCACATCCGCGTGGCGTCTTCGTCGGAAAACCTGCCTCTCCTTATCAAGAGCGGTGGTCTGGCAGGGGCATAAAATGAGAAAGAGGGCAATTAGGCCGCAGGAAATGGCACCAGACACGCGTCCGGACGCCGCCTGCAGTCGGGGAAATGGGGAACTGGTCCGCCCGGCCGCTCGCTTTTGTCGACAGCAGGTACCCGCTGTTGGGGGGCTCTCGGTTCCCCCAGATGGGCTCCGAGGAGCCCCACCCCCCGTCATGTCATCCGCAGGCACAGGAAGGATGGATGCTGTCGTGGGCCCCACCCAGAGCCCCCCAGCTCCTCATCTCATGCCCCCGGGGTCCCCTGGCCGGCGGAGGGCCCTGGTGGACCGGCCCAGGCCGGTGGCCCGACTGGGGAGGACGCCAGGCGGGGCCTCCTTCGTCAGCACGCGGCGCAAGCAGCTCCAGAACGAGGGTGCAAGAGGAGGAGGTGGCCGGACCAGGAGCAGAGCCGCAGGCTCCTCCCACTCCTTAGCCCCTCCCCCTTTCCAATCCTCTCGCTCTCTGCAGGCCGGAGCCTGGGGCTGCGTCCCGGGAAGAATCGCTTCCGTTTGAATGAGGCCCATGCCTGAAATGGAAAAGGCTCTGAACTCGATTCAACCGAGTGCAGCCCTTTGCAAGGATTTTACTTTTTACAAAGTTCATTTCACTCGTGGTGTGTGGTCACTTATGCAGCAGAGACTCGGGGTCTCCGAGTCTCCCACTGCCGGTCCCGGAGCCTTATTTTCCCTCGGTTCCTCTCCGGGGTGTGCTCCCCAGCCAGCACTCCGCAGGCTGGGAGAGGCCTGCCCTCGTGGCGGATTTAGTGGGTGCAGGAGGAACGGCGCTAGGGAAAAGCCCTACCCTGAGGGCGCGCAGCAGGTACAGAGCCTGCAGAAAAATACAGAGCGCACATAAAAGTGGAAGGCGTCCTGGTTGGCAAGTCTCTCTTTAAAAGGATGTAGCCTGGAGGTGATTCCGCTTTTAAGTGATTACTTTCCCTCCACGGGGATATCGACCACCATTTCTCCTCTTGAAAATTTACTATTAGCTTCTTCAAAGAACGGAGATAAATTTACAGCCGGCCTGGTTGGGAGAACAAAGCGAACACCGAGCCCCTCACGCCGCCACTGCCGCGTGGGCGCAGGCCCGTGAGAGGTCCCAAACAACCAGCAATGAAGACCCCAGCGAGGCGGGTGCAGGCGCCCGGCACCGAATGGCTGTGCTCGGCCCAGCTGCGCTGCCGCGAACACCGTCCGAAACCGAACGACAGAGCTGCCCACTCCGCCGGGCGGGCAGACGGGAGCCGTTCCCGCCGCCTCTCGCTGGACGCTCCACACGGTGGTTCGATCCCGGGCCTCCTGAAATGGCTGTTTCGTTCTTCCACTTGGCCAAGGTTTCGGGGCCCTCATTGAGGACGCAGTTCTTAGTCTGAGACCCACCGACTTTATGTTATTTTCAGCATCATAAACCCAAATTCCTAACCTTATTCAAAACGCGGTGAAGTCACGACCTGCGGCACTTTGCTTTCGGAGCACGCTGGAAGGGGTCTGTTCGTGCGGACATGAATGTTTGTAAAGGAACAGGCATGCATTTGCTCTGAGTTACATAAAGTCCATCCTGTCGTTAATTCGAGAGTAATATAAACTCTTCTCTGGTTCATAAAAAATAATTCTATGTCCACCTTCCTGAGAAAGAGGAACGCCCTCGGCTGCAGGCTGGACGGAGGCTTTCCGGTGTGGGGAAGGAACGGGTTCGCAGACCCCCGTCTGCTTCCGAGTGCCACTCCGCCCATCGCTGGCCCTGTGAACCCTTGGTTCTCAGTTAAAGGAGGAGCAGGCTCCCCACCCTCCCTCCCGGCTGTGCTGGAGGGAAAGAGGGGTGTGCAAAGGCTTCCTACGTGGTAAGGATCCCCAGAAACGGAAGACTTTATTTTCTTTACCATTTAATTTAAGATATTGTTTTAAAATTAAGGAACTGCAGGCCAGAGAAAAACAAGGCAAGGTAAAGCTCAGGTTAGAACTTATCTTGGAATACTTCTCCCGGGTCTCACTCGCACTGTCCGTCTCCATGGTTACCTACTCAGTGACACAAGCCACAGAAACAGGCCATGTCCCCACGGAGATCATAACTCCATCCGTGCAGAAGGGGGAGCAGGGCTGAGGCCGTGCCCATGGCCCCCGGTGTCCCTTTCACCTTCCCCCGTCCCTACAAGGGCAACCCTACCCTCTCCCACACTTGTCCCCCTTCCCTGTCCCTTATCAGCGGCCACTTCTCGCCACCCCTAGCAATTTCTCTAGGCAGCAGCCTGGTCGGTGCTCACTCCAGGAGGCGACCCCGGGCTCACAGGCCCGGTGCTTCCTCGTAGGCGGGGGCACCGGGGACTCCTTGGCGGTTGTTTTCGGAAACACACCGCGGCAGGGCCCCAAGCCGGGGAGCCAGGGTGGGAGGGTGGTTTCTGTCGGACTTGCGGACGCTCAGAATGGAGGGTTCGTCAGGCATTCCTTGTCCACTCTCTGCCTTTCCCAGTGGGGGCGCTGAGGCACAGGCACGTGGAGGGACTTCCCTGCGTCTCGTCGCTGTGTCAGGCCCAAGCAACCTCTCCCCATTCACTCTGGGGTCTCCTGGCGCAGAGTTCATCAGAGCCCCGCCCTCCAGCTCCGTCCCCAGCCAGACTGCGCTGCAGGGAAGACACCACCGGCAGCGTCCAAGGCCACAAGACCGGGCTTTCCCATGCCGATGGCCCGAGATCCCCTGTCGGGGTCTGCAAGCCAGGGTCCACTGTGTGTCCGGTCCCGTTCTGGAGCTGTCGGCTCGGGGGAGGCCTGGGCCGGAGGGTGGAGAGGCGGCCTCCCGGCCTCCCAGGTCCCTGCCGTGTTCCCCAGCACTATACAGCGAAGGTGGGGGGCTGCCGAGGGCTTGTGCTCAAGGACGTCCCAGCAGGTGCCGCTGTCCCCAGGCCTCTCCTTTCTGCTTCCGGCTCCATGGCGGACTGCGGTTCATTTTAGAACTTCCTCCCTCTCTGTGTCCCCGGAGCCTGCTGCTGTCACTACTGTGGGTCCTGACCGTTCCATCACGGTCTCCCCTGCCGCACTGCAGCCACTGGGGAGGGCAAGGTCAGGGCAGGGACACCCTCCCTGCACTCTCCACGGTTCGCCACACACGACAGACACTCGGCAAAAGCGGTGGCTTTTGAAATCGAGGGACGCGCAAGAGAGGTCGCAGTGTTTCCCGCCCCAGCACCCGCCCGCTGGTCCCTCCTCCACGCAGCTGGCAGGTCCCTTACCCTCCGGTCTGATTTACTCACAGTCCCTCCAAGTCTGGCTCCTTGGCCTGAGTCCCAACGTGCTGACAACAAAGACGTCCAGTGTCCAGGTCCTGCTCTTACTCCAAACGCCCCCGTCACTCCAGCAGACTCACCGTGGCCCATCTCATTTGCTTGCACGGCTGCCATTTACTCCGTCTAGCATGGATGTGCCTCGGTTTCCCTTTGGACATCCTCCCCCACTCCGTACTCTGCGGCTCCAGGGAAGGTGACCCTCTGCCGGTCTCTGAGACGGGGCAGGCGGCGGGTGACGCAGGAGCAAACCCGAGCTGGCTGTGTTCCTCGGCACCCGGGGCCGGCAGGGTGGGCCGAGACCCTGTCAACAGCACGCAGGGGGCTTCTGCAGAAACTTCCTGTTTATAACGGATCCCACTTTGGGGAGGACGACCGGCCGAGGGCTGCTTCCCACATCCTGGTGCCACGCGAAGCCGCACACGGGAGCCAACTCCACGGGGAGGCGGAGTGCAGGGATGTGAAGGAACAGGCTCCGACCGCCCGCTGAGTCTGCAGGTCACGGACGCCGGCCCAACCTTGGGCCCGACCTTGGGCCCCTCTGGATTCGCTGCGACAATGAACTTCCTCTGGGTTTGCTTGGGGCCCGCCGTCCTTGTCGCAGAAACAGCCCCCGTGGACACTGCTGCGCGATCCTTCCACCTCGCTCAGCTCCGCGTCTGGGCTCCGGGCTTCCCGCGCTCACAGCCCTCTGCTGTCCCCGGCCCGGCGGCCGCCGCCTCCCACGGCCCCGCGCTTTCCAAGCCCCTCGGGTGTGGACCGAACTCCTGTCGCTTGTCGCACACAGGGCTCCGACGGTCTTTTCTGGGCGTACTCCCCCCCAAACCACCCTGCCCCCCTGTGGTGGAATCCGAACTCCCCTGCGTTCCCAGATGCCAAGCTGGGTGCGGCATGCATATTAGGGACTTATTACGTATTTCTTAATTAATACAGAATTACATTGTTTCAGATGATGAGGTACTTCCTGAATAGCAAAAAAAAAAACAAACAAACAAACAAAAAAAAGCCACCCCGTAATACGAGAGTAAGAAGTGGAAAGTACTACGAGTCAGTGTTGCAGATACGATTGTACTTCAGGTACAACCCGACGCGCACGTTAAATAAAGTCGACACTCTCGCACACGCGCGTATGTGTCCACTCGCAGCCACTCACTGCAGGTCGATGCCAGTCAGCACTGTGATGTACAAACCTTTAGGCTTTTAATTGCGGCTATAAAATTATGCTCGGTTTAAGTTTTACAGCTGAATTCTGCAGCCCACATATGTAGGACAGATGAATTCAGCAGGAAAATAGGACCATGGGTTATCACATAATCTTTAAAAGACATTTCTATTAAAATATATATATATTTCAACGGGTAATTTTCCCCCATGGAGGCATGCGAGGTGGAAGTCTTTCTGTGAGGTGCTTCATCCCAAACGTAAATTCTGAGCTCCTTCTAACATTTCTGAAAGGATGCTTTGCTCTTTATCAGTCACAAAACAGTTCCCAGATACCCAGCCCACGGTGGGGGCAGGGCCTCTCCTCCCTGACGCCCACCTTGGGCAAGTAGGGCTGTCCTCAGGTACCAGCTTGATGGGCCCTTAAAACCTCCGACTTCCTAACAGGTTTCTCATCTTGAGTTACTTCCGCCATGGTCCGCAGCTTTGCTGGACCGGGCAGGAGTGGACTTGCGGTAGAACTCCCCAGTGTGGCCTCAGAAAGCTACCTCTTCACTAAGAGCTCCTGAGAGAATCTGAGGACGTTCTATCACTTCTTGGTGCTAACGGCCCCAGGTGAGAGGTGAGCCAGAAATCTCTTTGAGGTTCTGGAGCTGACCAGCAGTAACCAAAAACGACACTCTAATCTAGTTACTTAAAATACGCACCCACTTACGACGGCTCTTCTGTGCCCTGGGCTTGGCTGAGGAAGAGTGGGCCGGGGACCCTGGGACTCAGAATAAATAGTTGACCAAATACAACAAGGCAGATAAACTAACACGAGCCTGCCCTACATGGAAGACACGCTCCATGCCTCTACCCCAGGCCGCGAGAGCAGGTGGGAAACTGAGGAACGGTAAAACCACGTCACAACCTAGCAGGGTAGCGGCACACGCTGTAGCTGGACACCCTGCAGGGACGATGCCTCTGATGCTCCGGTGGCGCCCTCCACAGGGCCAGGGAGGCACAACCAAGGCAGCGCCGGCCCCACACCCGGGGCCCTTACTCCACCAGTGATCCACGCAGGGCTGTCCAACCTTGTGGTGTCTCCGGGCCACACTGGAAGGAGAAGAGTTGTGTTGGGCCACACATTCAATACCTTGCGACACGTAATCGCAAAAAAAAAAAAATCTCATCGTTTTAAGTGAATTTGCGATTGGGTGTTGGGCCGCACTCACAGCCACCCTGGGCTGCGTGCAGCCTGAGTGGGGCCCGTGGGCCACGGGTTGGACAGCCCTGGCACTGAACTTGGCCCGGGGCCTCTCCTGCCCCGACGAAAGGGCACTGCACGCTCCGCCCAGTCCGCAGGCATTTCGAGCCCTCACGTCCGACAATCACTTTGGAAGTGGGCATAGACGCACAGGCCAGGCCTGCTGGCGGTCTAGGCAATGCGGAGGGAGCACACAGCAAGGCGGGGGACGGTCGGGCATGGTCCGCGGTGTGAACTGGGGCCTTCGCTTTGCTGCTGGCCGCCCGCCTCGCCCGACTCCGTAACGCTCAACCGGCCCGGAGGCCTCAGCTGAAACCCTCGGGGAGCAGCAGTACGGGGAGGACAGGAGAACCAGCTGTGCGTCCCAGCCCACAGGGAAGGGGGTATCGATCTCCAGGGAAACGCTCGCCCAGGAAGCACTGGGGGCCTCGCATCACCACGAGCTACTGTGGTGGGTCCTGGTGGTCTTTTAGTGAACAACGGGCCCCGCGCGCCGCGGAGCCGAACCAGCGGAGCCGAACCACCGGATCCATGCGCGTGGGCCTGGCAGGAGACGCGCCTCGTTGATGCGCGCGGCAATGAGTTCTGTCGGGGCGGCGATTACTGGGTCCAAGTAACTGCATTTTCAGAGGCGCGCGTGGACGGCCTTCCCTAATTTATTGCCAGCCATCACAAATCGTCTTCATTTCCTTAATAAAAGAACAATTGTGCGTGTTGCCTTTCAGCCCATGCATTATTCATACTCCCCGGGAGGCGGAAGCGGGGCTGCGGCAGCACCCGCACCTTGCACTTCGCACCGGGAGCCCTGTCCTACACTCACGCTCGCCCTGCAGGGACGACAGACAGGGGACACGCTGGCCCCTTCCAAAAGGCTCGGCTTGCTAGTAAAATTTAGCCAGGAAACCACTTGAAACAGGCACCCTCCTCATTTGATCCGGCTTACTGCCATGGTTGTTACTATTGTTTTGTTTTGCTTCACTAGCCTATTGGGGTCCTGCCGGGAGGGGCGAGTATTTCGATATGTGGTGTGGTATTTCCCCACAGCGAGGTGACCATTTAAACGGCAAAAGGAGGCCTCGGGGAACCACAGCTGGTGGCCTGCTCAGCTGCTTCCTAGGGGCCACTGTCTTGGATGTGAGCCCTCGGTCCAAACCCTGGGCAGAGCTGCCCCCCGCCTGTCTCCCCTTCCTCTCCGCAGCTCCTGCTGCTGACCTGGTTCTTTCTAGAATCCCAGGGGGCCAGCTCTGCAGGGGCCGCCCCCCAGGCTTCCACCCACGGCCACTCTGCACGCCACGCCCTGCCCTGCCGCCCGATTTTCTCCGAGTCGGAGCTGAGCTGAGCTGTGCGTTGCTTTTCCTCCGTCGCCCAGTAGCTAGAGAATCACCACGGGTGTCCTGTATCTAAGATGCACCCAGGAGCACTCAGCACTCACCGAGCTGGCCTGTTAGAAGGTGACTCCTTTCGTTACAGAAACAAGGATTTAGCGTGGCCGGAAGGCTTGCTTCTGGGTTGCTTACCCGTGCGATGTTCGTCTTAAGCATCTCCTGGGACTTCACTGTCCAAACTTTAATTTACCCCGAACCCTCCAAAAACACATTTACCCTTTGTATTAACTGCCTGGAAAGGTCGATCATTTATTAACAAATTAGTTAATAAAACGAACATTTGTGGAGGGTCTGCTGAGTGCCAAGCTCTCCACCAGGTGGCGGAGAGCGGGTTTTTAACAGGCCCAGCAGGGGGTGCCTTTTAATTTGGAAACATTTCCCCCCTAGAACAAGCGTTGGAGAACTTCTGGAAAGGCCAAATCATGAATATTTCAGGATTTGCAGGCCATATGGTTCCTTGACACAACTCCTCAACCCGGCTGCCGCAGGGCAGAAGCGGCCACAGGCGATTTATAAATGAGCGGGCAGGCCTGAGTCCCAGGAAAACTCTGTTTACAAAAGTGGGCGTCAAGCTAATTGGGCTGATCGGCCGCGGTGCGCCGATCCGGGCCCCAGAGGATGGCATTTTAAACCGAGACCTTATCTGGATTCGGGGCTGTAGCCTCCTTTAAGTAACTGGAATGTGGCTGGTTCGTTCCTCACCACAGATTTCGGAAGGTTGATGACACTGTTCCCATTGCCACAGTTGGGCAAGCTGAAGATCAGGAAGGGAACTGGTGCCTCGGCCAAGGTCGCCCTGCAGGAGGCAGTCGTCCTGACGGCAAAGCCGCTGAGTCTCAAGTCAAGTTCATTTCAATTTGTGCAGCCTTTTTGTTTCTCTAACTGCCGTGTGTCTGACGTCCAGGAGAGAATTGTTTGGCTTTTGGGTATGGACACCTACACTCGTTCTCGGTAGAGCCAGTGTGTCAGTGCTGAGGATTCAGGTCTTCACGATCAGGTCTTCCCTGCCCACGCACACCTTATAAAATCCCCATTGTATTGGCCTGTGAACGTCCCCGGGGAACCTTTGCAGAGCATGGCGGGGAAGAACACAGAGACAAGAGTGTGGATTTTTTAAAAACAGAAAACAGGGACAGAGATTCTGAAGCCAGGTCAAAATGAACGGCACCACAGAATATGTGACCCGCCGTAAAACATCAAGAATCTCAGGAAAATGTCTAGAATCTGACTTCAGCCTACACCTCATCAGTAAGTCCTGGAACGCCTTGGCAATCTCTCATTTCTAACAATAATTACGTTAAATTTTAAAGAGACAAATACACAGGATCGGGCAGAAGTAACGCCGCTGTGTGTGGCTGGTAGGGGACATGAGTGTCTCACACGAGAGGGACAGCAATTTGAACATGTCACCTACAATGTCATATCATATGCCGGATGGAGCGTGATGCTGTTATGTTCAGAATTACGTGCTTATAATTTTGTAATAAAATATTTTGTAATAAAGAGGGGGCATTATTTGTGCTGGGCCCTGTATATTCATGAGCTCCTCTCTTAAGGAACCTCTGAAAATAAAACAAAAAACTCCCAAAGGGCGAGCAACCGTGTCACGTGCTAAAATAACACGGGCGCCTCACCGTCCCTGTCTGTCTGTCCTTCAGCCATGGAGTCTAGCTAGTGCCCATGCTTTGACCCCCCACACCCCCTGCCGCACCACTCGCTCGCCAGCCTCCAGGCCTCCTAGCCACGAACCCCCCCGAGTTTCCTGACACCTGGCTGTGCGACCCCGGTTTGGGTGGTTCGAGGTGTCAACCTGCGCCATTTCTGGGTGTTAACCTGTCCGTTCCAGGGGAGGGGCAGGGTGAGGACAGAGGCCCCGCCCTCTATCCCACGGTGCTCCGGCACCAGCGGCACAGGTGTCCCCAGAGCCACCTGCCGCGCTCGGCGCCCCACTGCGTGCCCCGGGCCGCTGGCTGAGGCTGCCACGGGGCCCTTCTCACGCGGGGCCGGGTTCCTCCCTGGCTTCACGGGAACGTTTTTTCAAACCCGTGCTGAGCAAGACACATTGAACGGATCCTGTTCCTTTTAACAACTGAGCACGACAGCACGGCACAGCCTTGCAAAGGCTGTGTGCGCTGTGGCCCGAACTCTGCTTTGTCACTCAGTGGTCCAGGACGGCGCGCTAAGCTAGGGCGCATGCAGGAGCCCCTGCTGCCCGGACGCCACCGCCCTTTTGTCCTCGCTCCCCTCCTCGTGTTACCTTCTGCAGTGTTCTGAGCTTGCCTTGTTTGGGTATTTGCTTTCTTTAACTGGGTCCCCCCATCCTGGAGGAATTCTTCTCCACGTGCCGCTGGCCATCACACCTGCCGTGGGACAGCCCTGCGTGAGGAAGGCAGCCACTCGGGTGACCACGTGCCCTTGGGGTAAGGATGCGTTTTTTCAGGAGGGCGCATGGACCCAGGTAGGACTGTCTTCTGGTGGCTGGTAGCAGGGCCGTGAGGAAGTGGAATGGCCCAGGCGGCTCACTCCTGGCAGGGTGTGCCCCCAGGCTCCGTCCGGGTGACAGGAGCAAGGTCTTCTGGAAAAGTCAGCCCAGCAGGACGCCGCTCCCCTGGCTACCGCTATGAACAGGCAGGAGGGTGAAGGGGAGAGCGGAAAACGCACCTCCCGAGTTTCTCTCTCGTCACCAAAAAGCCTCTTAGGAGAGACAGGACCGCTCTGGGCTCCGGGAAGAGGGGCTTTCTCCAGCTCAGGCCCCAATGTGAACAGCTTTGCAAAAAGCCAGGGGGCGCCCCCAAGGGTTCTGCTCGGAGCCACGAAAACAGCTGTGAGCCCTCAGAAACACGAGCAGGCGCAGTGAGGACGCCCCCCTGTACCGATGGTTTACGTTGGAGCGTCGGCTGCCACCGTGGGCCGACAAATGCTCCCACTTCTGGGGAGATAAAAGGCAAGCATTTGCAATCAGGGAGCAGAACGCGCTCGTTCCGGGGCTAAATGGCGTTATAAAACTTCCTAATTAAGCATATATGCCAACGAGTTTTTAGCATCATTTCTCCAATTTAGCTTTACATACTGGGTGCGCCGTCTCGCGAGGCATTAACTATAAACATTGTTGTTACTGCCCCCAGCTGGGACACAGAGCAGTTTATGGGAGAAAGAAGAAAGAGATTATCTCCCATCTGCTCCTGCCCATTATTCAGAGATGCGTCACTTTGTCTGCTGATGGGCCCATCACCGGGACCGTAGTCAAATGGCCTTTTTATACTCGGCTGTGTTTATTAATTATTGTGCTTACTTGGCATTTTGCTCCCACCTTTAATCCCACACATTTAGTGATATCATTTTTCTAGAGCTTCTTTTTTGAAATGAATTCACATGTGTAATTTTTGTCCTACACAGATGCACAACTGTAATTAGATATATCGGATGCCTATTTTTAATTGTATCTCAACTTTACTCATATGTGTTTGGTTACTATGCCTGAGGTTAGGAGACACACAATTAAAAAAGGATGGAGCATGGTGTGATTCAATTTATATAAAGGACAAAACCCAGGCAAAGCTAATTAACGCAGATAGAGTCCAGGTCGGTGTTTAGCCCTGGGGCTCCGTGACCCTCCTGCGGGCCGAGAGGGGGGCGGGGTGTTACAAATAGTCCCCGTCTGACCTGGGTGCTGCTTACACGCGAGTTCGGTCTGTGCGCGTCCGCGCAGCGGCTCGCTCCCCGTCTCTGCTGAATAGATACCATCTTCCGGGATAACGTGAAAGATGGTCGGTCACCTTCACTCACAAAGTCAGAAAGGAGAGCCCACACAAAGGCAAACGGCGGCCGATTCGGCCCCGCCCCCAGGAAAGAAGGCTAAAAATAAAGCAGTCCTCTCTCCACCTGTGAGGCTGATGCGCTCCGGGGACTGAAAGGCGGGTGTGCGGCACCGCGGGGCACACAGCCCTCTAGACGATGCGAATAATCTTTCTGCGTGAAACAGACTTTAAACTATTTTGTTGAAGCGTGGGCATTTTCTTGCTTTAAAAAAGACTTAGAAATGATCACACGATCACAGTGTATTTGGAGAGTTTGTCAGTGTGTCCCCTTTCCTGCTTCCCTAAATCCTTTGTCTCAAGTGTCTCATTATAGGAACAATCAGGACCGATAATGGGCCTGTCCGGCTGGTCCATACACAGGGTGGGGCGAAAGTAGGTTTACGGTTGTGAGTGCGGGAAACTGTTTCTTCACGTAGCATTGTTCATTAATGATTCTATTACTTTCCATATAAACAACTGTAGGCCTCCTTTCGCCCCACCCGTGTATATATGTGTGTGCATTATACACACACACATATATACACTCAGTTTTGTTTTGTGCAATTTTTAGCAGTCCAATCCATGAAGTGACATCAAGAAGCCACTGCGTGACTGCATACGGGCTCCATCATTTGAGAGAAACAAGCGCCAAAGAAGTGGAACATTTCTCAGCAAATGTTAAGATGTGGAGCTTTGCCTAGAGATCGTTTCAGAAACTGGAATGGAGAAAAGTCCCCTGGGCCGTCTCAGAGTTCCTTTCTCACGTCATCACAAAGCCCCCCTGCCTGTGGAAAACTTAAAGAGACACAGACAATGCCCCTTGAAGGAAACGCCAGGGCAGGTGACTGGAACAGAAAAATGATTGGATAGAATTCTTAACCCAGTTAAAAAAAAATCGATACCTCCCATGGTCCCTTGTGCTTGAGCAGATAAGCCAGCTAAGAAGTCTGACAGTTACAGAATATTGGAAAATAAATTCATGCAATAGCTAGTACATAGAGGGGTTACCGGGGGGAGAGAGGGAACAAGAAAACGAAAACCAAACCAAACCGAACCGAACAGAAAGGTGGAGTATTCGAAAACACAAGCTCATCAGCACACACAATGCATTCTATAGCTCGCTGTTGCTCTGAGGAGCTTCCACTACTAACGTGTAAATGCATTGCTTCATTCCTCTAATAAGGTCAAGGTCGGGCTTGCTGACTTTAAAATGACAGTATATACTTCTATAGAACATGCGCTCCGGTACTATTGTTGTTCCATTTGTTCAGGGACAGAAGAGCACTGGAAATCATTCTTTTAATTGGCACCATCAGGAAAATGCTTTGGCGTTAACACTAAATATACTGTCCTTTTAACTGCAGGGAGACTTGGTACGGAGCATGTGCAATGGAAAGAAAGCTGGCAAATGTCAGTGTGGATAATGGGTGAAAAAAAGGCATGAGGGGGTGGGGCATCTCAATCAAGATTAAAACGAAACTGATAAAGCAGCATATGGACTGGATAACAAATCAAAAGCATGTTTATCCACCGAAGGAACTGGTTAATGGAGACTGCCAGCACGTTGCCATGGAAACACTGACTGTTGAGCTGCACCATCTCATACCTTATCCAATACATTCCTGGTTGCTGGTAGTAGTCCAAAGACCCTGATCTCTTGATGGTAAACCCGTGGTCCAGCTGAGCAGAGAGAAACGGGGGCAACTCAGTGGATCGACATTGTGCTAAAGAGTTAAGACTCCTCACCAGGCTGTCCTCCGTGGTGGACTGTATGTGGATATGCAGTGACCATGCCTCTTCTGCAGGGCGACTAGCTAATAGGCTAAGTCTGCACATTGAAAAGAAAAGGGCGAGAAAAGACACTAATCCCTCATGAATACTCGAGGGCCATTGGTTAGGAAAAAAATCTAGTATGTCAAATAAGTTTTTGAATGTACATTTAGCAATATCCTCACAATTTCAAAAGACATAAACACCCCTTCGTAGTCTATAGAATGGAAAATGCTCTACTGAAATCAAGTACTGAAATCAGCTCAAGCCACTGACAGGAAAGCAGACTGAGCTCCCGAAAATCTCACCCCATTGGGCTTCAATTGGAGGACTTCATAAACATGAAATAAAAGGCGAAAGGAATCAGGTTTGGTGTCCCCATAACCACAGCTATTTGGTTTTCCTCTTTGAAGACTTAATCTTCAGAAGCAGAGCTACGCTTAAAAAAATCAATTACATGTCTGCACTGAAAAGCTAGAATATAAAACAGTAATTTTGTCTATGAAAATATGGAAAAGAAAAGAAGAGTAGTTTTCATTGCCTATTAAAAATGCATATTGCAGGGAAGGGCTTATGGTTCCCGAAAGGGGCAGTCACAGGCAGTCAGGGTGCAGGCTCCGAGGGGTTTCTCCTGGAGTGGGATGCTGGCCTTGGAGGGAGAGACTCGGCCCCCCTATTTGGAAAACAGTCATCACGCTGTGTGGCCGGGCACCCAACACTGCTCGGAGGGTTTGGTATTTTGATTACAAATCAGGCTCTCCCAGAGTTCACGAAACAGCAATGTGGGATTTCTGTCTTGCTTAAAATGCACGTCTTATTTTTTTTTGAGAAGAAAAATGGAAGTACGAATGGTGTTTGGGAAGGAGGAGGCACGTCTCCTTCCGCAAGGGCGGCCCCTGCGTACCTAGCTCTCTGCTGCCACCTACAGGCGGCATGGCCCGCGACGCCGCGCCCGGCAGCGCCCCGCGCCAAGGTCGCTCCGGACGGAGCTTCCCAGAACCACGATTACTTGCACACTGATTAGTATGGATTTGTTCCATTAGACTGAAATGCTCTGTTTGCATGAGCAAAATGCAAAAGAAGGACTTTAAAGCATTTTGAAAGTTATTGGTTAAAATAATAAACAGCGTTAAATGAGGAAAAATAAATTGGAACTGACATCTTAGTCATCGGTTCTTCATCAAGCCGGGCAAATCTAATAACGCCTCCCTCCCCTCCCTTAGCTCTCAAGAAGTCCACCGTTAAAATGTCATCTCTAATTCCATTTTATGTCTATAAATTGCATTTTAATAACCTTTTGTTTCCCCTTCTCTGTTCTGTTTTTTTTTTTTTAATCCCCGAACTACTGGCAAAGGTAGCAGAGAGACGATGGAGCTTTCTGAGAGGCAGAGGGTTGCGCCTGGAAACACAGCGACGGCTCCCCACTCTTCCCGCTGCCTGACCTGCGAGTCTCCCCTGAGCCTCCAGCTGGTAATTACTCTCCCCGCCAACTCGAGGACCTCTTGCCACCTTAATATAAACTTATCATCTGTCCTTGCTTTGGTCTTAATAATGGAGGGGGTGGGAGGCAGAGGAGAAGAAATGTCCACCACCAAAAGCACTTGGGTTCGGAACCACGAGTGCTTGTTCAACTACACTCGTGTAATTCGTTACACCGGTGTCTCGAGTCTGTTTGCTGTGGCAGCTGGCTCTTTTTCCTTTGTCACTCTAAGAGAGAGAAAGTGTCATAAATCCCTTTCTAAGCATCATTAATCTCCAGCAGGTAGTTAGGTTTCTAACTAAAGAAAGAGAAATCCCAGTTAAAGACTAATGACTGAATAGCTGATTTCCTGACAAAACAGGTGTATAGAGACTACGTTCTAAATAGTATTTTTTTCAATGTTAAAGGGTGTGTATAATTTCCAAAACCTTCAGTCCTAAGACGGAGGCAGTTTAAAATAAAGTACAGTACTTGGTACAGCTTCTGGGGGGGCATTTATGCTGATACCAGTTCTCTCTGTGTCTATCAAATAAGAGCCATTCCAGTATTGCATTAATTAGAGGAATTTCTAGCATGGGGGTGAATTAATAATCAGATGGCATTGTGAAATTGTCCAATGGTCTTTGTGGATGCAGCGTTTATGATGCTTATTTCTCCTACCTACCACTTAGAGTCTGCCTCCCAGCCGAATAGCATTCCTTTGTGGTTGCACTTCAGTGGGACTTGAAATGTCACTTAATTCCAAGGCTGCTTTTCCTTGCGGTGGTCCCCTGGGACTTAGTTTTTTCCCTCTAAGAATGGGAGCATTGTCACAGAATATGAACTGGCTTCACCAGCACTGTTCCCAAAGTTGATAACAAAGGCAGCGGTGCTGGCCAGTTTCTGATCCCCAGCTCCGTCTGCCCTGGGCCTGCGGGCGCCCCAGGATCCCCTGGAGGGTGTGGGCATTCCTGAGGGAAACGCGTTCTGGAGAAGGCACCTAAGTGCGGATCTGAGCGCAGCGCGGCGTCTACAGCTCTGAAATTTAGAGGTTCTCTCTTCTGTGCTTGAAACGTTAACGCTAACAGTGAACATGTGGATTGTGCTTCAGAGCTGACAAGGCTCTTTCTGAAACTTCTCCACAAAGTTAATTATTTTGTGTCTCTGTTACGTTGATCATTATTTTAAAAAAAAATTTGTAGTGGATAAAGAAGATTAAGCATGCAACTAATGCATAACTCAGCATCACAAAGCCCACTTTACAATTTATAAGTCTATTACCAGTTTGTACAGTTTCCATGGAAACATGCTAGTGATTATTTCAGAAACTGCATTGAAAATGGCCCAATCGTGCTATTTAGGGAAAATAAAATCAGTGGACCTTTGATCTTCAAACACGAACTGGAGTCTCTGGAATCTGCGTGGATGAAGCTTTAACAAACTGGCATGGGCCAGGTTTCGGAATTTACCCAGGTGTGACATGGGCCAGCCTTCCCCGCACATCTGTGTCGCCCATCCCTTGGGAACCCTCCCTGACGTCCCTGCTCTTCGTCACTGTGAGACTCCCGGAACACCACGAACAAACCATCGCCGAGCAGCCGCAGCAAATTTAACCCAAGGCCAATTAAAATTTTTTTAAAAAAAACATGAACAACGAAAACCCGGCGCCAGCGGTGGGGAAAGCAGCCTCGCTGGCGCTGGGAGCCCGGAGTGGGGCAGAGAAACAGCCCTTTTCATGGACAAGCGTGCTGGCAGCCCGTTCCAAAGGAAACCGTGGCGTGAGGAGCTTTGGAACAGACGTGCGTCTTGGATGAAGGATGGAAACAGAGTGTCTGGTTGGGTTGTGAATCACCACGAGACAGTGACTTTCAAAAATTACTGATTGCGTATGAGCTGGTAACAAAGAATGCTGACGATCTGGGAAGACGGCAAGGACAATGGACTCTACACTGAGCTTCCTGAGAAAGGCCTGGAGAGGGGGGCGGGGAGAATGGCTGGCCTCGGAAGCCCCGAAACTCAGGAATGCTTCCTGTCTGCACGGCCCAGCCTGCGCAGGAGCCGGCAGTTTCGCCCTTGTGACTCACTGTTGAAAGGGTTCTCTCAAAAAACACGAAATGCAAGCCGTATGAGGAAGTGCATGCATGCCACCTGCAACATCTGGACACCCCTGCCAAATGTTTGCACCCCGGACCTGGGCGCGGTTGTCGCGAATCTGTCACTTATATGTGTTTAGCTCTATCGACAGCTCCAGCACAACCAAAAAAGCGAAAATAGAAAGACACCGTAAATGTAGCTAAATTATTTAGTATCGCTGGTGAGCACGAAGCACTGTTTAGCAGCATAAATACTTTTCAACATTCGACAACATAGTGTCTAATCTCTTTGTTTAGGAAAAAAAAACCAGCTTGAGTGATTTCACCTTGTCTGTGCCGTTAAAAAACAGGAAGTGATTAAAGAGAAGTAATCGGAGGCCTGAATATATTTACTCTAGAATATGACACCAGGAAGT
Source organism: Trachops cirrhosus (assembly GCA_028533065.1). Classification (NCBI taxonomy): domain Eukaryota; kingdom Metazoa; phylum Chordata; class Mammalia; order Chiroptera; family Phyllostomidae; genus Trachops; species Trachops cirrhosus. The sequence goes on along the minus strand of CM052548.1, from coordinate 1,572,917 downwards.
ATGAGGTTTCATTATTTCTCTACCCAATTTAATCTTTGCCTAGAGCTGCTCTCAAATGGCGGGCAGTGTGTGTCTGCATGTAGAGAACAGGGAAAAAAAAAACAAACTCATGCAGCCGTCTCCATAAAACGGCAAATGCTAAAATACTTTCAACTTTAGAAAAACGAACTTTCTGAGGAGCCAGACACTGCGATTTCTGTGGGTGCTCACAGCAGCCCGGCTTCCCTGAAAATGGCGCTGCCTGAGCTTTCCGCTCTGTGCCGGCTTCCCCCTGGGTCTCGCACCCCGCCCCACCCGGTCCCGATTCTCTCTGCAATGTCGTCTGGCTCAGCGTCCCCTCCCTCCCACATCCTGGCAAGCGGACACTTGGAACGCCTCTCTGCAGGGCCCAGAACTTGGCACTGGCACACAGTCCAGGGCCGGGAGGTTTTCTGCTTTAAAAAAAAATACATCGTGGAATTCATAGAAACTGTAAGGCGCCCTGGAGGTGTCAGATAATGATGCGCCCCCGCGGGAACTCGTCAGCAAAAGCCACGGGAGGCGTCTCAGCCCTGAGCTGCCCGGGTGTGTCTCAAAAACGCCCCGCCCAACCGCGTCTAGGGGCCGCCTCCCCGGGAAGGCCGCGCGCTAGCGAAGCTGGAGGTGGGCGTTTCAGATGCTTACTGCTAGGACGGAGACGCCCGCGGCTGTGCTGTTCGGTTTGGGGCCCGTGTTGAAATGCTTCTTTATCTTCCCGGCTACTGACAGCTGATGCTCACTTTCCGGGAGGCCGTCATCCTGGAGGTGGGGGCGCGGGGAGGAGGGAATGAAAGAAGGAGACAAAGAAAAAAAGTGAGATACACAGGAAATGAGGCCACGATCTTCTAGTAACAAACAGGCGGGGATCCTAAAATCCCTAAGATTTCGGAAATAAACTGGCCGGTGTCTTCTCATCACACACTGTCGTTGGGAGCCCTGTTCCGAGTCTGCCCTAAAATTAGTTCCTTGTGCCAGCTGACCCTCAGAGTTTCGTCCCTAAATAAATTTTTTTACCTCTTTTCTGTTTCTAATAAAATCATTTTCAGTCATGGTCCCAGGGATATATGTCAAAGAGCAAGTTAATCTACACAACCAAAAAAAAAAAAAAATCAATGCAAACACCATTCTTTTTCTCTTCTGACCGAAGCGTTTTATCCTCTCCCCCCATCATTCGGATCCGCGGCCGGGGGACTGACAGGTGTGGGCCCCCGCCCGGCCGGCCAGTGAGCTCAGCCTGGTTCCCGAGCTCCTCGGTCAGCCACGCCGCGGTCATCCCGGACAGCCTTCCAGGCAGGAAAGTTCCTCCTCGAGTTTCGAGCCCTCCCCGCGGCCTCCCTGTCACTTGTGACTCTGACACGGTCCCCGCTGCAGCTGGCTCGAGTGCAGGCCTCCGCGCCCGGGCGCGGCCGTCTGCGGTGCAGGCTGGACAGAAGGACAATCGCCCGAGGCCTAAGCACGTGCCGTCACTTACTGGACCTCGGTGAGCCCTCCACCCGGCCTTCGGAGACCAGAGACTGTGTCTCAGCGGGGTGCTCGGCACCCAGCAGAGGCCCGACAAGTGTTTGTGAAAGAAAGGAGTGGATGGGTGGAGAGTTCAGGGCTTGTCCCTCTCTTCAAACCCAAGTTCCGAGCAGGACTTCGCTGTGATTCCTCCGGCGCCTCCTCTCCTTCCTCGCAGTCAGTCGCCCCCCCCACCCCGCCGAGTGCTGGGCCCCGCCCAGGAAGCTGGATCTGCCGCATCGCACGCGGCTCGCCTGCTCCGCGCACACCCTGGACTCTCCGCCTGGGGCCTGCTCCTTCTTTCTGCATCCGGCTGTTCCGTCGTTCAGCCAATGGCAGCGGCACGTCTACGCTGGGCCGGGCCCCACCGGACGCGGCGGCGGGGGCGCTGCTCCCAGGCACACAGCCCGCGCTCTTTTTTCAAAGCGTGAGTCCTAGTCGCCTGCTGCAAAGCGCTTTCCCCTGGGATGCACGGTCCGCTCCGACGGTTCTTCTGTAAACTCCTGACGCTCTCTCATTGGGCATATCCGCCCTGCTTATACATTTTGGTGCCAGGTGATTCCGTGTGTGTGTGACACATACATAGGACTACACATATAAACTCCGAACTCTCGCTCTTTTGTACGCCGGCTTCCTCGTCGCTGCCATCTTTGGCTCCCTGCTCCGCACACAGTGGGTTCTTCACTTAGGATATTCCGGCCTGGATTTATCAGTGGCTAGAGCGGGGACCAGGTATCATGCTTATCGAGTCCCATCGAAACCAAATCCAGAGGAAGGGGGCTTTCCAATGATGCACAGAGCGATTTCAAAATTTTAAAAAATTCCGTATCATGGGAAGAGGTAGAAATAGGATGAAAGCCAATTAGGGTACCGTGGGGTGATGCTTACGGAGGGGACACAAACGGGCCAGTGGAGTGGCTGCCTTGTCAGGGATGGCAGGGTGGGTGAAGGAACGATCTCGGACCACCAGAGACCCTCGACACCTAAGCGGGAGACACAGTGTGGGCACACCTAGTCAAACCACCAAGCAGGTCAACAAGACGAGACAGGGCCGGCAGTGCGGCCTCGTGGTCGGCCAGAGGCACAGAAGGAGCTCGGAGGGCAGAGGGCCGGTTCCCAGTGGTGGGCAGCCAGCCCCAGCTTCAGGCCGAACAGGGGCCTGGGCTGGGGCCTTAACCATGGGAGCACGGTCACAGGTAGAGAGCAGGGAAGGGGAGGTTCGGTGTGCAGGTGCGTGAGGGGGAAGCCACAGGTGTGTTCGCCTAATGGCGAGTCCGCCAGTTCACCTCTGTGTCGGAGTTTATGGGGGAGAGGAAGCGGAAAGGCCAGGAAAAGACCGGCCGCGAGGGAGCCCCCCAAAGATCTGAAGACTGAAGCCTCCGTCTCCATCAGGAACACGGCGGTGCTCCCCAGTGGGAGGGGTACACAGAGGCAAGTGTGGCGACCCCCGCCCTCTCCCCAGATGTTGTCCGGGAAGGTTTCCCGTTCCCGGTCTGCTGGTGGAAGGGAGGTCCCCCAGTCGTCACATCAGGAAGGGTGAGGACCATGCCATCCAGAGTGCAAGGCTCGAGGGTGAATTCAGTGGTGTATGCAAAACATTTCTTTTTTTCGATGGTGGAATTGTAGGCACTTAGAATCTAAGGGAGAATTTCGGGAGAATTTCAACATTTGACCAGGGACGAAGTGATGTGCCTTTACTGAAAGCCTTACAAATACCAGCCTCACATACCTGGCATGGTTTGGGGTTCTGCCTGAATGAAGGGGGGGCCGGGGGCCCCACCCCCAAGACCACAGGGGTGCTTCTGGTCACCTCTCAGCGGAGTTCTAGGCCACCTCCGGCAGAGTGACTCCCGCAGGCTTTAGATGACAAAGAAGCAGGTGGAAGGAAGGGTTTGCTGATTCAGACAAAACCGCCCAACAGCAAAAGGCCTCGAGCCTGTGAGTGGTCTCGGGACCGGAAACAGGACGAAGGGGCAGGGTGGAGGGAGATGAAGCAGTCTGCCCAGGGCCGTGGGGCGTCCCTAAGCTCTCAGGGAAGAAGAAATAAGAAGAGAAAGGGGGAGGCCTGATTTGAGGGGCCAGGGAGCAGAGTCAAAGAAAACGGCAGGGAGAGGAGGCACTGCCCCGTGGCCCCGTGCTAACGCTGTGGTCTCCCAGTGCTCAGGTCGCCCTCCACGTGCGCCGCATCGGTCCCACTCCGCAGATGCGCAGACTGAGGCCGCAAGGCTAAACACTTCGCTCGGAGCCACACCACACAGCTGCAGTGCGGCTGCGCCAGGACCAGCCCAGCTGTGGAACTTCCGTGCGACCCTCAGCGCGGCGCCTGCTGCCAAAGGGCCCCCTCGGCGTTACATGCAGCGACTCAGAGGCGCCGCGGGTCCCTGTTGAAAGTGGCACGACGGTGATGGGGAGGGAGGTTGATTTAGGAGCCGAAACAAACAGAATGTTCGCACCGAGCCCAATGGAGGCTGGGGAACCTCTGCGTGGCCGTCAGGGGACGGCAGCTAGAAGCTTCTGCGCCAAGGAGAGCCCAGGCGCCACTCATCAGAGATGAGGCCACAGCGTGACAGCGTGACCCGGTGGGGTGGGAGCTGGGGAATCCACACGGGGCCGCCCGGCTGACACGGGCGGGCGGGCCTGTCATCGCGCAGGCCGAGCTGAGCAGCCTGGGCGCAGACGCGGACACAGCACAGAGGCGGGATTCCCCGGGGCGCCCGCCCTCAGTGCCGAGGCAGCTGGACGCGGCCGCTCGGCCTACCTCCTCCTCACTCCCCACCGTCGCCACCGCCACCGGAAGCCTCCCATCCCCCAGATGTCCTCAGCCAGCTCTTGAGCCAGGGGCCGGTTTTCTGCCTACTCTCACAGTGGACTTCGTCACCCCTTCCCCGCCCTGTCCCGGTCTGGGTCTTCTGTCAAGGCTCCTAACAACTCCCTTAGCCGCTGGGGCCCCGGCGGTGGGGCCGCCGGCTTTAAATTCAGGGAAGGGTTCCGCTTCCCTGGGTCAGGAGTCCCGGTGAAGCAAGGAGGGGAGTGGAGCAGCCCTCCTGAGTCGTCAGACATGGTCGCACACTCGCACACACTCACACCCACCGCAGCAACTGCAAGGCCTGCAGAGTGAGTGTATCAATTCTGAAGGCTGCGGGCGTAATTGCATTAAAAGACACCAACAGCTGGCTTTGCCGGGACCTAATCTGTACCTGAGGCATATGGATTGATGATGGAGATTTAGCTAATTTACTGTCTTGCATCAATAAAATAAATAGGGCCATTAAAAACATACATTTTATATATACATCTTTATCGCCATTATTCTGAATAGATTATGTGCCAAAAATGTGCTACGAATTTTCTAAACGTGACGAACCTGGAAGCATGTTACAAATAGCCCTCGTATTACTACCATACGTTCTGGTGTGGAGTCTCTGGGAGTGGTTTCTTGTCTGACACGGGCTGGTTTTGGTTTGAGGTTAGCGGGTTTTGATTTAGAAATTCCCATCCGCCACTTGACAGCATGGCAACTGACAGGAGCAAAATGAGTTTGCAAAATGGAAAATGAGCTCTCCCAGCTGTCTGCAGGAGACCAGAACTCCTGGTCCCCACTGCTGGGGCGGATGTGGGAGGGGCTTGGGGAGTGGGGCGGGGCTCCGACATGAAGTCCCTCAGGGGCGAGAGCTCCCCCCTTTCCTTAGGGAGAACTTTCTGGGGGTCATGCTCTAGAAAATCCTCCCCCCAAAGAGTTTTGTTTTGGGTTCATGGGTCTGGTTTTTAGTCTATTCGTGGCAGACTCCATTATTAATATCCGTACACATATGAGAACCACAGCAGCCGCAAGCACTTTTCAACCGGAATATTCCGAGTTAGTTTTAAACAACCCCCAGGGCATCGGAGCGGCGGCCCCCAACAGCAGCCTCAGCTCACACCCCAGGACTTGTGACGCCCCTCAGCGGGGCCCCGCGCACCCTCTGGCCTACAGTTCACACGGCCCTTGGGGAGACCATGTGAAGTCCAGGAGCATCTGCCTTGGAGGAAGGAGGGGGTACGACCCCCCAGCAGAGAGAGAGTGGGACTGCAAGTCCTCACTCCCAGTTTACGCACCTAGACAAGCGGTTTCATTTCTCAGGACAGCACCTTCGGGGTTCTCTTACTTTCCAGCAAATTCTGCCGACACCAGAAGATGCATGTTTACATATTTTGGGGGGTAGGGCTGATTTTTGTTAGCATGGAATATCGTGGTCGATTATCCAGGCTCTTGTTTTTTCTTTTTCCTCGGCATCATCTTTTTTTAAAAAAATATTTTAGCTTGGTAGTATTTTTTTTTCAAAAGGGTAAGCACGTGAGATAAAGGAGGTAAATTAAAATGCAAAGGCCGGGAAGCCAAGAGGAGGCTTGAGCCGGCCGAGTGACCACACCTGACGTACTGGACCCCGTCCTTTCCGCCAGGACAGGGGCTGCCAGTCTTGTTCTCACATTACGGTCACCTGGGAACCTTTCCAAGTCTCAGTGCCCAGGTGCTGGTGCAGACCAGTTAGACCAGACCCTCCAGGGGCAGAACCCAGGCGTCCGCCCTGTGCTGGAGACTCCCCGAGCGCCACGCTCGAGTCCCTCGTTAGTCAGACTGGGGGGCGGACTGGGGGTCCACCGCAGACGCGTGGAATTCACACACTGAGATGGCCCTCACCCTCGAGTGTCGGAAAACAGCGTGGGCGAAGGCAGGCCAACACCTTGAAAGTAAAACTGCAAAAACAGGAATACATCCAAAAACAGTAACTGGGTAATGCTTTAATCCTAACCGTGAACTCGAAGTGAAGGGACTCAGCTTTCTCCCCCGTCTCCAGAATGTTCTAGACATAGCATTGCCTATTCCATTCTCCCACCAGATGGGCCTAACTCCCTGTGGTTCTCCACTCGATGAGTCGCGAGGTACGTGAACTTGGCCGGGACAATTCCTGCTGGCATTTGGCGGCTACGTTTGGAGGAACCGGTGGTGACGTTGGAGAACACGGCAGAGCCGATAATGCGTGTTACGGATGCAGAGCGTGAAGCCCACGCCCACAGGATCATGATTTTGGAGGGGGTGGGGGGTTCTCCTCCCTAATCAAGCCCCTCCCGTGCCAACTGTGATTCCAGTTTGCATCTCATCCGCACTTGGCAGTGAGGATAGAGGTGGGGCCTCGCTCAGACGCACAAATCTAACGAAGATAACAGAGCAATCGTCTTTAACGTTGTCTTCTCTCCTCCTTCAGCGGGCAATGCGCAACCGCCTAGAGGGTGATGCTCTTATCTCTGCTCCGCAGACGCAAAAACAGGCTCACCAAGTGCCCCTCCGGAGCTGACACAGGCGGGGGCGAGGGGCGCTCTTTCCGGAACCTAGGTTCTTCCCCTACACACCTGGCTGGCTGGGCCCACGCCAGGACCTGCCTCGGTCACGACGCCTCCCAACGAGGAGCACAGGACCCCCGGGGGGCAGGTGGGATCTGCACCCGGAGTGCGTGAAAAATCAATGGGCACCTCACAGAAGCTCCAGAGTAAGGTTAAAGCAAGGGACTTCTGCTGACTGGGTTTCCCGGTGCTATTGCCCTGTGCCCCGTTTCATGAGACTGCCTTTTCAGTTCCAAGGGCGACGGGTGAAAAGGTCGTGCTGTGAGCCACCGAGAAAATTAGGATGAATGGGGGCCGGGGAAGAGCTTTCCGACGACCTCCTTAGGGCTCCTGTAATTATTTTCTTTTTTATTTTTCAATTAGAGTTGACATTCAATATTATTTCCTCTAATTGGGCTTACTTTCCAAGCCTTAGGTAGCGTCCTCTGTGCTCATCAGATATAATTTGATCTCCAAATGCGAAATGCCTTGTTAAATGGACTTGCTTCGGAATTCCTAGTTTATTTATTTTGATTGCTTGGTTGTTCCTGTGTTGTACTCGGAGAGTACAATGTCCATATATATAAACTATATATTTATTATTTTGAGACAAAATAGTTTTCTGATTTAGTTACTACATAAGAACATCATATCACTTCAAAAATTAAGCAATCACTGTATACATTAAGTATTTAAAATGTTTTTTTTTCCAAAATCATCTATTTTTTCCCCTTTGAATTAAACAAAGGGTAGTCTTCGGTTGGAAGTCTCCTGGATCGCTCCCTAAATGTTACCCTTGAGTTTGGTAAATGTTTTTAGGGGATCGGAACCCTAACGATGCAGAAGTCGAGGCTGCAGAGCGGGCTGCGGTCTCAGCGCAGTGGGACCGCGTGCGTGCGGGGTGTGCGCGCAGCCGGCTGAGAACGCGGACGTTCCCGCGGAGACGCGTGTGCGCCGTCCCGGGAATACGAGCAACGTAGTCTTGCGAAGACAACAGCCAGAAATCTTCTGTTCTTTTCTTTGCCCCCGGGGCTGGGATGTACTGAAGCGTGGTCACGGGGTTTGGAATCAGGGCAAGGAACGGCGTGTTTCCGGTGGCTTTCCAGCCCCTCACCCGTGTGGACGAAGTTGCTCGCGGCCACGAAGTTGCCTTACAGCGCGTACTCGCGTCCCCCTGGAGCCACCTGCCGGACCCCTCGTCCCCAGCCCCGCCCTGCCCCCAGGATGGAGCCCTGGCTGCTTCTCCACCACGCCCTCCCACCGAGGCAGTGGCCACTGCCCTTCTCGCTGCGTGCCCCCATCTGGTCGCATCAGACAGCGCTCCTGGACGGCGGCCGGGTCAGCAGCGGTCCTCTGATGACAATGCATTGAAAATATCTAAGACGCATCTATGAATCTCTTTCCTTTCTAGCTCTTTATAAGCCTGCAAATGCCACTTTCAAACTCAGGTTTCCGGTGTGTTCGCTGTGGTCACGGGCTCAGTCTTTCTAGGGCGAGGGGGCAGTTTGTGGACCGAGGCATTCCAATGGCGCGCCTGTCAATCAGAACCAACTGCTCCCATAAGGGAAACTGTGTGCGTGTCTTCCAGCCCGTGTAGCCTCGGCAAAGGTGCCGTGCGTGGCCCAGGTGAGTACTCTGGGAAGGCTGCTTACCTGTGTGAACCATCATTATGATGATGACGACGGTGGACACAGCAATGCCGAGGGAGGGGGGACACGGCGTGGGGCGTAGCACCTGGATGCAAATGGGCTCAGAGGTGGTGCCTCACTGAGAACTGTGGTCAGTTACAGACTTAAGCGACTTCGGACAAGTCACCCAGCATAACCTCAGTCTCCTCATCTGTAAAGTGGGTATAGCAATGCCCACCCTGGCCATCTTGGAGGCTATTACCACGCCTATGTGAGATGCTTCCCGACCTTTCCCCCGCCATCAAAAAGGACAGATTTTGATGAGCACCCTGAGGTAAAGGCAAAGGTTGTGAGGCTGGAGGTGACCACACTGGACCCCCGCTGCCCTGCCTGAGTCTCCCACAGGCTGAGGGGGTTCGTATCTTTGCACACTTGTACACCAACGGGGAAGCTCAGCTAGGGAAACATTCCTAAAACAACCCTTCGCTGTACATCTAGACAAGGTCACACTCACACACGCCCTCCTGTCCCATGCGTTCCCCTCCCCGTGGGGTGAAGGGGGAGCAGGGTCAGCTGCGTGAAGTGCTGGAGCCCAGCCCCATGGCTGGAGAGGGGCAGGCCAGGCGTGAGACCCCACGGTCACGGTCCTGCCACCCCCCACCCCGGGGCTGTAGTCTGTCTGTCTCGACCCTGAGCTCCCGTCCTGCCTGACCCTCAAAAGCGAGTTATGCTGGAAAACACCACCTAACTAACAGCCAAGGCGATAATTCAGAGACGTGGACCATTTCGTTGCCTTGGACTCTGGGCTGAATCATCCATAGCTGTAGGGAAGCTGGGGGAATTGAGGTCCGCCAGCCGCCAGTTTCGGACTCGTCCCTGAAACTGGGTCTGGGTCCCTGACCACATCCACCTCCGAGCCTCTGTGTCTCCCAGTCCGGCAGGAAGGACCACCGAGCCTGGCCACGGACCTCCACATGTGCCAGTGGGGGGTTACGGCGAGGTTACACAGCTGCCGGGAAGAACAGAGCTGCTTCACGTGCGTAAGACACGTAAAATAGGCACACTCTTAGCATTTATCATCGTTATTGCTCCTTTTCAGAACAAACCCTGCCCGTCACTCTCAGGGCCAAAACCAGCCACTCTGCTCCGAAGAAGAATTCCTTCACAGCCAAAGAGGCATCGTCAGAACTCTGTGCTCACACAACGGGGCGGCGGCATCTGGGAGCTGTGAGAAACGCAGCTCTTCTCACCTACGCAGCAAATCTGCATTTTGATGAGAGCCCAGGCCACCGGTGAGCACGGGCCAGTTCGAGAAGAGCCACCTCGAAGAACTCCGAGGCGCGCGCAGACACCCCTGGGTCCCTTGTGTTTGTGGCAGAAAGGCTGCAAAGGCAGCACCAGCTCAGGAAATCTGCTCCACTTGGTTGACGGATTCAGCCCTAACCGGGGCCCCAGAATGGGAGCTCTGTGTGTGTGTGTGGGGGGGGGGGATCGCGTGCCCCTCCCCAGTGGGAGGCAGTGTCCTCTGAATCAGATGAAGTGCTTCGTGCAGGGGGCCGTGTGAGCGCCCATCAGCAGGGCTGGTCCCCGCTCTCGGGGAGCCAGTAACGGTTCCGGCATGTTTACGGGGACAGGGGGTAACAACACCGACACAAGGTTCTCACAAGGAGGTGACGGCGTTAGGAGACCCGCAGGCTGACAACGGCACACTGGGAGCCAACCCGGGGCAAGGAGGGGGCCACTTACGTTTACCCAGGGGTGCTCCAGGACCTGCACGGCGGAGAACCGCGGCTCCACGTCCACCAGCAGCATCATGGTGATGAGCTCCTGCAAGAGGGGACACGGCGGTTGGTCTCGCGTTCCGGGTCAGAACCTGGGTGTTTTCAAACTCAGACGTGCCGTTCTGCTGGGACAAGCTCTTGATCTTAAACATATCAACTCAGCTTACCCACCACGACCCAACACCTTTAAAAGTTAAAGGAAAGGTGAACATTTGGAATTATAAATACATAGCTCGTAGTTGATGGGAAGAAATAAGGTAAAATTAATATTAAAATCAATTTAATAAAAATGGTTTTAGTAGAAAAGAAATAAATACACAAATTGCAGGATTAAAATTCCTGTCTTTGTCTAGGATTTTGCACTTTAAAAAATAGATTTCTGAATGAATTGAATATAAAAGTTACACTTTAAAAACACTTTAAATTTTCATTTTGGAAGCTGAAAGTAAAAATGTGTCTTTTTCCGTCTTAACTGCAAGGTGGCATATTTAAGTTTGGAAGAAAGTTATAAGAATAGACACAGAACTGCCAACAGCTAGTTAGCAAAACAGGAACTATTTTTAGTAGCCAAAGAATTCTAAAGAAACCTGTTAAAATCACTTCAAAAATTTCCAGATCAATCAACACACATAACATAGAACTATTAAGCGGTAAATGACTTAATGGTTCTGAAATGAATAAAAGGTTCCCTTAAGCTTGAATCGATTTGGACCAGGAGAGCCCAGCTTGGGTTTGAACTCTGACCCTGTCATACATCTGTCCCCTCTGTCACAAACTGGCTGGACAGTGTGTTCTTGTCCCTCCCCTTCATGGGTCCCGAGTGCCATTCCGTGATGGGGATGATTGACTTCTGCTGAGGTAAATACCTACCTTCACCTTCTCACTGGGCCAGGACTTACTAAAGTAGCTACTGTGTGTGATGCTCTTTGCCCGGTGCCCTGGGGACAGTCCTATCTGTGGGCGACTTCCAGACCTTGTGCTCATGGATGGCGGCGCGTTATGGAAAGACTTGGACAGGCTCCCGAAGAGCCGCTCACGGGTGAAATCACCCCCAGCCCCGCCTCCACAGCTGAGTCCCGGCTCCCTCCACCTGTGCGCCTCCCCCACACCTCTCTCAGCTCCCCCCATTTTCCTCGGCCCAGAGGTAGGCTCTTGCACAGTTGACGACTATGAGAAACTTGGGCCCCATCTGCATCATTTTCTATGGAAAATGTCCAGGCCTGACAGTCTGATGTTAAACTGAACTCAGACTCCAGACACAGCAAAAGAAAAGTTATATACACTGAATAGTCAGAAGATAATTACTTTTCCACTTCAATGTTTCAAATTAAGTCAACGCTTGGAGACATAAGTTTAAGGCATCAACCAAAATATTTTCTATGTTTTTTTAATCTCAGGGTTTGTTAATGTCTCAGGTAAGATTTTAGATTTTCTTTGAGGCTGCGCTTTTAGTTTAGTGGAGCGAAACCGTATACCTTGTCACCCCTTCCTCTAAATCCTGGCTGTCTCTCGAAGTCCAAGTTAAATCATGGCTTCCCCATGATGTCTTGCTGAATAATTTCAACCCACATTCAGCTTTCTCCACTTTGCTTCATTAACTGCTAATTTGTTCATTCACTCATTCATTTATTTATGTATTCCTTCAACAGGCCCTGAGTACCAGTTATGTACCGGTCACTATGTAGGCAATAATGATACAGTAATGAACAAAATAAACAAAAATCTTTGTCTTGATGGAATTTGCATTCTATTGGGAAGGCTGAGAAAATAAATTACATAAATAAAACGTATCCACCTATCAATATCCACCTAGAAGAGGAGACAGATTTAGAAAGGTAGCTAGCTGGTATACCAGATGGACATAAGGGTGTAAGCACTATGAAGAAGCATAAAGCAGATGAGGAAAATAAAATGAGCCAGTAGGGTTTCAGAGCTGTGATTGGGAACAGGGCGGCCTGAGAAAATTCACTGGGAAGATAAAATTAGGTCAAGACCTAGAGGAGCAGAAATAATAAGCTAAGCAGAAATCCAAGGTGGGCTAATGCCCAGTGTGGGTGGGGCTAGAGGCTGCTGAGCTGCAAAGGGCAGGAGAACCAGGAGACAGAAGCCAGGGAGGCGGGGCACCTTGGGAAGGTGGGACTGTTAGGAACAGATGACCTGGTGACTGTGAATCTTAGAAAAAACTAGCAGTTACAGCTACAATGTGTACAGCAATCTTATTTACTATATCATTTAGTATGTGCGCACGGTAAGTCCAAATAATAATTCCATTAAGACACCGAGGCTCTGAGGAAGAGGGAGGGGCTAGAGACCTACCTTTGCAGAATCAGAAACATTATCCCAGTAGGGAGACGGGAACTCCACTTGCCCCATCAAAATCTGGTCAAAAAGCACCTCCTGGTCATCGCCACTTCTGTTTGGATGAAGGACAATGGTAAGGAAAACCCAGGACCAAAATGCCACCCCAGGGAATGTCCCGTCATTCTTGGGCATTGGAGGCCTTCCCTTCCCCGTCAACGGGTCAAATGATTTTTGAGCCATTCAAATGTCCATGGGGGACAGTGTTGGGGAATTCAGACAGAATGAGTTTTGAGATCATACGCAGAAGCTCCAGGGAAGGCATGTGACTCAGCAGCACGACACGAAGAAAATAGTAGGCACGGTAAGTAACGTTCTTATTATTGTCTTTTCCTGCTGCAGGCCCCTTAGTGCAAAGGGCCGCGGGGACCGTTTGGAGGCTGGAGGGGGCTTCGCTGTGCTGACGAGCGGGGGGACCACATACCCGCGGAATGGAGGGAAGCCGCAGAGCAGGATGTAGGTGATCACGCCGGCTGCCCAGATGTCCACCTTGAGGCCGTACCTGGAAAAGCCAGGGGCGTCGGAGTTGGCACAGTCGGGCCGGGACAGACTGTGGGGCACGGCGAAGCAGCTGCTTCTGCTGTCCTAACCGGACGCGATGGGACACCCGACAACAAACACCAAACCGAAACTGGCCGGCCAGAGAGAACTCGAGGGGAGAGTCGCGGAACAAGAGGCGCTCGAAGGCCCGTGACCAGAAGTCACAGTGAGGTGTGGCTGGGCTCGCAGGCAGGTATCAGCGAGGGAAGGCATCTGCCAAAAGGCTTCTCAGGCCCACCGAGCGAGGGACCACTGCAGGTGGTGACCACCGCACACGGCAGTCCCTGCTGCTCTCGTCCCCAAAGAGACCGAACCGCCACCATTGTCTGTGTCTCTGTCAGTCTGAACGTGTTTTACTCTGGGCCTAATAACTGCTGTTCTGTCTTAACCGAGGCCAAACAAAAGCTTTAAATGAGATTGCAGTAACTGGCAGCTTGATTGGGAGAACAGAGAAAAAGGCTCCCACTTTTAAGTAAAAATAAAACAAACAGGAGTTGAAGAGACCTGGTCACTAATTCTGTCCGGGTGGGACTGGCGGCCTCGCGAAGCAGACCGGCGGTCCTTCCGCCAGCCCGGCATGTCCGTGGCCAGGCGGGAAGCGCTTACCCGGTCTCGGCGATGATTTCCGGAGCCACGTACGTCGGGGTGCCGCAGACTGTGTACAGGGGGCCGTCCACGATGGTGGCCAGGCCGAAGTCCCCCAGCTTCAGGGACTTGCTGCCGTCCTGGTGCTCGTACACCTGGAGGGAAGGACAACGTGACGCCACCTTCTCCCAGAGCTCAGGGGCGCGCTCCAGAAGGAGCGAGGAGCACTGAGGTTCACACTCACTGTCTTCATCGTGAAAACTTCGGGCAGCTACGCGAGGATGTTCGTGCGAGGACACCTCTCTCTAGATCACCGCAGAAGAAGGAATGTGGGGAAGGACGGGCAAACGGAAACCCGCCACATAAATTAGGGCGCATTCAGACAACGGGGAGGGAAACTCATATTGGTTGAAATGCATCACGTTTGGAAGTGAGGACAGCAGATCTCACATCGGTTAGCATTAAATGTCTATTAAAGAAAAAATACGCACAAGGGAAAATGAGAGATCACGGCGTGTCTATAACTGGGTAGTAGAATTATGGGAGTTCTTTTTGGCTTATTTTATCTGATGTTTCTACAATTAAAACTGATTTACCCAACACAATGAAATACAGAAGGTCTCTAGGGCAGTATCCCCAATATCCAAAAATGATTACCACTTTATTTTAATATAAGAAGCTTTAGCCCTGGCAGATGTGGCTCAGTGGATTGAGTGCGGGCCTGCAAACCAAATGGTCTCTGGTTCGATTCCCAGTCACAGCACAGGCCTGGGTTGACGGCCAGGTCCCCAGTAGGGGGCGCACGAGAGACAACCACACATTGATGCTTCTCTCCTCTCTCTCTCTTTCTCCCGTCCCCTCTCTAAAAATAAATAAGTGAAATCTTTTTTAAAAAAATAAGCTTTAAAAATGAAATTCTTCAGTAATTGAACAGAAAAATCTACATATGTTAAAACACTTTATTTTTTAAAACAAGCCATGGAAAAGGATATTAGCATTTCGGTTCACGTGAGGCAATTTGGGAAGATTTATCAAGTGCAGAGTCGGCACACAGTCCAGGTCTCCTTACTAAGGCAGTAAAAGTCTCCGGCCCTTCACCCAACAAATTAAGGAAAGGACGCATGTGGCCAAAGGCAAGTATTTCCACTGCTTTAGTTCTAGCCCAGCATCCAACCAAATGAGTCTGCTCAGAAAAGTTCCCAAACAACTTCTACTGCGGCCAAGAAAAGGTCCAAGGGCACCCAGAATCCCGACTCAGTGCCCTCCGCTGGCACCAGGAAGGCCAAGAAGAGAACAGAACCGTGCAGGGCTGGTACTCCCGGCACAGGCAGGAGGCGCCGCCAGGAAACGGTGAAGCTTCCACGTATTGGGGCGGCCGACAGGTCTGATGTGTTTTTTCTGTGCGATGGCTCTAGCAGCGCTTAGTTGCCTTTAACTTCATTCGACACAATTTTGTTAGACTGCATTGTGACAGCTGTCATATCAGTGTGCACTCTTTAAAAATCTAATCAAAATTGGTGAATTTTTATGAGGCCATTTTAATATTGAAGATGGAAGAAAATATGCAACATTTTTGGCATGTTATGCTTTGTTATTTCCAGAAAGGTAAAAACACAAGTGAAATGCCAAAAAAGATTTGCGCAGTGCGTGGAGAAGGTGCTGTGACTGACCGAACGTGTCAAAAGTGGTTCCTGCAATTTCTTGGTGCTGTTGACACTGTGGCCAAATAATCCTTTGCTGTGGGGCCGTCTTATGCACTGGAGGGTGATTAGCCGCACCCCCGGCCTCTGCCCACCAGAAGCAGGAAGCCAATAGCAGGAGAGAGCCGGCAGACTCAAAATACTCAAATCAGTCAAGTTATGGGTGAAGATGAAAAATGTCTTTTCTTTTACGGGAAAAGTGTAACGGACTTTTTGGCCCACCCAACGCATCGGAATCGTTCTTCCAACGGGGTGTGGCCCTGTGCTCCCCTGATGGTGACCACGCTGTGGCCGGGCCCACTTGCTACGGCCCTGGGAACCACCTGCCCAGCCAGCCCATCTCGGCACAGCAGGAGCGCCCGGCCGCTCCCACACCGCGTCCGCCTGCCTTCGGGAGACTAGACGGACTTCTCATCGCACGGCGGCCTCTGTGAGGACGTCCGGCCGGCTGAGCCGCCACGTTCGAGGCAGCCCCTTGGATCTAACTGTTCTGGCAGAGTCGGGCAGGTCCCCCTCTCCAGAGAGGCTGCGTCTTTTCTGGGCAGGAAAACAGCCTTACTTTTCTCCGCGCTCCACACTCCGAACACGGAGTCCTCCCTCGGGGCTGCCCTGCACTTGGGTTGTCACGGTGGGGACACCGTAGGTCCCTCGCAGACGTGGCTCTGCCCAGCTGTCATCTGGGATGGACAGCACCCTCCTACTCGGACAAAGCGGCTCTCCGGCCGTGGTCAGCCCAGACAAGTTTGAGGGACGAACCTGACGGTGTCAGAGCTGCAAAGTACAAAGCCCCTGACTGTCGCCTCAGCGCACCAGCCGCTCTGGTCGCCCCGCTAACAAGCCAGCGAGTCTCATGAAAAGAAACCCGAGATGGAAACATCGGGTCGATCATCATTAGGGTTGTTTCCCAGAAGGAGCCTGATCGTTTACTTCCTTAATTCCAATTTGTCACCGAAAACCTTTCTAACACACCAAGTAATCTTTCTCTGATGTTCTGTTAGGTCCAAACGCTCACGGTGTTTTGCGAGATCGTGAAGATGTCAGTGTTCACAACTCCATTTACAAAGGGACCTCGGGGGGTTTGTAACCACACTACCTGTAATCGCCGAGCTTGATTCAAAAGTTGGACACAAGCAGGTGCTGGCCGAGCAGCCGCAAATCCCACTTGAGTTCTAAATATAAGCACGTAATTCTTGCACATGAAGCAAGGTGTTAATTTCGAACACCTACATTTTGATAGGGAGTCTATCTTACATAAAGCCATATGCCAATTTTGGTAATAGAGCTGAACAGTAACTCAAAGTTTCCGTAACTAAGACAAAAAGCATGAAGAAACCTATCCAAAATAATGAAAATGAGGATCACCTAAAAGTAATATTTCTTAAGGGAACCAATACCACTGAAATAAAGTACCTAGAACCTATCATTCTGATGTAGTTTTCTCCTCTCTTTGACCGTGTCGGCCATGTCCCCCTCTGCTGCTTTGGAAACCGTGGGCAGAATCTCATGGACTTCGAGAGGGTGCGGAGACACTTACAAGAGACCGTGAGAGCCGAAAGATGAAGGCCTACGCCAGGTGACTGAAACCGTTTGGAGACACGAGTGCATCAGAAACGCTTCAGCAAACGTGTTTTCGCAGGTGAATTAATGTCCAGGCCTCCCGTGTGGAATTCTGTTTAACTGACTGTGGGCAGGGCCGGAAACCAGGGTGCCTTGGGTTTCCCTCTGTCCACACCTTGAGAGCAGGGTACGGAAGAGCACACTCGGGGTCTCCTCTCCTCCCTGACGGGTGTCAGGGCCCCCTCACTCCTGGGTGCGCCCTCAGCACCCAGGCTCGCCCTCCTCTCTTCCCACACCAACCACTGGGGGGCGCAAGGGAGGCCATCCGACACGGTAATTAAAACTGAAAATCGCGGATGGCTAATCCATCTGCTTCACACACACACGCATGCACACACACACTCACGAAATCACCTTCCGAAAGTCTCTTCCTAAATGGAAGCTATAAATCCACTTTGAACCCAGTTTTTAATTAAAACGTAGGAATCGGAAAAGCTTCTAACAAGTTCGCGTTTAATACGCTGAGCCCTTGGCTTATCGACCCCCCGAATCGATTCTGCCTCGGGTCCTCTCGGCGTCCCCTCAGCCGGACCGTGTTTCCGAAAGGACAGCAAAGGCCTCCAGCAGAGGCGTGGGCAGCCTGTGCCCGCAGGTGGCGCCCTGGCGTAAGAAGGACTTTGCGCTGTGACTGTATTTTAAAGCCTTCGCGAAACGCGACTCACACGTGAGGCGGGAGTGCATTAATTGTCCATCAAAGAGTCGTCCCAACACGAGATGCAATTTAACGTTCATCCCAGGCCCTTTACGTACAATCGATGTTCTCCCACATCTTAAACTCCGAGGGGCTATTAAAGAGATGAGGATTAGTGCAAATTACCCAGTGTGTAGTGCTTTCACTGGTTTAACTAAGCAATAAAACTGTGTAATTGCACCACACTAATTGAATGCAGCCACACGTAACTGTGGGCTGCCATATGCATCCTATTACCATAAAGGCCGCCGGTATTTTGTAAGCCGCTCTTGTGTTCACTGCAGATGGCTACAGTCAGAGGAGCTGTTCTCCAGGGTTTATTATATGGCTATAAAGACATCCCGTGATTTGACAGACTAAATGTGTTAAATGGCAACAATTACGAAAAAGCGTCCAATTAGACGCGGAAGGCATGATCCACCGACAGCAGGTAGAGTGAAAGGTCAGGTGTCCGGGTGTTGGCACGCCGGGGTTTTACACAGGGTTTCCCTTTCCCAAAGAAGCATTTTATCTGTTTCTTTTTCCTTTATTTGGGGTTTTGCGGTAGCTGTAACTCACTGAACAGTACATCTTTGGGCGTATGTCTGATTTCCCACAGATTAGAAACTGACACCATTTGGAAAAGTTCTTTGACAAAAATAAAAGAGTTCATATGAATCATAAAATGCAGCCCGTGGCCATAAAATAATAGGACAGTTCACAGATGACCTGAACCCGGTCACAGGGTGTCCGTAGTTCCCGTAACCGAAGACTAAAAGGGGCTAATGTAACGGTGTGCCCACCGTCGGGACCCAGGGTCCTCGATCTGGCTGGGGGTTCAAGGCTGACCCTGTTGAAGCACCGGCTAATGACTCATTAGTAGCCACGGAACTGTTTTTCACAGAGGAGCTCAATAAGTCCTAAGAACTATTTCACCAAATAAAATCGAGCAAAAGTGGCATGAAATCATCAAAGCCATAGAAAAAAAAAAACGTGAATGTACTTCTTCACAAATTTGGTTCTTTAACGAGACACTGATTTTCTCCGCCACAGTAGGCGGCCTTGATGCTTCTAAGAGAAATGGGCAAAATGCAAATCTTCAGTCTTTAAGAACTAAAATGCGGGGTCCGGCCGCAGTCTGGCCTGCTCGAGTGTGGCTGGAGGGCACACGAACGTCTGGGATGGGATGGACGGCAATTTGAACACGTCCCCTAAAGTGTCACACGGTGTTCTGCAGTGCGACATTGTCACGTTAGAGAATTACGTGCTTATGATTTTGTAATAAAATATTTTGTAATAAAAAAGGGTTGTTGCTTGTGCCGGACCCCGTATAACAACATCTACACAGGGAATTATTTAGCAAAATGTCCTTTATGGTGCACACACCTTAGAATTAAATCTCCTACGGAAAAAAAGTGATTTAAAAAAAAACATTAAGTGCCTACGTGTAAAATTTTTATGAAATCAAACGTTAAAGAAAATAATGAAATACAGAGAAGTCGGAAGAGGCGTACCGACATCAGAGGGAAACGCGGAGGAGTTTTTCAGAGGGCCACCCTGGAGGAGGAGTCTGGGAAGACCGGGAGCGGGTGTGAACTGCAGGGAACCCGCTTCTCACCGTCACCGGCACCGTCACAGGGTCGGGCGGCCGCCCAGGGCGCGGCTCTGTGCGGCCGCAGGGAGATGCCCGAATCACGCGTGTTCCGGGCTCGTGAGCTCCGGCGTGATCCCAGGCTGTTGCCGCCACTGTGGGGAGTGGGCGTCACTGCCATCTTTAACAATTTCATTGCCTCTTTGTCCCACAAGTAACACCCGATATGGCGCTGTAGGAGAACTACAGGAGACAGAGAATTACGCAGAAAAGGACTTAAGTTCACCCATCTCCTCGACACCGGGAAGTAACCCTCGCTGACGCCTGGAAGTGCGGACCCCCAGAGCGGTCTTGCTCTTGCTCGCACGCAAGCTTCTGGTTTTGCTGTGAATACTCCACCCCCTGAAGCTTTCCCGTCTCCCACTGGGCAGCCCTGCCCGCACGCACCCGGTGAGCATCGCTGCACTCTCCTCCGTCCATCCCTCCCCTGCGCTAACCTCCAGGCCCCTGACGTGGTGTTCCCGTCCCTCGCCACCGGGCAAAGTGGTGGGAGCAGGCAGCGCCCTCTCCTGATGGTGACACCGTTTGAGCCCAGGAGTCCGAGGGCACACTCAGTGTGACCTCGGGTCACACCGAGACTCACACGGAACTTACGCTCAACCACGTGCCTCTGACCGTGTCCAGCTACGTGTTCCCACGGCTGCTTTCCCGCGGCGATCATCCAAACAACCACACCTAAGCCACTCAGTCCCCGCGGGTGTGTGTGTATTTCTGGTTGGATTCCACCTTACTGATTTTGGAGCTTTATAGAACTGAAGACAGTTTGGGGTCTTAATTCTGTCACCTGATGTGACACACCTTCACTTCAGCTGACTGGGTGATGCTGGTTAGGGCGGGGCTAGTACAGACTCTGGGGACACTCCCGGCCCCTTTCCTTTGGCCGATCCACGAGACAACCCTGGTGGCTCAAGTTCATGGCTGACACCGGGTACGTGCTTCCTGTGTGGTCACGGACGTGCCGTGTGGGCCCAGGAATGAACCAACTATCCTACCACAGAACGGGCTGATTTCGGGATTCCGGGATGGGACCTGGGCAGGAGGCCGCCCGTCATTTTCTGAGCCCGGTGTTGGTGTGCACTGGAAGTTAGGACGAGCCAGAGCACGACCGACTCAGGCAAACAGGATGCAGCCCCTTTACTGCAGGTGAGGGTCAGGAGCCACGCGGGCCACTCCTGAGGGGCAGCTAGGAGCAGGCATGGCAAGTTCAAAGCGCAGTTTCTGCCCGAGGGCGACGTGGTTGCTGAACACAAACTTTCGTATCTCAAGAACATTGCTGTGTTTATTTCTGGAATCTAATAAACGTCACTGATGTAAGTGATATTTTGCCAGTAAAGACCTTCCTTTTCCTAAGGAAGTGGTGTCTGCCCCTAGGTGTTCAAGGCCCCTCCCGCAGCCGTGATAGGGGTGGTGTTTGCTGCCAAGGCTACACGCCTGCCATCTAGTGGTGACCCATGGGAACTGAAGACAGTTGATCTTAGTAAGACAGTTACTTTGTGTTTTTTGTTTGGAAAAAAGCAAAAGGTTCCTTTCAGTCATAAACTACCACGCACGCACGCCTGCACACGCACGCACATGCTGTGGTCCCGGGTACCCGTGCAGCTGGGAAACACCGTTCTTCCTCTTCTCGTTCAGTGAGGGTCAGGCTGAGGCCAGCGTCCTCAATGGAAGACGGACCGAGAAAGGACTTGGGTGACCACGTGGGGCCTGTCCTTAGTTTGTGAAGAAGCCCCACTCACTCATGCTCTCATTCAACCTCATCCGCCCTCTCATCCTCCTGTCACTCATCCACACAACTAGCGAAACCCAGCGCAGGTCACGGCCCGGAAACTTACGGTGTAGGTCAATAGATCGGAGACATACATTCATTGCTAGGGTGCGTGGGATGGGAAAGAGAACTAAAAACACTGCGAACACACAGCTACTCATGACCTTGGGCCTGTGCGTCTGACACATGTAACAATACTTAAGAAAAGAGTTTGTTCAGTTCTGGCCAAGGTGCAGGCGTAGGTAGAAACGCTTCATCTCCTCACACAACCAAAAGGAGGATAACAACCAATTTAAAAGCAACAAACAACCAGAACTGCCAGGAAATCAGCCTACGTGGAACTCGGACAACCAAAGAGGTAAAGAAACATTCGTCCGGACTGGTAGGAGGGGCGGAGATGGGCAGGTGGGCGGAGGGGACCCTCAGCAAGGTGGCGGACTGGGAAACCAAAGACTCAGAACCACTGGCTGTAAAAACCTGTGGGGGGTGTGAAGGCGGGAGGGACTCCCAGCCTCACGGGAGAGTTCGCTGCAGAGAACCGCGGGGTCCTGGAACGTGCACGAACCCACACACCTGGGAATCGGCACCTGAAAGGGCATAATCTGCTTATGGGAAGCGGGGGAAGTGACAGAAAGTGGGGCTGGAGCGGAGCCTGGGAGCGGCACTGTTCCCTCTCAGACCCTCCCCCACAGCCAGCAGCAGGACACAGCGAAGAGGGCTGGCTGCCCGCCCTGGCCAACGCCTAGGGCTCCGCCCCTCGCTACCTAGCAGGTGCAACAAGACAAAGAAATATGGCCCGAATGAAAGGACAGATCAAAGCTCCAGAAAAAATACAACTCAGCGATGAAGAGGTAGGCAGTCTATCAGAAGCAGAGTCCAAAGCACTGGTAATCAGGATGCTCACAGAAGTGGTTGAGTTCCATCGCAAAACGAAGGAGGAAATGAAGGCTATACAGAGTGAAGTAAAGGAAAATGCACAGGGAACCAACAGGGAAGGGGAGGAAACAGTGAACCTAAGGAGAGAATCTTAAAGGCAGCAAGAGGAAAGGAGACAGTTATTTACAAAGGAGTTCCTATAAGACTATCAGCTGATTTCTCAAAAAGAACCAAAAAACAAACAAACAAAACAAAAACAACCTTGCAGGCAAGAAGGGGCTGGAAAGAAGTATTCCAAGTCATGAAAGGCAAGGACCTACATCCCAGATTGCTCTCTCCAGCAAAGTTGTCATTTAGAATGGAAGGACACGAAATGTTAAAGGGACTTATCTAAGAAACAGAAGATCAAAAATATGGACAGTAAAATGAGAACAAACTCACAACTAGCAACAACTGAACCTAAAAAACAAAAACTAAGCAAACAACTAGAACAGGAGCAGAATCACAGAAATGGAGATCACATGGAGGGTTATCGGCAGAGAGGGGGAGGGGGAAATGGGAGGGAAAGGTACAGGGAATAAGTAGCATAAATGGTAGGTACAAAACAGACAGGGGGAGGTTAGGGATAGTGTAGGAAATGGAGAAGCCGAAGAACTTATATGTACGGCCCACGGACATGAACTAAGGGGGGAACGGTGGGGGGGGTGTCCAGGGCAGAGGGGGAATAAAGGGGAGAAAAAACTGGAACAACTGTAATAGCATAATCAATAAAATATACTTAAAATATAAAGTTGTTCAATGTGAAAGAAAAAAAAAGTTTATTTGCATCTTTCAGATCAACCAAGACCTCCACAGCATCTGGCCTACAGAGCAAAGTGCACCACATAAAATATTTGGCATAACCAGCTTGTGTAAAAAACTTAGTCATGATACAATAATAAAATTGTAAAAGATATTGATATTGCCTCAGTTCCCAATTTTTACCTAAAATGTGTCCGGAAACATCACTGCAAGTCAAATAATATTTTCTTATTAAAATGCGTTGACCTGGCCAAATACTTGGACTTGAACAGATCATTCCTGTGATCACAACAGACCCTCCCGGCCAAACTACAACATTTTTATATTGTCCTATAGGAATTAAAAATAGAAAATTCTGAAGTTGTTCTGTATACACAACCACACTACACCAAATGAGATCTAGAGCTGACTTATCACGTATAAATAATACTTGGCTAGTTATAACAAATGCTTAACCATCAAGACTCTTGTTAGTAGGCTAAAACATTGTAAGTTTTTTTGAGGCCCCTAAATAGAACAGCAGCGCAAACCATGCAGTGAGGCCTTCTTAGTTATTTGGTGAATTTCCCTGTAGTAAGAAAATAGACTTAAAAATCTTTGTTAGCCCTGGCTGGTGTGGCTCAGTGGATTGAGTGCTGGCCTGTGAAACAAAGGTTTGCCGGTTTGATTCCCAGTCAGGGCACAGGCCTGGGTTGTGGGCCAGGTCCCCAGGAGGGGGCATGTGAGAGGCAACCACACAAGGATATTTCTCTCCCTCCTTTCTCCTCTCTCTAAAAATAAGTAAATAAATAAAGGTAAAAAGTCTTTATACTAGATTTATTATAGTATTTTTCAAAAACAGTCTTTAGCTCTATGTTTTGCCTTGATAGAGCAAATCCATGCACGGCAAATAGTGAATTTTAAAAGCCATGCCCAGAAAGATACAAGATAATTTTTACAATATACAAATTTATTGTTAAAGTTTTATTTTTAGGCATACTTTAATTTTTATTACAAATAAAAGGGGGATAAGAAGGAAGGGCACTCATAGTTACGTGTTTTCTCTTTACCTTCATGAAGTCCCCTTGAAGGAGGCTCACAGGAGTTAAGTAACTTGTTCAAGGTCAGAAGGGCAGCCAAAGGAAGAGCGAAGCCCTTGGCTTTGACCTTGTGGGCGCCTGACTCTGAGTACTGGGCAGGGGGGTGGGAACCTCCCAGGACGGTTCTCGCTTTTCCATGTGAAGGTAACACAGCGTGAAATTAACAGAGGTCTTGATTACCACTGAGGATGCTGTGAGGATGTCGTCCTAATTTTGTTAAACTTATTCTGCACCTCCACC
>CM052548.1:1459750-1548250 GCA_028533065.1 Trachops cirrhosus | reverse complement strand
GCATCGCGCACGGCTCTCGGGGGTGGGTGAGGGGGGAGAGGAAGAACACCATGTTGGGGGGGGAAACTGAGTCGATTCATTGGAATTCCAGCCCGAACAGCCCGGACAATTCGTTACTGCCAGGCTCACCAGCTAGGCTCAGCACGCCGATGCCCCGTCTGCCCCTCACTCAGTTCTGCCCGGGATCTCCCCCGCACCACAGACTCGGAAGCAGAGCCCATCTGCTCCCAGGGCGAACTCTCCATTCCTCCTCGGGGGTGGGGGTGGGGGTCGGGAGGGTGCATGAGGCGAACCAAATAGCTGCCAGAGGGGTCAGAACATCTCTGCTTCTTAAACTCAGTCTTTGTCGCGGTTACTTTATGCTGAGGGGCTGCTGTCCTTCAAAATGCGTTAGGATTTATTCTCTTAGCTTTCAGACTGTACAGGGTACAGGGGGCGGGGGGCAGACCGTAGGGCAGCCCTCAAGTGCACGAAACACAGACTTAATTCTTGCATTATTGCTGGTTAATCATTATCTTCTTTTCCACACAAACAACTGTAACCCCACTTTTGCCCGCCCCTGCATTGTTGGGACGTAAATTTGGGAGAGTAAGAAAAACTAAAGGGGTTTCCTTTTCTTTTTTCCTAAGGAAAACTTTCTTTCTAGAAGAGTGCTGTTGATAAATAATACGTGTGTAAATAAAAGTTGCTCGTGGCCCTTGGCCTAGCCCTCAGCAGCGGCCAGAGCCCTACCAGGGGGGGTCCAACCTGTGGCCCCCCACTGCTTGTGGCCCAGGACGCCTATGAATTCGGCCCAACACACAATCGTAAATTTACTTAAAATCTTTTTTTTTGCTCATCAGTTTTCATTAGTGTTTGTGTGTGTTTACTGTGGGGCCAAGACAAGCCTCCCTTTTCCAGGGCGGCCAGGAGGTGCAGAAGGCTGGACACCCTGCCGACCCCGAATTCGGCTCACGTCTCCCTGCCGCGGCTTCCCTTCGCTAAGGAGGCCTTGACCCCTGCGGCGCAGTGATCTCGCGCATCAGCGGAACAGGCCGGTCCCTGCCCGCGCCCGTAGGCCAGCTGAGGACCGGCCTTCGAGACTCGCGTTTGAAGAAAGAGGAGAAAACAGACAAGAAACGCGAGGGACAGGGTCCCTGCCCCGCCCCCACTTCCCCAGCTCCCCACCCGGAGCAGCCGCAGCTCCGAGGCCCCGGGGGCGGGGGCGGGGCGCGCGTCCCTCACCAGCAGGTTCTCGGGCTTGATGTCGCGGTGCACGATGTTCAGGCTGTGCAGGTACTTGACGGCGCTGGCCAGGTTGTACAGCATCCCGCTGGCGTCGCGCTCCGTGTACTTGTTCGTGGAAGTGATGGCGTCGAACAGGTCTCCTCCCTGAGGAGAGACCGGCGGGCAGCAGGTTAGCGGATGTCCCCTGGAGCTGCCTGAAGAGGGACCGACAGGCTCTCGGGGACAGCGGGGGCAAGCAGGGCCTTTGGGTGCCCCGGACCTCCCCGCCCCTTTCCGCTCCGAGGCCCAGCAAACTGGCTGAGCAGCCCACGGCAGCAGCTTCCCACCGGCGCTCGAAGGGAGGAGCTAGGGAGGGGTCTCTGCCCCCAGGCTCCCCCTACCCAGCCAGCGTGGGGGCAGAGGTCTTGTGACGCCTGGGTGTCCCTGTGGCGTGTGGTAGATGCCTCGCACCAACTCCCAGCAGGACCCTAACCCCCCAAGTGAGAAACAGGGAACAATGCAAACGGCAGCCTCCTGCCCCGGGAAATCCACACCCCCGACTCCCTGCGCCCTCTCGGGGTGGGCGTGGTGCTTCCTTTTTCAATAGTGCTCTGGAGAAGCAGAGAAAAGGACCAGAAACCGCCATTTCAAAGGTGAGCGAGAGCGGGGGGGAGTTTCAAAGGAGGCTTCCCCGGGACCATTAGAGGGGGGACCCCTAAAAAACCCCAGAATTTATTTATAAAAATCGTGCACTTATTCTCACATGTTTAAACATCAGTCACCTTCAAAGCCCAATCAATCTGATGCAAAACATGTATTGAGACTTTTTCCCACTGCTCAGTTTTGAACTCATCGGTGTTCATGCCTTTTACTGCTTCTGCCATTTTTTGTTTCCCCTCTTCCACTTCAGCAAAACGCTTCCCTTGGACACATTTTTCATCCGGGGAAACAAAAATAAAAGTCGCCCAGGACGAGATCGGGGAATACGGAGGGTGGGGCACGGGGTTCATGCTGTTTTTGGTCAGAAACTGCTGAACACTCAGCCTGGTGTGGGCAGGTGCGCTCACAAATCACCCATCTTGAAATGAGCAAATGTGTTGGAAGTGTCTACAAAAAAAACTCACTGAAACAGAACTCAGCCTCTCACAACAGCACCAGCTGGTGCACGGATACAGACGGGTTCCTAGAATGCTACCCTAGTGGGGGAAGCCTGCCCTACAAGGGCCCACCCTCCAGAAGATAATTCTGGGTTTTTGGGGGGTCCCCCCATATCCACCTGAACTTCTGTCTGCCATGTTCCCTGCTGACTTACTGTTATTTGGTGAAACAGAATGGGCCTAGACTCCCCTTTCGGTTCCGTGTATTTGAACCGGGTCGGAAAACCCGGGTCAGAGGCAGGGAGCAGCGTTTGCATCATTCTCTCGTCAGACGGTGCGCCCGCCCCGCAGCTGAGCACGGTGCACGGCTGGCTCATCGGCTCCCTAGGGTGGCGGGGACTTGACTTTTCTCATTAACTAGGCTGACAATTTCCCAATCCCGGTGCGGCCTGACCTTTGCCCTGCGAGGTCCCCGCTCAGCAGGCTCCCCCTGTCCCCAGGGGGATGCTTTATCAGAATGAACACTCTCTCTCTGGACTTCCATCCCTCTCAAAGCCAACGCTGCTGTGAAGGGGCTTGTGGGCCCTGTCCGTGGCCCCCACCCGGAGGCAGGATCGCCACCGTGGTCTGTGTGGACGGCCCCCAGCGCGGTAGGACGTGAGTGGGGCTGTCGAGGGTGGCCTGCAAGCCCCCTGCCTTTTCCTGGGTATCTAGGCTCCGGGCCTCCCGGAGCCTCATTCCTCTGCTTCCTCCACAGAGCAGCGCGAAGCCAGCCAGCCCCTCCTTCAGGGCGTGAGGGCCTGGCCCTCCGGGCCCTCCCTGCCCTCCCAGCCTGGGGGGATGGGCGTTCTTGTGGCCCCGCCCTGTGTGGCTGGGTGATTGACAGCCTGCCCCGCCTCCGAGGCTCTGTGCCCGCAGCATCCCACACACCGACTGTCTCCTTCCCACGCGGGGTGTGGGCGTGGACTTCCTGTCTCTCTTCCAGGAGCCAGCAGTCTGTCCCACGGTTCTCTGCACGTTCAGCCCCCAGCCTTCCTCCCACCTTGTCTAACCTCGTCTCCTGCTGCTACCTGCCCCTTCGCGATCCCGGCCCTCCAAACCAGCCCCGGTCACTCTGCGGCCAAGCCTGTCCTCGTCAGAGCTCCTTCCCGGGACGTCCCGGGGCTCGGTGCTCAGTTCCCAAGGCTGCCTCCCCGACAAGGTCTGCCTTCCTCGGTCCGCACATGCGCCCTGCTGCAGGCTAAGGTCTCAGGTCCCATTCTTAACAACTACGGGATTTGGCCTCTAATCACGGTTTCTTCCCTGTTTTCCGCAGCTCTGGCCTGGTGTGTCCTATTGCTGCAGGCGCTCTTGGGCACAGCGAGGGACCCTCAGGCTTTGAGAAGCGTGGCCCCAGCGAAATCGCTCAGGGGGGCAATGGGCACCTTTGGGGGTCATGCCTTCACTTCCAGACCTGGCCTCCCAGCGGCTCTGGGTCAGGCTGCACTTAGGGGGGGGACCTGCTGGCCCCACACTGGGCTCTGTAGACACCCTCTGGCCTGGGGACGCTCTGTGGGTCACCTAGAGAAAATTTGCCACGCCTGCTAAGTGGCACAAGGACTGCGCTTAGCCGTGGTCAGCAGACCGAGCCGGGGACTGACAGACCGAGTTTCCCCACCCCTGTGTTCTGAGCTGCTGAGCCTGGGCCTCCTGCATTTCTCTCCTTCAACCTGAACCTCGTCTCAGCCTTCTCAGACCCCAGGACAGGGAGCTGACCGCTGTGTAGCAGGGGCAGCAGGGGTGGTGTGAAGGCTTTGGTCTCAGAATTAGCATCACTATAAACATACCAGCCTTGCGGGCCAGGTCCCCAGTAGGGGGCATGAGAGAGGCAACCACACACGGATGTTTCTCTCCCTCTTTCCCCCTCCCTTCCTCTCTCTCTAAAAATAAATAAATAAAACCTTTAAAAATAATATTATAATTTAAAAAATTCTATCCTGGGCACTAGAGAAAGTCTAACTCACACCGTTGGAAACCACCACACTTTATATGGTAATACGGCACCAACACAAATCTCCTGACTCGGGGAAATGAACCTTTCGCTGCCGAAATCCCCTTCCACGTTGCTATCTCCCCCGGCCTCAAACGTGCCGGGAGCCCTGTGCTACTGCACACAAGCCCTCACTAATCTGAAAGAAATGACTGGTAACGTGAAGTGTAAAAAAAAAGTCTCCACTATAAATACAAATAACCACTAAGTTGAAAATGATTGAAAGTAAAGCAACTTTGAACAACATGAGCTTAAAGGTCCTGGAATGAACAGCTTTCTCTATGGCCACAGGTGAGTTTATCAAATGCTTTCTTTGTCTGAAATCTTTGCAAGAGGAAACCCCAGCCCTGGCCGGTGTGGCTCAGCGGGTGGGGTGTCGTTCCATAAACCGAAAGGTCGCCAGTCCGACCCCCAGTCGGGGCACACGCCTCTGCTGCAGGTTCGGTCCCCAGTAGGGGGCGTGCAAGAGGCACCAGTGGATGTTTCTCTCCCTCTCTCCTCCTCCCTTCCCCTCTCTCTAAAATCAGTGAGCATGTCCTGGGGTGAGGATGAGAATAAGAAGGACCCCAGTGTGGGCAGTGCTGGCCCCTGCCCCAGCCCACGGGTGGGTCCAGGCTTCCCTGGCGGCACCCGCAGTGGACGCAGGAGGTGGTGGGACTGACCGACAACACTCCACGACCGAACAGCCGTCATGTACACCATCATGGGGTCAACGCGACACACAGGCGTGAGAAGGACAACGACTGTGCCCTTCTTCCACTAGGTCGGTGACTCAAAGCTTAAAGCTTGTTTGTCCCAGAAGGGGCCGTGGTTCACGGGAGTGAGCAGTCTCTGCTACGGACAATCACGGCCTCGGTCGTATCGGTACCAACACTTCCTGTGTCACACCGACTGGTGCAAGCCACTCCTCTCCTGCCCACACTGTCACTCCTAGGGGGGCACACACGAGGGGACAGAGGCACAGAGAGGCACCCCGAGGTCGGGGAGCTATTAGGTCAAGGCCGGGACCTGGACTCTGCAGCGTAGCCCTAATATCGATGCTCCTCACCAGCCACGATGCCAGTGTACACAGAGGAGAGGCTGCACACCCGTGCAAAAACAGTGTTGCCCAGGACCGTGCGGGGCCTCCTGGAGGCTCGCTTCTTCTTCCCAGGACACCCACCTTCACCAGCTCCATGACGAGGTACAGCTCCGTGGGCACGTCCATCTCTTCGATCAGCAGAACGATGTTGGGGTGCTTCACTCTTCTCAGGATGGACACCTCGTTCTGGATCATGTGCTCCTGCCCAGGGCGAGAGCGGTCTTAACAGACACCCGGGCGCTCATCCCTCGAACCAGCGACACTGCACATCGCAAAGGCCGAGGGAGGGGCACGCGTTTCGGTGAAATACGAGGGGTATTTCTCAGGTTCCGTGTTCGGATGGCCTAGAATCACCCACCGAAGCTGAAGGTCCGTAGGCGATCCTTGTGATTTTAGAAATCATCGCAACCACCGCAAGCGCATGTGGGAGCGGGAATGAAGCCTAGGATCGCAGGAGCAGTGGAACTAAGTAGCCAGACAAGCACACAAGGGAAGGAGTGAAAACGACACCCCATCCCTCCAGCTCCCTTCGTCCCAGGACTCTCTGTAAAGGTAAAACCTCATCGGTCTGTGACCTCCTATCCCACCAAAGGCAGCCGTTGGGATGCGTCTGTGCTTATGTGGGAGCTGATTTCTGTGTTTCTCTCTAACCCCGATACTGTGTTTTCCCAAGAATGAACCTCATACGTACTTTGCCTCGACATTTGCTTTTCTTGATAATTTTCAGAGCGTACTCCCTAGCCGTCGACCTGCAACGAGAAAAAAGTTTTTTTAAGTAAACTTAATTTCAGATTATATTGAATCATCTTGTTAAGGATGTCTCGCTTATCCCATAGGCCTTGCCTCATGGTAGAAACATTTCGTGAATGGCTCTTCTTTCCCAAGAAACATGTACACTCTCAGGGACTGAGCAAGTGTGGAGACGGGACACACACTCGTGTGGAAACACCGGGAGCGGCCCTCGAGGCCGAGCCCGTCCTGACACCAGCGCTCCTGCCCCGGCCCCGTGGCTCCTGCCCCTCGTCCTTCCAGCCTCTCGGAGGTTCGCTGTCCCGGGAGTGTGGCCGTGGCCGTTTCCTCCACGGGCCACACGCACAGTCTCGCCGGAAACCCTGAAGGAGCAGCTCACACTCTTTAGACCGGGGTCCCGGGTGCGAGCCTCTGAGGCTGGCTAGAGGGCCCACGGCTGGTGTGTTTGTGGTGCAGAAAGGGACACAACTGTCACCCAGGCTTCCTGCGGCCTCTTGGGCGATGGCTGCCCCATGCCACAGAAATGCAACGGAGGGGACAGTGAAAGTCTACTCGCCCTCCAAAGCCACGGGGCAGTGGAGGCCACATAAGCAGGGGGTTTTGGGGTCCCTGGTTCCCACAGACCCCAACCAACCTCGACCTGCTGCTGTGACCCATGTGGGAGGGAGGTCGGGCCACAGGGCCACCGGTAAAGAGCTTCCTGCGCTGCGCGACCAGGACTAAGACTGAGGTGCCAGCCACCGCACATTTACCACCAGAGGACACCGCACAGACACGGGGATCATCATGGACCGTATGGGACGGGCCACGCCTTTTCATGGCTGGTGGGAAACCAGGGCCGCGGGCCCCTTCCCTGCAGGCAAAGCCAGCTTGCAGGACCCAAAGAACCCAGCGGGAGTGAGGGGGACAAAGGCCGCACTTCAAAGCTGGGTTTCAAAGTCCTCAGGGCGGAGAATCGGAGAATCGGAGAATCGAAGGGGCTGCCCAGCCGGGCGGGGAGAGGGGCTCGCTGGGAGCGGCTGGGGCGCCGGGCGGCCGCTCCGTGTCTCAGGGCCACGTCCGTGGGACACCGCCCTGTCGTTCGCTTCTAGAAACGCGTCTCCCGTCACCGTCCCAGGCCCCCGCAGGATGCCCGCTTACAGAAGACAATAAACGTGGACCCAATTTTTGTGGTTACATCGGGTGACTGAAACAGAATAAAACAATCGCGTGGAAGCCATTTTCTCCACCAGGGGCTTTTCAGACAGGACGGGAGAAGGCGGCCCCCCTCTGCCTCTGGGGCTCTCGGGCGGGGAGGCTCCGGGCGTCCCCTCCTCGGCCGATTCAGTCCTACCGGCCCCAGCCGTGCGCAGAGCGGGTGATAGAGGGAATGGGAGCCGCCCGGCCGTGTGCTGGGCCCGGTGCTCAGCCGGGCCTCGACCCCCAACGGCAGACCCTCGGCCAGGCTGCAGCGCAGCAGGAGAGGGACAATTCAGTGAGAGGGGGCGCGGAAGGCCGAGCACCAGAAATGCGGGGTGCACGGGCACGTAGGGGCGTGAGAAACAGCATCACGTACAGAGGGGCTCCTTGCACGATAGAAGTCTCGCGGGCCCTTAGGCAGCCTCCTCTCGCCAGGCTTCCGAAGGCTTTGCAGACTGAACAGTCCGACATCCAGAGGAAAACTGAAGTATTTCTGCGTCCGTTTTCCGAGAATCGCTAGAAAGATTATGGTCACGCTAATCGGAGGCTAGAATCCCTGAGCAACTTCCTAGCCGGCTGAGAAGGTTTCATGGGATGGCGGGCGAGTCTGGACGCGTGGGCTGGCTGTCCCAGAACCGGCTGGAGGGGGACCCGAGCCGATGCCCCGTTCCTGCTCGGCGCCGCCAGCCAGTGGGTGGTGGACAGAGGGGCGGTGTGAGGAGAGGTGTCCCGGCGTGGCCATCTCGCCCTCCACCCCTGTGCAATGAGGAACGCAGAACCACTCAAAGCAAAGGGCCGGCACGGGATCCAGGAAGGCGGAGTCCCTTCTGCAGCCCCCAGACGAGGAGCAGGATCCCCAGGGAGCCGGCCTGTGGCCTGGCTCCCGGGACGCCAAGCCCTCAGGGGAAATGCGTTGAAGCCCGAGCTGCAGGGGCCCCTGGCTTCCTAGGAAAGAGCCTTCTGGGCTGCCTACCCAGAATCTGACCCGGCAGGACCAAGCACGCCCTTGGCTTTCACCGTTTTGTAGATCAGACCACGAGCCCCGTGCGGGGCCACCGACCTCAGTCCCCCAGTTTCCTTCCTCAGTTCCTCGAGGGCAGAACTGCAAAGTCAGAATTCAGTCCTCATTCCTGGACGTACCTGTTTATGGGAGAGGAGCTGAGTCTGGAAAACGAGCCCCACCCCACCACCACTGCAATAGGTGTGAGGACCAAATGGATGCCATGTAATAAAAATCTAACTGCTTGCTTTGAGCTGCTAAGTGAAAACACTCGGAGAGAACTAAAACCCGCAGAAAAGTATCCGCCTTCCTGTGCACCTTGAACTCCGAGGGGGTGCCCGCCCCTGTCACTAGTCAGCGAGCAGTTAAAAGCATGTGCGGAGGGGAGGGAGGCCCGGTCCTCGTCCCCAAGGACGAGAATGGTCTGGAGAAGTCTGTCTGTCTAACGTCTCGGTTCTCAACCCCGGCCAGTGCCCTGTCCCCTCCCTCTGGGGGTGGGGGGCAGAAGGATGTATGCTCAGGACAGGGAGCAGGCTGACAAGGGCGCAGCTGCCCTGGCCGATGGGCTTTCTGTCGCAGCCGTGGGCACTCCGGACAACGGTGGTGGCGAGGACAGTGGCCCTCAGCAGAGAGGGTCAGTCAGCAGCCCACTTTGTCTAGCAGGTGATGACAATGAAGCTACAGCCCAGCCTCCCTGGCTCGGGGGGTGGGGGGCTGCCAAGGCCAGAAAACTGACACATCCCTAATGTAACACCTTCGGAGTGAGGCTAGAGTCTGATTTTGAACTTGGCCCTAGGCTGTCGGGGGCCAGAGCACCCCCAGGAAGGAGAGGGGGGTCACCAGCAGCGAGCGAGCTGAGCAGCATCATCAAAGCTCTTCACCCCACTCATCTCCCGGTTCCCCCCACTTCACAGGACACACCTCTGAACTGCAGGTGAGTCGTTCTCGAGGCCAGAGACCCTGAGGGGACCTGTCACGGCTCCTGACCTCACCCCTCGCCCCTCGGCTCCTGTGGTGCTCAGACCACCAAGGGCCCGGGAAGCCCGAGGCGAAGGTGCCTCACCAGGAGCCCCCTGCTGGGCCCCTCGACCTCTTGTTGGTGCCCGTGGCGCTTTGCCTTTTCTCGGGGCCTCAGATGCTGCAGAAAACAGCTTCAAAACAGAGCACGCCTCTGCCCACCACCTGCCTCTGGCATGTCCCAGGGCTCCTGAGGCCACTGGGATGTGGCAGCCGCTCTGGAAAGAAGCTGGCATGGGACCGTGGACAGGAAGGCCGGGGTAGCACTGTTATTGAGGCCACCGCTGTAGGAAAATCCTCCCCAGGACAGCGCACTATTAACAGAGCGGAGAAAATACTTGCTCTTGTTAATACACATTCATCCTTCAAAATGTGGCAGGAGGCCGCCGCCAGCGGGGTGCCATTCCCAACGTCCTCAGCTTGCTTTTGTTTCCTTGGACCTCTGGAAACTATTAAAAGAATGTTTCCTGATGCCTCCGGGGAGGGAGGGCACACGCCATATGTCCTCGGCGGGAGGGGGGCGTGGACACTTTCTGCAGCAATCTGGCGTTTAGACTCTGACGGCTCCGACCATGAGGCCCAGAGGGTGGACTCAGCCAAAATACACGCCGCCCAGACTGGAAAGAGAGAAGAGAATGCTGGGCGGAAAGATGAGGAATCTCTACCTCGGGCAGACCAGGACTGCCCAGCGAAGATGCCGCTCTGACCCACGCGCTGGCTGGGACACACGGCAGGGACCACCGCACCAGCTGCAGACGCTGGCGGGTACCCAGACAGCCCACCCTGGAAGGGCGCGGCGCCTGCTAAGGACAACGGGTTTGCTGCTGCGGCGGGAACGGGCCTGTTCCCATCGGCGAAAGCGCGCACGCCACATGAAATCACACAAGCACGCACACTCCCATCCATCGCCTCAGTGGGGGCTCCTCTGGTTTAGCTTCTGTCTTTTCCGCCCAGGGAAAAATGCCATTCGCGTGGCCGTGGCTCAGCGAAGCCACGTTCTGTGGGAGCTGCCTCATTGGGGGCCGTGGAGAAGAGTGGCCAGGCATGTGGGTTCTGGAGCGGGGCTCGGATCTACGCCTGGCTGAGGACTTGCGGAACTGAGCGATCTCGGGCTTTCTTTGCATGCAACAGCAACAACGCTGACAGTGTGGAATTACGGTGATAGTTACAGGGAGCATCAGACGGTAAGGGTGTGTCGTTTTCGCTCAGGGAACAGCGGAGGCATGAGGCCCAGGAACAGAAGGGACACGTTCTCCCTCTGGCAGAGACCCGACAGCGGTCAGGCTTGGCGCCGAGGAGGGGGCGAGAGGGAGAAAGGGCAGCGAATGGCTTTCCCAAGCCACGGTGCCCAGCCTGTGCCCCTCACAGAGAGTGGCCGCCCCTGTGTGCACTGTCACTGCAGCGAAGGTCCTGGCAGGTGGGCCTGTGGGGCGGAGCGAAGTTCGGGGTCCCCTGCCCGAGGGTGGCTGCCTCCATCAGGGAAGCCCCTTCCAAAGCGTGGCGGCAGGTTCATGGAGCACGTCAGGGGACGCTGGCCACACTAGAGACAGTCCCGGTGTCCGAGGCCCTGCGCAGACTTCCCAGCCAACTGTGCTTCTGAGCCAGAGGCCGGGGCCCAAGAGCAAGGTCTGCCCCTCAGGCTGCAGGCCTGCTGGGGCCTGGTGTTCCCTCTGCAAGGGCACATGTGCGCGGGGAGGGGCACTGGGCGCCGTTCGCACACCGGTGGCACACCCGCCCGCCCGGGCCCACAGGGGCAGAAACGGGCCCCAGGGAGGCCTGCCCGCCCCGGGCCGGCTCCCTCCCTCTGGGAAGGAGGCGGGTCCCCCCCACCCTGAAGTTTCCACACTCTGCTCGCCCAGCCCCGAGGAGACGCTGCCACCGAAAGGCGGCAGAGGAACGGTCCCAGCCCGATGCTGGGCTCAGGGCACGAGGCCCCCTGCGTCCGGGCTGTAGCTCCATCAGTTCTCAGCCCTCCATCTCGTCGCCGCCAGCTCCTGTCCTGGACTGGGTGTCGAGGTCCCACGGGCTGACCTTGCCCTCTACACCCCGCCCTTGGGCTCACCACGGGACCTGGCTCGCTCGCGACGAAACATTTTAATGCACTAAATACCATTTTTGCCGGGGATCAGCACATATACACTTTAAACCTTTTCAAGGGTATTATAGTTAATTTCATGAATGTATGGGACATAAATTATATATATGTACGTATACATACATACACACACACACATATATGTATATTCTACACAAGAATGTCTGATCTCTACAAAATGCCTGTAAAAGGATATAGGAAAAAAATTACTCAACGTATGCATATATCTTTTTTGAACAAAATGAAAGGACTTACCTGAAAATCCTGGCAAAGTTCTGCTGAGTACATTAAAAAGAAAAATCAAAGTCCTTAATTTATAGCTTGTCCCCAGGAATCACTACATTTGTCAAATCTTTTTTTTTTTCTTTTACATCTGGGCCTGAGGCACTAACCGATCCCACCTGTGTCCGCAGACGGCGGAGAAAGACGCGATCTGGGAAAACGCGGCCCCGGGGTTTCCTTTCCCTCCCGGGGCACGAGCACACGGCCGCCTCCTCACCTTTCCACGCATTCCTTGACGACTGCGAAGTTGCCGTCCCCGATGGTCCGCCCGACTTTGTACCGCTCCGTGATGGTGGCGGGGATCTGGAAGCCCTCCTCCGACGCTTCTGGAAGAAGCGATGGTGCGCGTTCACTGGTGGGGCAGCGAGCGCGGGCGCGGCGCAGCGGAGACCCTGGCCGGCACCGCGGAACAGACGGGAACGACCCGGGCCCCGGGTGTCCCTTTCCGGACAGCGCGGCCAGCGCCCTCTGCTGACACTGTGCACTCACTGCGACCTCATCCACGGGCCGAGGCGCGCGCCCACGTGGGTGACCGCAGCGCGGGCTCTCTGCGCAGGGGCTGTGCGGGGGACGCCAGGCTCTTTCTGTGTCGCGTCAGTCTGATCGACAGCACTGACCGCAGACCCACTGCGTGCGGGGAAAGGCCATTTCTAGCTCTGGAGGGACGCACCCCCCGCCCCCCGGGGCCTGACGTTGCGCGTGAAAGTGCCTGCCGTGGGCGCCCTGAGCCTCACTCCGCCCTGAAAGGCAGATCTGCGGAAAGTTCCGTAGGAACGCAGCCCCGACGGCCACCCCTGCCCGCATCCATGCTCTGATCTCACACCACGCTCTCGCCAGCAACCTGCCGAGCAGATGTTGGGAAAAAATTGCGGCATCTATTATGTCTGCGAACAGCGCAGTTTTGTCGTTCCAATTACATGAGTGCCACTAACACAACACACTTCCCCCCTTCAAATGTATTGTGAAATTTGTTACAAATGCCTAATAATGCTTTATATATTCAAGGCCGTAAAACTAAATAAGCCACACTTTGGGTCACATAAATATACTGGGTAACCTTTAACATCTTAGGGGTATAAAGAGCCTTTTATGGCTGGGCTCTAAAATTTACGTGCTCGGAAGTTATAGATCCCCGCTCTGCCTCGGGCAACCTGGATCCGAGATGGGATGGAAGCCTGGTGCGCCTTAGAAACACACTCCTCCTCTGACCTTGAACCATAAACCGAGACTGAACGTTTCCTCTCCGAATAAAATGAAAACCTCAGGCGGTGAACGGGGCTTCCTTGGTGAGTTCTGTGTTGTTTAATCTGTATCGACGGGGAGTGATGAATGGAAACTCGAAATGATCAGACAGCTGCTCCCGGCCCCTGACTCTGGTTAGGGGGTAGAGAGCGCTCGGTCGGCGCCCCCCTCCCCCCGCCCGGGCTCCAGGGCACGTGGGG
This sequence comes from Trachops cirrhosus, assembly GCA_028533065.1. Taxonomy (NCBI): domain Eukaryota; kingdom Metazoa; phylum Chordata; class Mammalia; order Chiroptera; family Phyllostomidae; genus Trachops; species Trachops cirrhosus. The sequence continues at coordinate 1,535,072 of CM052548.1, read as the reverse complement.
CTCCTGCGGCCTCCGCATTGGAAGCTCTCGCAGTGGTTTCCGGAACAAAGACAGAGCCAGAGCCAACGAACCCCCCCACCCTCTCTCCCCAAAAGGAGCCAATAATTTTGCCTGATTGAAAGACTCAGCCTGGGTTTTTGTCTGTTTGTTCTGTTCTGTTTTGTTTTTCCTACTCCACGGGAAGTAGAGATGGTTGGAGACGTTTCAGGTCGGCTGCAAAGCACCCAAGTTTACAACCACCCCTCGGAGGACATGCCGTCAAGGCTTCTAAGGACACGGATGAGGGGAGTGGGTGTCCCTGGCTGTCGGACGGGAGGGGGCAGAAGGTGCCACCACCGGCCCTCCCGTGGGATCCCAGCATTCGGACCACTGATAAAACGTGTCCCTTAGGCGTTTGTCCCTAAGAAGGCTTCGCCAAGGGCTGGCCCACTCAGGCACTTTTGCGTGTCATGAGGGAACCACGACCCGTTAGAACCAAAGAGACTTCCGGAAGACTGGGTTTCAGGCTTCTGGAAATACGAAACAAGCCTGATATTTCATGGCCGTGGGGAAAGAATTCCTGTGTCAATCAGTTATCTCACTTGACTTAATTACAGGGCTCCCCACCCCCACCCCCCTGCACGGTACTTTTCGGGGAAATTCAGGCAAATGATTTAGAACAAAGGAGGGGAGCTGATTCTCACAGAGTGGTTTGATCCTATCCATTTTCTGAGTGCCTCCCCAGCATGGATGGGAGCCTGTCGGCCCCGGGAGGGAGCCGGCGTCTCCATCTGGCAGGGGGAGCTGGAGAGGCTCACTCCCCAAAACCGCCCCGGGAGCCAGTGGACACGGCAGCTCTGGGTCAAGGTCGTCTGACCACAGCTGTGACCGCATCCCGGAGAAGTTCTCAGGTGAACTACTTCAAGGTACAGAGAATATCTTCGCCACCGTCATCAGTTCATTCTTTCCGTAAATCCGCCTTTTCACGGGCCGTGGTCCCTGCAGTTACAGCCCATCGGCAGGGCCGTCACAGTGGACCGAGGGGGATGCTCAGCGTGAATGGAACTTGGGGAAACGGAGGCCGGAGTGACTCCCTTTCCTTCCCAGGAGCTGGCCTGCTGAGGCCACTCAGGCTCGGGGATCTGACGCCCCGAGACAGCAGGCTGTCACTTCCCCGCCCTGTCCCCGCAGAGCGGAGGCGGTGGCTGGCAGGAGGCACAGCCACCCCTCTCCCCTTGCTTTTAGTGCCCCCTTCGTTCCGCTGGAGGAGCTGCAGTTTCCGGGGTGGGGGGTAAATCTCACCACCCGTCCTCGGCCCCCACCCCGGCCAAGCGGAGTGTTCCTCTCAGACAGCCGGCCCCACGCTCACCGCCTTCTCCCGGCCCGTCGTTCTCGTCCATCGAGCTGCAGACTTTGGTGGACGCCAGGGAGGTGGACGAGCCGCCATGCTGCGAACCCTGCGGGGGGACAGACCAGAACAGAGACAGGCGGTCAGGGTGCCCAGCCCCGAGTCCCGGGAGGAAGGGGGCTCTAGACCGCTCGGTTAGGACGGCACCTCCGTCCCACCCTGCAAACCGGGGACAGATGGTGCTAACCGGGTCGGCTCGTCACCCTCCATGGGGATGTGCCACGTGGCTTTTCCTCCTTTGACTCAGAGCGACCAGTCAGTCCCCAGCTCCGTCTGCGCGGGGCAGACGCGAGGTGCTTCCCCTCCTCTTCCGCTGTCTGCCTGCCTCCCAGCCCCCGACACGATGCCCTTCTGATCACATGGCCGGTGCTTCTATCCTTACCCCAGGAAAATTTTCCCTTCAGTTTGTTTTTACCAAACAGCCCCCCAAAAATGACCCAGCCTTACCACATCCCTGGAGAAAGCTTCAAGAGTGGGTCTGTGAGGTCCACTTTGCCGTGAAGACACAACACTCGGCATGGGATGAGTGTGTTAAATGTCACACACACAAATCTGAGGCCACGACAGGAACGAAGGCCTTTGCCTGGTGACTCCTTGTATTTGGGGGGATTTTGACCCAAGACCCGGGAGAGCGCACGGGGTGACCACTCGGGCAGAAAGCCCAGAGGGGGCAGCAACCGAATATTTCGTACTCTGATCAGCCACGGGGCAGAGCTCTAACAGTGAACACGCCCGGCTGTGCGTCTGCCCCTTGCAAAACCCGCTTGCACATTCCAGGGCTATTTCTGAACAGCAGACACAGCTTGTCCTGAAAGATCTTCCTCCTGTTTCCCTGCTGCACCCACTTGCTTGGCCTGATGGGAGCTGGAGGCGGTGAGGGGGCCGCGTCGGCTCGAGGGGCCGACCGTCTGCGAGCAGAGGAGGGGAAGCGTCCCTGCCGACGGATTAACGACGCCGGGTGAGGAGAAGCACGGCTGACCTATTTTTCCGCTGCTTACCTGTCTCCCTGGCACCTCCTCCCCACTCCAGCCAGCCTGGCCGCAGCGGGAGGGCACGGAAGTTTTACATGACGATGTCATCACGCCCCGAGGTGTCTTGCAGATTTTCATTTTCCGAGAAGATCACTCCAACGGGGGAGATGCTCACTAAACCCCCACAGGGCCATCTGCGTCCACGGCCACAGAACGTTTTCCCTGGTGAGGCTACGCTGAGCGCGTCCCGCTGGATGGGGTCGTCCAAGCCGGCAGGTGACACAGTTCGGGGAGAAGCTCGGTCCCCAGCAGTGACGCCTCTGCTGCCTTAGGGGACGTTCTAGAGGCTCTGTGGTTCCTCTAGTAACCCTCCAAAGGGCACACGGCCTCTGCGGTGTGCCCTTCACATCCCAGCGCCAGTGCAGCCCCCCGCTCACCAGCCTGGGGGCTGGGGCTCTGCCCCCAGCCCCGCGTCCTGCCCCAGCGGCCGGCATTGGTTCCCCGTCAGGCCAGAAAGGGGAATTCAGAGTGTTTCTCGGTGCGGCCCTGCGTCGTCACAGCCCACTCTGTCGCCGGTATTGCAACCGCGTGAACCTCTAACCCCTGCTCGGAAACAAGACAGATTCATGCTGCTGGTGCCTGGGGGAAAAATAAACGGTAATGTTACCACGTTGGAGGGGGGCGTGTGTTTTCCAGAACGGCGAGGTCTTTGGTCCCCTGCCTCGTTGCCTTGGCTGCTGTGTGGTGGTCTCCCAAGCAGAAAAGCGGTGGTGTGACTTCTGAAACGTGGGTCTCCTCTTCTGGGGTGTCCCCTCCTCGACTGTCTTCCAGCAGTGTCACCAATGGGGTGCAAGGATGTGGGCACACTGTGGTTTGGGGGGCAGGGGCCCCCGTGCCATGCGGGGGGTTAAAGTTTAGAACACAAAGACACATCCTCTCACCAGGCACCAGAATTAACAGATCAGCGGCAAAGGTGTCCACGGTTTCTGCACACAGTTCCAAACCCTTGTTCTTTTGATAAGAACATCAGCTATTCAACACAGAGCTCTGACCCGCAGTGTGCAAAAACACCTTTTCAACTGCGACGTTCGTACACCTGCCGGAGGTGACACAGAACTGCCCTCTCAGCTCACGGGTCGATCACGTGTCACCGTGTCCCCAAAGGTCAGGTGCCCGAACGCTTGGCCCAGGGCCGGCGGTGCTTTCTCTGCCTTACGAACAGAAGCCCGCAAGGAGTGTCAACTCGTTGAAAACTCGAAAGGGGGTAAAACAGGTCTGCCTGTGGTTAAAATCGCTCGTTTTCAGCTTTCGGCTTGTGTTTTTGGAAACATTCAAAACTGTCCATCCTGGGTCAGAGGACGGACAGTTTTAAGAGAAAGACTCAGTTTAATTACAAATAGGCTACTCTGAAAATTAACAACGCTCTTCTTATTTATTATTGGAGCGCAATAAAGGTACCAGATTTCTGATGGTGTTATTGCTCCTTCTCCCCCAAAGAAGAAAGGTAGCTAACATTGTGTAGTAATACTTTCCTAATACAAGGCCCATTTGTGGGTTCTAAGAACTACAAGCACCGGAATGGACCATGAACATGGCCTGTCCCACACGACTTTTGTCCAGAAACCGGATGCCCAGGACCAACACCCCAGGTAGGTTGTCATCAGATGCCTGCCCGCGGACCTCCAGCCCTGGACCCCACGCTGCCCGGGGCAGCCCTTCACCGTGGACCTGAGGCCCAGACAGTTCTCCCGCAGGGGACGCTGAGAGGACGCTGCCCTGCATCGTCCACGTCCTGGTCCTGGCTCCCACCTGCTCAGCGGCCCAGGGCCGGTTTCGCCCGGCTCTCCTGCGGCCGTGCCCCAGGCACACCGGCGAGGCTCCTGGGCCCTTCCAAGTCTCCATTTTCCACCTGAACAGTCCCTGTTGTTGTCATCATTGCTGTGTCCTGTGACATCAACAACAACAACCACCCCCTCCAGGATATGCCCGTCCTCGGGCCCCCGACAGTTGTCAGTCATCTTAAAGCTGGTGCTCAAAACAAACCCGATGTTCCAGGTGCACCTGGGCCGGCACAGAGCAGGCGGGACAGGAGAGCTTTCTTTCCGGGGCAGGGGTGGGTCGGGGGGACCTCACGGTTTTGCTCTCTCTGCCTGTCAAAGTCATTTACGGAACAGTGTGGCTCCTTGGGTGTGCTTGTGACTACCCTAAGTATACTTGGGGCATTTTGGTTATTGTCCGTAAATCTGATGGGAGGATCTGGAAAACAGCAAAGGAAAAATGTGCATAATCTAGTTCTTCAGAATTAACCCACTGAGCCGAATCGGCCTTTCACTTATGATCAACAGCCGCCGAAAAGCCCATTTCCAGTTTTGCATGCTTATAAAGGTGGAACCCTTGCTCTTGTTTGGTTTTCCCTGAGCAGACAGATAAATGGTTTTGTCGTTCACACGATGCTAAGATTTTGTTTCCTTCGATCGGTTTGCTGACTCCAAGGCAGCTGGGTGTGCAGTACAAAACACACAGTTATTCTAGAAGTCAATGCACTCGGCTGCTCTACGCCATAGGGTGACATTCGAAATGTCATCACCTCCGAGCACATGCGGTGGGAGCCGGGCGGGGAGGCTGCCGGCCCTGGGATGCTCGGATGGCGCACCTGCGGGGAAGCAGCGCCCCCAGCGCCGCCATTTAACGGGGCCGCGTGGCAGATGGCGAGCACGCCTCGCTGTGTGAAGGGAGGGAGCTGACGGAACAGCTCTGACCACGTTTTCCCAAGATGTGTCTGCACGCGACGTGGTAAAAAGCAGCTCGTTTTAGGTATGGACTGTGCACGCAACTCCTGCCATTGGTTTCGGTGGGTCGCTGACCTGGGGCCCTCCCTGAGTAAAGATTTCAGGGATTCCTAATTAATCCCATCGCGCGAATCCAGGCAGGGAAATCCCACCGGAGTGCTTCCGCTTTGGCTACTCCGTCTTGATCATCTCACGGCGCTCATCGACTGATTTCTAAAATTCGGTGGCACACCAAAAATGTACTTTTTGCCCATGTGACAAAAGTTAGGTATAATTTTGATTACTTTACAATAATCATCATAACCTACACATTTTTGCTCCATAGTGACTTTTTAAAAAATTAAGGTGCCTGTCCTTGTACATAAGGCTTCCTGGTATCAAGAATTAACCAATCAGACACAACCTCATCATGTGACATGACCAATAAGATGCAACTCTGTTGCATGACGTGTACTTATGGTTCAAGACAGGGCGCTCCCATTGGATGGCTGTTGTTGCGTTGGCTGGTATCCTATTTTTTTATCTGACAATCTAAGGGAAAAGAGGTCAGTGCCCCTGGCTAAACAGTCAGGGACTGCCTGTTTTAAAAATTCTTGCGGCACACTGGCTGAAAATCGCTGGTATGCAGTTATTACTTTGTGGATGTTAATTTGAAAAAAATGTAAAAGAAAACTAACAGTTAAGAAACCAACCCGATCAACTTCATAAAGGAAACACAACCAATACATATTGAACAGATGCAAACGGCGGTCTTGATGTTGACTCGATCTGACTCTTTCCAGATGACCTCATGTAACAAAATAAAATCATAATCTCGGGGCAGAAAGCCTGGACCCGTGGAATGCTGTGCGTGTATCAGAAAACCATCCGTGTATTTCCCTGCCAATTGGGTGCCGAACGATAAGTTGGTGACACCGATCTACAAGGACCGCTGAGGCCTCGGTATTTGGAAGAAGGGACAGAGGGAGCTTTGCTCTCCAAGCTGCTTTGTCTGCCTTCTTCACAGTGTGTCGAGCCCAAGTCAAGTTTGTGACACAGGCGATCGTGTGTACAACTAAGAGTCAATGCTAAAAAATGCAACATGTTATCATCCAGATTCGCTCCAAGTTTTTAAAAGACTGAAGAACCACTATTCATGAAGGGAGGTTCCTTAGGGAGAGAGAACAGGAAAACGGGAATATTGGCATTAGATCTATTGTAGTGAACCCTTGGGAGCTACGATTTCAAAACTCGATGCGTTTAGTCACAACTTTGTGGCGTCAGGAAGTGGGTCTATGTGCTTGCTGTCGGGTCCCTATGCTCTGGCCACGTTCTGTAAGCTCGGAACCTGGGCCCTTGGTCTAGAAGGCACTGGCATGGTGGTGCAGAGGGTGTGGGGGTGGGGGACAATGAAGTGTCCTTGAATGACTTACTCGTCATGAAGTCGTAGCTCGACCATGCTGGACGGGGCCCGGGAAGGCATCTAGCTTGTCCCCGCTCGGCAAAACGGACCCCTCCTCCAGCAGGGCTGACAGCCTGGGATGAAGGGGGTGCACCCCTCTCCCAGACCCTCCCAGACACCTGCAGTGTTCCGCTTTAACCCTGTCCCACCAGGGAGCTGGAAGCACACTTGGGAGTCACACATCTGTAAACGTCCTTTCCTCAGCATCATTATCGCTGAGTGTCATTATTGGTGACATTCAGGTGGTCAAGGAAATCACAAGGAGAACCAATGAACATAAACTGTAATTTTAAGCTTAAAATGCACCTGCTACAAATAGGAGATTTACAACCAGAATTCTGGACTTCTATAATAATTTTAACATAAAATATTTTTTTTTACATAGGCCAGTAGAATTTTATTTTCTCCCTTATACCATATTATGAATGAAGAAGATTATGGACTTTTGTTCTAAATTTAAGTTGGGTGATCCGGTATTTTATTATTATCATTATGGATTTCCCTACAGATTTGTTTATTCTATATATGTATTCAGTGCTTTTGAAATAATTTGCATACACACACATACATGTTGGCCCCTGCAAATGAGATGACCCTAGAAAAATGGCTTCCAACCCAGCAGACAGCTGGTATCTTTCAAAACACGTGCGAATTTCTTTTTTCAGCCAGTTGCCAATGCCTGGCAAACTCCCCCCGAAAGCAGCCCAGAGAGGAAAGTGCGTTATCGGCTTTAACGCCGCCAGCTGAGACAGAGTTCTTCACCAGACAGACTTCTCATTGTGCCGTGGCTGCGGGTGCTGCGCACTTCCGATGTCCCTCGGGGCCATCCTGCAGTGACCCGGGCATCCCTCGCGGAGGGGACACCACACATAGGATTGTGAAAGGGATTCCTCCCCCACACGGCCGCGTCGGTCCCCAAGCCGACTTACTGAGCTTTCGGAAAGAAACTCACTGAACAACGCAGGTGGTTTTTCCCGTTTATTACAGAGTGATGCTAAGGCGGTGTCACAGGTTAACTCGGAGGGGAGCAACACAAGGTGCGGCGTTGACAGGGGAAGCGCAGCACGAAGGCGGGGCGCGGTCACAGCCGTGGGCAGTCGGAACGTGTCATTACTCGGCTCCCCAGACTCTGCGGACGGCCCCCACAGACGGGCTTTTAAAACATGTTAGCACCGAATCGGTGCTCTTTGGGAGACAACACACATCCAAGCCAGCCAAACTGTAAGCAACCGTTTCATAAAAACGTTATCCGAGTTTACAATATTCACGGTGCATTTGGGAGTAAAATGTCCTTGAAAGAAAGAAACTCAGTTCCTTGTCGTTGATGGATTTGAACTCAAAACACAGATAGCAAAACAATGAACTTCCAGAGTTCTTTGCCTACGATCTTTCAGATGCCTACTCTCGGGGCTTCAAAGACATTTCATGCCCATATATAATACAAACGCTTGTGTATTACATGCATCATTTACACTACCTTGGAATTTATCCATCATCTTCACTAAAATGAACCACATCTTAAAGACGCTATATATCATGCACCCCTAAAATTACAGCTGGGGCCTCAGGCCCCCTGCCTTGTCCACATGCTTTACAGGCATAGCGTTACAGGATCTCCTCGCTGAACGGTGTAACACACTGCGTCAGGCAGTGGGGATACTGAACTGAACACAGCTCTGGTTTTCACACTGTACTTCTGTGGGGCATCGCGGTCAAATGCAGTCATCACTGACACACACAGTCAGAGATGCTCGTGAGGCCGGTGCAAGCCCGCACACGCAGGCAGGTGTGTGCGTGGGTAGCAAATCCAGTCAAGTGACATTTTCATGTGTGTGTATGTTTATGTAGACATACACACACATAGGGCAAGTACAGGAAGGTCACTAGGAAAAACAATAGGACAGTTTAGAAGAGCGTTTTGAGAGAACATACAAAATCGCCTTACAGGTTATCTGGCTTTGTGATTAGACGTACTTCATAGTGAATATAGTTTGGATCCTCTTCTGTTTATGTTTCAGTGAAATGCTCAGCTGCTCACAGATCTACAGACCGATATTTCATTCTGCAGGGGACACTGATTGGCAATCACTGCATGTCATCGACACGTACGCATTAGAGAAATGTCTGTGAGTTTCATTTTAATAATTGACTATCAAGACTTAACAATATACATATTAATGTGTGCTCATATTTAATCATCAGCAAATATTGGCTTTGTCTAAATTTCGATGATTTGTGTGTGTATCTAGGCTTCAATTTTTAAAGGAATCAGGACATCTGAGCATTTGGAATTGCTTTGCCTACGAGCTCAGCAACCTGCTTTTGAACTTGAACATGGCCTGACTTACCTGCCACAGGTAACGATGCATAGCGTGAGGGTTTTACGTGTAATTCCACAATAGCCAGTAACTTGTAAGGCCAAATACCACAAATACCACGGTTTGCTATTCAAGGCCTATCCACGGACACGAATAGAAGCACACCCATGTACACAGCGAGGCGTGTAAATGTACATAAACATGCACACACCTGTACAGACATATGGCCACCTAGGGACAGTTTAGCAGGCCAACAGCTACCACACATGGAATTATTTTCCAGAAGCGTTATTCTACATTTTCATTCATTGGCATTAAGACATGTGGCTTTTAGGCCTTGCTGTTTTTAAATGTAAAAGCAAAAAAAAAAAAAGAGCCCAATCACGCACACACCTGCAGCGGGGGTGGCAAAGCGCCCCTCCCGGGCCGCCCAGGGAACCCCCACAGCTCACAAATGCCGGCTCGAAATGTTTTCAGAAAACATCCGACTCGAGGTTTTAATATTTGGAGGAGCCAATACACAAACACAGGGGTGTTTATGTGCAGGCGGGCGGACCTGACACTGTTTGAAAGCCTCCTGCCCTAAGCGAGCCGAACGAAGAAGAAACAGACCACTCGGCATCCGGGGCCGCCCTCACACTGAACTTCACACGTGATGCACTGTGCACTTCTAAAATGCAGAAAGCAGGGGGTATTTGTTATATCTTTTTCTATGGTATCTAAGAAAAAAAGGGGGTGCAAATGAAAAACTATCAAACTTATAACTAGAGCAACAGTTCCTCCAGCGTATGTACGTTTACCCCAAGGACGAAAATGCGTGTTTTTTGTTGGGGTTCTCTCCGGCTCAGTAGAACAATTTTAAATTTCAGCGTCCCTGTTTTTTAAAAGAATTCTGTAAGTAAGTAAATTTTAACTGCCTATAAATCATCAGTTTGGTTCCACTAATAAACTGAAAACTCTGGTTTGTTGCTCAGGATATTTTTTTTTTGTCCTGCTGGAGTATGATGGAATTGCGTTCTGCACAGAAAGAGATCTCACAGCCCGTGATGGGTGTGCTGTTTCAATCTCTGAGGGACCTCGGTTTCAAAAAGCAGATGATATATATTGCCCCTGGAGAGTCCTTTAATAAAAGTCACACGCCGGAAAGATGGCATGCTGAGGACCAGCCTTCCCTTGGAACCCCAGGATGGAAAGTTGGCCATCATATCCACGCCAGTTCCTACAAGTCCAGTTTGCTTTTCTTTGCCATGTCCACCCAAAGCCATGGACTTCACGTCCACTGGTAATGTCTATCTGCCACTTACCCAGAACAAACGGCATTTATGGGACCTGTCTCAGCAGTGGCTGTCCCCGAGACGGACAGCGCCGGGGAGCTGACGTTCCCGGAATTTAGTTTTGTTCTGGACCATCCGACCCCGCCCGATTCAGGTCTGCCTTCCCACTGCTTTCTCTGCATTTTGGGCTGTCCAGGCAGACACGGCCTGATCTTTTCCGGACTCAACCGTACTCAGTAATGCATTTTACAGAGACGTAACTCGGGCAGACACCAGCACGGGCGACTTCCCAGACGTTTCAGCTAAAACAAAGCAGCCTTTTGATCTCAGCTGGGGTCTCTGCTCCCTTCTATTGGAAACAGCCTTGGAACTGAAGTCTGGAACAGGCATCATTCTGAACTGCTCTTTCAAGATGGAACGGTTCAGTCAGCGGTTCTCGAATAACCTGCCAGAGAAGTGTCTTTCTCTCCAACAGGCAGGACAATGAGGCACTAATTATTATAAGGCGAGGTTTTCAAATGCTGTTGGATTGTCTGGACTTTATTTTTTTCCTTCTTCTTTTGGTTGAAATATTTTACTCACTTGGAAAGTGAGAAGGTAACATATGTAAGTATAAACCAGATGGTATAATGTGATCGTTGAGCAATTTATCAAGAAGTTCAATTGCTAACATTTAAAACAGTAACATGACAACTGAATGGCTCTCCATCTTGAATCAAACGTTTTGTTTTAAAATTCATTTTTCAAGTGAAATTTGGAAAAAAATCTCCAGTAAAAGCCTGCAAATGACATCATACGTTTTTCATTTATCACCTACTGAGATGCAGCCAGACTGCAGAACCGTGCTCCCCAGCCTCACGCGGTCAGCATCTGCGCCAGTGAGGCTGAGTGACCGCTGGGCCGTGGCTTAACTACAACAGACCAAACGCATTCAAGTCATCAAACGTTCAGATTTCAAAACAATTATTCCGTGTTTAAGCAAAGCTGACCGTGATTTCTAAAGACAGGACTAGAAGAGCAGAATTAGTGTGTTAATGTTAACAGCGGGTTATAATCACAGACTTGGTTTAACACAAAAGGAGTTTTGCATATGAAAATTTCTAAAACGTTAGCAAGCTCCAGGCTTTATTGGGACGGGGACCTGGATATTCCGGGCCTCCTTTGCACAGGACCATTTAAAAGAATTTTGCTTTTCGAACTGATTTTTTGGAAGACGTCCAGGCACAGTGGTTTTTCAGGCCTGTGTGTAAAACAGAGTTTCCTGGCTTCAGACTTGACCCATTTGAAGGCCGACATGTTTGGGTGCGAGAGGAATGGTATAATTTGTAGTTCTTCGTGTCAGTATTTAGTGTAAGCCATATTTAAGCTGTTTCCAATAAAAAATTTTTAAATTAAATTTGCTCAATGACACAAACAAGGCAATTTTCCAACCCCTAACATTAAAATCTTCATGAGAAGCCTCCTTGGCGCGGTTGGCTTTGCTCCATTTTACTAACCCACAAAATGAGAAATAGCTTCGTCTACCGACTAGGGAGGAAACAATCTACTTGAATATTTTAACTATTTGGCAATTAAAAGTACCTTTAAAAATCAGCAATCCAAAATTTAGAAAGAATTTAACTTGAAGAAAAAGTGTGTTTCGGGGCCATTGTGATCTGCTGGACCGAAAGCACAGAGAAACAGCATCCACATGTCTACTCGTGATTGACATGAAAGCCCAGCTACAGAAATGATGACTCTGGATGGCCCGTCACTAGCCGTGAGCATGATGGTCTTACCCTCGGCACTGGGTCCATCCACGAAATTCCCCGGGGGCCAGGCCTCACGCGGAAACCTCAGCCAAGGAGCAAGTTTGGGTTCAGGCTTCTCCAATCAAACAACGGAGGGGATGTCAGAGGAAAAACTCCTTCCAGGATTAACGTCACGAATATAAAAGGCCTGTGCATTTACTTTTAAATGATTTGGGCTTCCTAGTTTCAAAGTATGCAAAACTCTTTTGCGTGGTTGGTTGTTAGGCGTTTGCTTAGAAAACGGGAGACCTTCACCCAGTCACAAACCATACACATTGCGGCGGCTCCCTTTTACACTGAGTCTCCTACTGAGTCCAAATCATCCGGCGAGAGGGGGCGGTACAGGTCCTGAAAGATGAAGGGCGTACAGTGTGTTTACTCGGCTTTCCGGGCGCCCTGTGCTTAGGAGCTGAGCACCACCGAATGAGCACACTCGGCGTCTAATGTCACCACCCCTTTCAGAGTCACCACACTGGGGCGAGAGGGAAGATGAAAACTGAGAAAACAGCTAAATAGCCCAAACAGTGCCTATGTTGCCTGATTGACCTGACCTGCTCGTGAGCTTTCGCTTCTGCGCCCAGGGGAGTTCGCAGCCCCTGAGGTCTGTCTCGGCCAACCGTGCCTCTGTGTGTCCGCGCTGTTCTTCCCTGGACGTCACCCTCCCACGCTGGGTAGAAGAGGAGTGTGCTCGCCTCACGAAGCCACTTATCAGGACCCCAGTGGGCGTGCCACAAATTCTGGTCCCGGAGCAGCAACTCAAGGGCTGCGTTTGCACGTCCCCTTAACCCAACGGCATTTCATTGCCTTCAACAGTTTGTGTTGGAAAGACAGAAGGAGCGCACACTTGATCCACCCCCTTCCTCATAGTCCTCTCCGGTTCCCCAAACACTCACCTATCCCCTCTGTTCCCCCCCTCACTCATCCCTCGCTGCCAGGAGACCGCTCTGCTGGTCTCCAGGCAACCAGCTCAGATTTGCAGGGTCTAGAATCCTGGCTTCTCTCCCGTTCGGTGCCACCCACTCCTCACTCCCTCTGAGCGACGGGAGAATCTACAAAAGTCAGCAGTGGGGGCGGGGACAACGGGGAGCTTCCCCCAACCTACACGGCACACTTCCTGCTGGCATGTCCAGACCGTGGGACCCGGAAAAGTCCACTGACGGGCAGGATCCTCCAAGGCCTGCCTCTGTGACCAGTCAGCTTTGTCTAGACAGCGATTTAATCAACTCTTCTGTAAAGACAGGGAGGTGGCTTGGTACCTCTCCACAAACACTTTTAGAAAGAAAACTCGCGGGCATGCAGACTTTTACTGTATATAACTATTCTAAGCTACCGGAAATAGATGACATAAAAATATGATTTTAAGGGAAGGGAAAAAGCTGATCTGATTATCATAATTAATATAAATGAAAATATAGATTTTCTTATTTGTGAAGAAAGAGATCCAATGTCTCAATATTCCTTAAAAAAAACAACTTATGTTCTTATATTTTAAAACCAGGTAGGAAGTGTGTGTGTGTGTGTGTGTGTGTGTGTGTGTGTTTGAGGAAAGAGCCAAGTAATTTTCCTGGCCATGTTGCTAGGCAACAGAGAGGGAAAAATAGAAGTAGCTACTGTTTTTCCAGTCTGCAATAAAAAGAGTTAATTTATTCGTTGAAATGTCTTCTTTTAGCATTTGCCATCTTTCTCTTATTTCAGGGTTTCCTGCACGGCACCCAGCCAACCATGTGAGAAGAACCTTAGCCAAACTTGAACTGGGATCAGTTTCCGGGGTGGGGGGGACAGGGGTCCACCTTCACGGGGAGGGGCCGACTCCACACCGAGAAGAAAGCGGCCGCTGCTAGAGCAGCTGGGGCGCCCCCATGCCCGGACTCGGGACAGGAACGGGGGGCGTTCATTTATTCGTGGCTTGCATTCGGACGCCTGGACGCCGAGCCATCTCGGAGCCATCCAGCGCGCTGGTCACACATGTGCTTAATAAATGTTTTCAGAGGATGACAAATCCTTTCTTTCTCTAGAACAAATGGGACTGTTTCTCCCTCTCAGGTGGGGCGCTTGCATTGTTGCTTTAAACCACAGAAGGAAGAATGACCAGGAGGACGAGCATCCTCAGGAGCGGAGCTGACCACGTTCGTCACGTGAGCTGCCGCGCGCACAGCTGCTGGTCGCTGCAGGGGGGTTTCCGCCTCAGTTGGACAGAATGATAGGGAAGTGCAGAGTGCAGCCAGCCGGGAGGGAGCTCTGGCCTCGTTCTGCAGACAGAGGGGACGGTGCAGCAAAGCGCTTTATGTTCCCAAGATAGAGCTCTGCCCAGTCAGCGCGGGAGAGGAGCCCGGGCCTGGGGCGGGGATTCTCCAACACTCGGCTTTCATCTCCACTGCTGAGCAGGAGCTAGATCCCGAAGCTGAGCCCGAGAGCTCAAAGGACAAAGAGGAATTTCCCCGCCAGGGGCAGTCTCCGGAGCCTACACTTCAAAAGAGAGGATGTTCCAGGAAAGGGGGCCTTTCCTGGACCATGTCCCGTGGCCGTTCCCACAGAGCGGGCCCCCGCCGGGGAGCAGTTACCGAGAAAGCATCGCCCTACCACCCCCTGCTCCACTCGAGTGCAGACATTTACTTAGGAGATGACATCCATGTGGCCCAGTCTTCTCTGAGTAGCTTGCCAACGGCTCCCGTCCCGTGAATGCCCAGCGAGACCGTGGCCAAGAAGAGCACTGCCGTGAAGACACCAGATGGAACCGAAATGGACTCACTGGTGTTCCCTCTGGAAACAGCCCCTCGGCTGCCCTCTCCTTCCCCCCACTGAGGCACAACGGAGAGGACATGGACACTGACTGATCTGAGATGACACAGCCGCGGGGGCGGAGGAGCTGCTGCCAGACCCGGGCCCCACCCAACAATCCAAACCAGCTGGGCCCGACGCCAGCAGCAGGGACAAACCCACCCGACCCTGACGAGCCCGGCTCCGCGGGGGAGAGGGCCCCACGGGGCCACCACCCCCACCTCCGATGCTGCTGTGCGCACAGCCTCCGGGGGAGGCTTGAGCAGAGGGGTGCCCATCTTGGTTACCATTTGAACGTATGGAACTTAGAAGCCTCATTTTATGACACTCAGCAAAGGAAGCCAAAGTCAAGAGTCTAGTCTTTGATGTCCTAAGCCTCCAAGGAGCCCTTCCTTCCTCGGATACGCAGCGAGCACCGTCCTGAACCCCCCGACTGGCCTGTGTGCCTCCCCACCCCGCTGGGGTGCAGAACGGAGGCCTCCCATTGTCTCCCCCGCCCCTCCCCCGCCCCTCCCTCCTCCTAGTCCTGCTCTGGTTTCACCGGGAAAGACAGGTAGTGCAGGTGGTTGGGGGGACAAGAGCAGCCGCGTGCCATTCCCCTTCCTCGGCAGAGAGGACCTGACGCTGTTGCCAGGAACTGTGACTTTTGACCTCCAGGTTCAGCCAACTTCCCCGTCATTACGCCAGACGCCGAACAGTCAGCGCAGGCGGTGATGAAGAGCAGGGTGCTCCCTGTGCGCTTCATTCACCAGGACCCATGGCCTGGGCCCTCCCCCGCTCCGGTCCCTGAAGCCACGCTGGATGGAGCACCGTTCTATGCCGGAGACAGACCCCCGAGCCTGGCCCGCCCTCCACTGCCCTTTCCTTCCCCCTCCTTAGGACAGGCCGAGGGTCACCGGTCACGACTCAGGGAGCTTGTCACAACCAAGGAAGCTCACAAAGACCGGGCGGTCACGTCTGTGTGATTCCGGACGAAAAGCGTGGGGCGTCACCAGGCGCAGCAGCTACTGTCTGCCCTTCTCGGAGGAGAGACGCAGACAGCGCACAGAGCGAGGAGAGCCCCGGGGTGCAGCGAAGAGAGCCAGGGCCGTGGTGAGGGACCCGCCGTCCGTCACCTCCCTCCCTCCCTCGGTCGCCCGGTCACCCCCGAGAGACAGGAGCACTGAGAGGACACAGCATTTGGCGGGCACCGGGCCACTCCCCGCCGAGGCCCGTGCGGGGCTTACCCTCTGCTTCCGCAGGCTTCCCGGGCTGGTGGGCGACGGGCTTGGCGACTTGCCTGAGCGCGGCGTGGACAGCTGACTGCCAGGGGTTCCATTGACTGCAAGGACAGAGGGTCACAGACAGGAGAGGGGCGCGTTAGAGCAGTTTCGGACGAGCCCGCTTCTCTGAGAGGGGGGTGACTGTGTGGGAGCAGCACTGCGGGGCTGACACCCCAGACTCCTCTGCACCTGTGGTCCCCAGAGACGATTCAGGGGGTACCCTGCTTCGGACGCTCACTGCGTTGTTAACCCAGAGTCTAATGCAGCAGCAGGTTACCTAAAACATTTTTTTTTAATGTACTTTCCACAGCTTCCCTGGTGAATTGATTAACGCTCCTTAGACAGAGACTTGGGGACTGTGGTTGGGGCCCTGGGGCGTGTTCGAGGGGATTCAGCCCTAACTCTTTATTCAGCCACCCTCTGCCACCCGGTAGAAGTGAACATTAGCTCAGTGGACAAGTGGCATGCCCAGCGACTTGTTAAACCAATCCCTGTCATTTTACAGGTGACAACTCACTTCTAGAAGTTCCTGCTTCCACTTCCGCCCTCCCCCTCCCTCTCCCACATCAACTCGGGCAGCACCCGACTTGCACAGGACAAAGGAACTGGCAGACCGGAATGCATCCACCCCTGGTGACAGACAGAGCTGCTCTCCGATAGGGTTAAATCACGGGGATTCTACCCGACCGAGAAGACTTCTACCACACGATCACTAACCTGAATCAAAGCCACAGAACCCAAGGAGGCAATTATTTACTCTGAGTAACATCACAAAACCCTTGCAGATATCACTTAATAAAGCCCCATAAGGTCACCATCATTCACCCATAAAAATGACAACACTTTTACACGTCTTACACCCACAGTCGGCGAGGCAGAGCTGGCAGTGAGACAGACACATTCTGGAGGGCGCGAAATAACTCCGTCCCCCCAGGGAGGGCGGGGACGCACTGGACTTACCTTCTATGAGCTCTAACATGGACACAGTCTCGGGGCTGGACCTGCCAATAGCAAGAGGCGAG
This sequence comes from Trachops cirrhosus, assembly GCA_028533065.1. Classification (NCBI taxonomy): domain Eukaryota; kingdom Metazoa; phylum Chordata; class Mammalia; order Chiroptera; family Phyllostomidae; genus Trachops; species Trachops cirrhosus. Next base: position 1,518,040 of record CM052548.1, on the reverse strand, counting down.
TCCCTTCCCAGCTGTAAGCCAAGCAGCCGCGGAAGTGGGGCGCCCGGGGATCAGTCAGGGACGGCTCAGGCTGCTCCCCGAGCCGGCAGAAGGAGAAGCAGAGCTCATCAGCAGATGCCTCGTCTGCGTAAGGCTGACGTCTTCCCGGCAGCAGTGGGAGGTGCGGGCTCTGTCTCAGGCTACATCAAAGGTGTCGTCCGTTAAGCCTCGTGCCAACGCGGGAGCCCCTGGGGCCCCTCCCCACAGCACGGGCCCGGAAGCCCGAGCCCTCTGCCAGGACTTTGCACTGAATCATAACCCAGTGCCTCTGGGGGACAAACTCCCAATGACAGGCACTCTCGTAAAGCCTGGTGGCTGCAGGCACGACAGACGTCCTTACAACGCTCGGGGCCGAGGGGCTGCACGGGATCCCTGGGCCCACGAAAGCAGGACGCTCTTTGTTCTGTCCTCTGCAACGATCTTTTAAAAACGGCCCACGCTGCCCTAATTTGTTGCTTTGCCTTTGAAATGCATTTGGTGATGCAAAAAAGAAAACCAAGAAACTTTTTTTTTTCTTTTTTCGTTTGCCAGCTGGAGGTAGGAAGCCCTGAGGATGCTTTAATTTGCCTGCTCCCTGTCTGTCCTGAGCTTGGCTCAGACGTCTGGGCCCTGGGCTTCCCAGCCAGCTGCCTCTCGGAGGGCTGGGCCGGGCCGGGCCGGGCCGGGCTCAGAGACAGGGGGCACCAAAGAGCTGCGGGCGGGGGCACAGACCCCGGCTCACAAACCGGTAAGCAAGAGGTCCCTAGGAACCGACCGAGACACAGGTGTTACGGAGACCACGTTTCCTTTGCCCACTTCCCGAGTCTTCTCATCTCACCTAAAGGCAGCACCAGATCGGGGAGATAATGAGCAAAGGAGGAAGCAAACGCAGCCCTGACGTTTCTAAATTTTGGGACTGTAATCTTATCGAGCCAGTGGGGAGGGGCAGATAAAAAAGAAAGTGGGTCCCGAGGAAAACAGCCTTAGAAATACTGTGCTTAAAAAAACAAAATAAAATAACGAAATGCTTGCTTTTAGTAAGTATTCATTCTGTGCGCATCTCACTTTATTGAAGAACTTATTTTTTTTTACCTTGGCTGGTGGGGCTCAGTGGATGCCAGCCTGCAAACCAAAGGGTCGCCGGTTCGATTCCCAGTCAGGGCACTTGCCTGGGTTGAGGGCCCAGTCCCCAGTAGGGGTCATGCAGGAGGCAACCACACATTGATGTTTCTCTCCCTTTCTTTCTCTCTCTCTTTTCCTCTCTCTAAAAATAAATAAATAATTTTTTTAAAAAAGAGCTTATTTTCTATGGAGCAGTTAATATACTTAAACCGTGTGTGTGTGCATATATATCTCACTTATATCTCATTTAGCTCTCACAGTGGCTCTGTAAGATAGGCAGTATCATTTTACAGATGAGGAAACTGAGGCACAAAGTGATAAGCAACGGGGCCAGCCCACGAGGGGCAGCGCCCGAAATCTCACCTCACAATCCGGAAGCTCGCCTTCCTGGCCGGGTGCCCTCGGACCGCAGCCGAGCGAGCCCCGTCTCCTCCAGCCCTGTCCTAGTCTGCCACTGATTTTTGTGGACTAGCGACCGTTTCTTAAATGTCCTTTCACGCCTTTGTGCCTCACCTCCCACCGTGTCCTCAAGGTCCTCCCGGCCCTTCTGATCACCTCAAGACCCTGCGCATCCCCGGGGGCGGGTCCTCTTCTCGTGGCAGCTCCCTGACCCCATGGACGAGGTCGAACCCCTCTTGCTCTGGGCGGCTGTCCCACAACTCTCTATTGTAAATGCTACTGACTCTGTCTCACAAGGGGAAATCGGGAGCTGTGGCTTAACTGCCTCTGTGCCTTTGGGAGCTAACAGATGCCAGAACACGGCAGGCACTCCGGTGGCACTTCTTTGACTCACCTGAGGCATGGACAGGGAAGAGTTTACAATGCGCCTTGTAGACGGTGGGTCAAGGGAAGGGTCCAGGTTTTGCAGAGTATCTTTGGAGACACTCACCTGCCGGGGGTGAGCACTGGGGGAGTCGCGGAGTGCAGGGAGAGGGAACGGAAGAAGGACTGGGCTTTTTTAAAAAATGCTAAAAACACAAGGCAGGAATCCTCAGCCCTCTCGACTTTCTTGATGCATTTTGATTTCTACAGTTTCTTTGAAACCCCAAAGCAGAAAAAACCCTCCAGAGAACGGGTGAGTGAGCTGCAACCTCTCTGTGAAAGGAAAAGTCTGAGCTAAAAGGCAACAGCTAGCAATCTGCCTCGGAAGGCACTGGATGGAAATTAAAAAGAGGACACACCGCACTACTAAGCACGTTCAAATTCTCTTTGCTTCCCCGGCTTTGATTCTTGTCCTGTCTGCGTATGTTGCCGAAAATATTTTGGTGTAGAAAAGTAACGTTCGAAGGTGGTCAATAAAAAGACTTCAGGATTTCCAGAGTCACACACACACAGACGTGTGTGTGCTTTCAGCCTGGGGGGACGGTACGGCCGTGGGGGAAGGTCGCACACGGAGGCACCCGCTTCTGCCCTGGCGCCTCCAGCTCCCGGCGCCTCCAGCTCCCGGCGCCCCGGCCACGGGCGGTTCTCTGCCCACAGCGAATGCACAAGTGGCTGTTGCCATCACGTGTGCCTGAGACCGTGGGCCTCGGAGGGCAAGGAAGTCCACGGGCTCAGCCTGGAATCGCTGGGTGTACGGCGCTCACGGGGCCTCGGCTGTGTTTACCGCGGCTTCTGGAGGGAGATTCTCAATGGAAGGAGCCCTTCTATGACAAGCAGTTGGCCATCCGTCTAAGTGGGAATCAAAACTCCAGAACAAACAGCCAAACCCCACCCCAACATTCTGCTATGGGATCCAGAAAGTGGTCAAAATTCTGAAAACTGTACGTTTTAAGGAGAGCTGCAGCAATGAAAATTCAAGATACATAAACATGGTTTTCCTGTGTTTTTAGCATTAAAAAATATAAAGCAAATCAAACTTTATATGTTCTTATTTAAAGCAAATTAGTGCACAGTGTACTCTTCTTTTGGAGACACTGTGCTATAAGTTGCTTGTGCGGATTTTTTTCAAAATGTAAAAGAATTTCACTTTTAAATTATACGTTTTATGAGACATCTGTGTTCCAAAGAAAAAACACACACGAATAAAGATTCAACCCACATGAAACACTCGCTACAATGTTCTTATATGGTCTCCTTTCTGTCAAGAAGCGGCTAAGACCACTTCCCCCTCTTCACGATGCCCTGTCCCCGCGCACAGCCGTCTGCGGGCTCCTTGGTTTGCGTGTGTTATTCAGGCCCCTGGTCTCTCCTTCCAGCTCCAGCCGCCTTCTTTGGGCTCTCTCTGTTACGGAGACTAATAACCGTTGAACAGGGGCGTGAGCATCGGAATCTGTAAATCACGCAGGGGCTCACCCTGCGTGCCACGGAAAGCGGAGCCTGTCCCTTTCGTCGGCGCACGGTCAGCGCCCCGCCAAAGCGGACGCTGGCCAACCTGCGCCTGGCGTCCCTGAGGGTGTCACCGACCTCCTCGCGTTAACGAATCACCTCTGGCTTCCTTCCGTCCCCAGAGGAGGCATGGGCACGGGACAAAGAGAAGATGGTAGAAGGGTCTCGTTCGCACCCGAAGACGGACTCCCAGAGGAAACATTCTGCCCACCCGCCGCCGACACAGGCCAGGCAGTGCGTGACCCCTTTCCCCCCATCAGTGCTGGTGCCTGGCACTAATTCTCAGGCCTCCGCAGCAAAGTGTCGTGCTGTCGTAAACTGCGGTCTTCAGCCAGGTGCTGGGCTGGCCGTTTCCTGGGGATCAGACCATAATACGCAGGAGCGAAGGCAAGGGGCCAGGACTGTCAGCCTGGAGCCCCGCGAGCCGGAGGTGCCAGCCCTGGGCTGCCCCTGTGGACCCTGTAACTCTGGGCCGACCAGCCCCCCAGCCCGCCTCTGCCTCCCCACCTCCAACAATGAGCTGTGTGACCTTGTAACAAACGGTAATGTGGTGGGGGGATTGTCGGGGAAAATCAAAACAGATCGAAGATAAAAGCCCAGGCAAGCTCTGAGGTGTCAGGTAAAGGTAAGGTCACAATGCCACGAATAACAGCACAGCCTGAGCGCCGCGCACAGCTCAACTTTACCCTATACTTCACTCTCCGCATCGTGTAGGAAGACGATGCTGGAAGTGGACACTGAAAAGCGGAAGTAGAAATGGCTGCAGACTCTAAGTCAACATTTTAGGAGGGAAAATGAAGACTCCGTGTTCTTAGAAAGTCAGGTTCACAGCGGTGACGGGGCTTCGGGACAATGTCTGTGTGTAAGAATGTAACGGGTACGAAAGTGGCAGGATCGGCGTTCCAGGGTTTACGACTTCTGGGAAACACTGCACGGGCTATTTTTTAAAAATGTCGATGCAATCAAAATAGAGAGAGCCCACTGCCCCTCTCCACTGGGTCCAGGAGCCACGCCGAGCACAGAGAGGAGTCCTCGCCAGCTCGGTGGCCGGGGCCACGGCAGGCCCCCCCCCATGGACTTCCAGCAGCCACGCCGGCCCAGGAGAGACACAGAAACAACGCCGGACTTCCTCAACCCTGGGCGCCGGCCCCCGGAAAGGAGGTGGTCTCCGGGTCATCGCATAACCCCTCTTTTCATCTGGAGGAAGGTGGTAAGGTTTGGTAGCCGGTCGGAACCAGGAGACAGTGTGAACGCCAGGACAGGGTTGTACGGTGTGTCTTCTGGGTCAAAATGCAAGAAGCTGAAAGTTCCACCTGCACGAGAGAGTCCCGTGGCGCAAACGTGACCAGGGCCCCTGGGTGGGTGTGGACCCAGCAGCTGGGGGTGCCCTGAGCGAAGCGCTGCTTTCTCAGGAACAGGCCGACTCGGAGTCCACTCTCTTTACGGAGAGGACCACCCGGCGTGGCGCCCCGGGTGAGTGCTGGTCGCGCCGACCAGGTTAACCAAGTTCAGCTCCCGCAAAGAGCCGAAAAGGTCTTCAGGAAAACGGGAGAAGATAGCAATGCTTGTTTGAAGCAATCTTTTGATTTTCACGTAGAGTGACTTATCCATTTCAAACTTCTAAAAAGCAATGGTTCCAAATGTTGGCAGTAACAAATGCAAATGCATTTAATACATTTGCCTGTCTGCTTTTTTTCTGAGTTTCCAAAATTACTTTTGGTAAATGATACATTCATCTATATTTATAAGATTATAATTAAATAGACTATATTTATGAGACTTATATAATCTTAGAGAAGCCAAATAGTGACTATGTTACCAGTTAATTTTAAAGTGAAATAATTTTCTGTATTCATTTTTAAATTTTTTAACATGAGAGTCATGATTCTTTCTATTTTAACTCAAATTTTAGATTCTTCTTTGGAGTAAAACAGGCTCTCTACTATTTACAAGGTAATTTTTGAGTCGCAAGACTTCTCTCCCCCTGTTCCCCTCCTGTGTCCCCCCGTTCGATCCTGGCTGCCGTGCTCGGGGGCGAAAGGGGAGGAGGCCCTGTTCCTGCAGCCACGGGGACACCTCAGCAGGGACGGTCACCGCCCCGGGTCTCCGGATGCCATTCCCTGGCCGGGCACAGTAAATAGTAACCTGACCGGGCGCCTCCATGCCTTGAGTGGCAGGGACAGAAAGAAAGAAGACTTCCAGCCCAGTGCAGCAGCATCTAACTGCCTATAGCTCTTTAAAAAATCCTATAGAAACAATGACAAAAACTGAATAGCTGGAGTGCATACTAGTCTCTAGAACCCTCTGTACCGGGGAAGACACACTGTGGCTAGCCGCTCACTACCAGACGCTTCACCCCTCACCCACTGCGCCTGCTATTTTAACATCCATGGGATTAAGGAAAATTTGTCAGTGCCAGAGCCGGTTTGGGTTAGGAACTACATCACCATTGATGACTTTTAGTAGTATCAATAATGTTTCTGTTAATACGGGCCTTCCGGCTCCCTCACGTCCCTCTGTGGCTGTACTAACCAGCCAGGACTTTAGGGCAACGGCTGTCTGAGCTCCTGACCACCTTCTCGCCTACTGCCCGGTGGGAGTCCACCCGGCAGCCCAGGTGTGCTCGGAGGAAATGAGGAGTGTTCTTCGACCAAGGCTGAACATCCTCCAAAGAGCCCTGTTTTTACCTGTCAGCCGGTTAATGAACAAGCCGCAGCTCTGGGCAGCTGGTGATCGGCAGCTTCATCATGACAACGCGCCTGCTCACGCATCACGTCTCTTGCAGAGTTTTTTGGCAAAACATCAAGTCACCCAGGTGACTTAGCTCCACTACAGCCAAGATTTGGTGCCCTGTGACTTCTGGCTTTTTTCAAAACTAAAATCACCTTTGAAAGGGAAGAGACTTCAGATCATCAATGAGATTCAGGAAAATATGACAGGGCAACTGATGGTGACTGGGAGAACTATGTGAGGTCCCAAGGTGCCTACTTTGCAGGGGACTGAGATGTCATTGTCCTGTGTACAATGCTTCCTGTATCTTGTATCTTCTTCAGTAAATGTCCCCACTTTTCATAGTACACGGCTGGACACCTTCTGGAGGGACCTTGCAGGCCATGGACTAGCTGGTCAGAATCATCTGGAACACTCGCTAAAGCACAGCTTTCCGGCCTCGGTCAGCACAAGGTGAAGGGGGCGATCGGAGGACAATCCTCACTGAGTTACTGAGTGACATTCATGCCCGGTGAGTCGCATCCCCTGGCCGCTTAGCAAAGTCGCACTTCAGAGTTCAGCGCCCAGGTGCTGTTCCATTAAGGGGGGAGCGCTCTGCCCACCCTTAAGCTAGGAGGGGCGACGCGCCGCATCGCAAGTGCCAGGCGTGCTCCGAGACTTAGTCCCGGGCTGACAGTGACGCAGGCCGCGCTGTGGGAAGGGGGCGGCGGGGGCCACTGTTGCCACCCTTAGAGTGAGCGTCCGAGAAGAAGGTGGTCTCTGGGGACCGTCCAGGGGCTCAGCGCAGCCCCGAGGAGAAGGCCACCCCGAGAGACCCAGGGCGGGCTGCGCGCTCTGGGCCCAGCCTGCTAAGGCTTCCACCCTTGGGGCTCACTCACTGTGGGGGTTTCGGTGTCACTCACTGTTAGGGAACACAGGTGACAGCCCTCGCAGCTCTAAACTTGCAGGCTAGGCCTCGCACCAGCGGCGAAGCCAGAGGTGGGCCTGGTGGCCTCCCCCTGGCCGCGGGAGAATGTCCCCATCCCTTGCCCCACCCCTCCAGGCCCCCCAGTGCTGTCCAGGCCCCGCAGCCTCTGCACAGGCCCTCAAGGTCCTTGTTCCTAAGAGCCTCACCATCCTCCTGAAACCGGGGCAATCGCCCAGATGTAAGCATCATGTAATGACCCACTGCGCGGTCAGATCGCTTAGCAAACAATTAACAGTGAAATGGACCTTACACCCCGGCCCGAAACCCCCACAAAGACAGGAACGAGATGACCTCACTCACTCATGTCCACGTGGAGACCACGGGAGGAAAAGGCGGGCCTGAGGCGGTCATCTCGTGCCACACGCCCCCTGGACCCCAGCGCTGGAGCCCCGGAAGGAGACAGGACGCAGGCCAGGTCCCCGCAGCTGTCCCTGCCCAAGGCCTCGCTGTTCTCACTGCCCCCAGTGCCACAGCCTCCGGGGGACCAGCCCTCAACAGAGAGGAAGCAAATACCCCCTGGGAACTCCTCCTAAGCCGGCCCCACATGCTACAGACGTGCTTTAGCCGAGACCCCTGGTGGGGGGAGGGGGTCCTTAGCCTGAACCCTTCATTAGTTTCTGTGCTAGACATTAACATTGGCGAATCTGGGTGTCCTGAGTCACCACGAAGTGAGTTTTCTGAGCTCGATGGTTTGTCTTACAGCCAATGCGTTCCGCCCCGGGGCCACGCTACCTTGTTCCAAAATTTCAGCCCCGAGCAGACGCTGGCCTGACCCTCCGCCTGTCCTGCGTCCCCAGCGCAGCGCGCCCCTCCCAGCCTCCCTGGCGGCCTTACCTGAGCTGGTGGATGCCGGCGACTTGCTGCGCCGGGACGGCCCCGGGCTCTTGGCGGCGCCCCGGCGGGACGACGAAGCTATTTTGGTGTAAGAAGTGGACTTCACGACGCGACATTCTGCGGAGAGAGCACAAGCGCGCGTCACTGCGAGGCCGTGGCACACCCCCGCGGACGCGCACGGCGAAGCTGGAAGGGCGAGGACGCGGCCGCGCACAGGCACCCCTGCTCCGGACGCAGAGACCCGGGACACGGGAAAGGCGTCCGGCACATCCGCGCGGCACGCCTTCTAGCTGTCCTCCCGTCCAACGACGCTTTGGACAGACTGGGAGTCCCGTGGGCTAGCAAAGAAGCGGGTTTGTTGGGCTCCTCCCCACGCACCCCCGCCCGAGTTATTTGTGTCCGTGTGTGTCTTTTGGGGTAAAACGTTCTCTCTCCCAAGAAAACATTAGAGGTTGTTCTCATAAACCCAGGTAGGAAGTAGTGGGGTATTCCACTCCTTAGGAAAGACTCCCCACCCGAGTTCTCTGTTCGTGGGAGCCCTCGCAGGAGAGCTGTGGTCTTCCCCGAGCGGGGAGGGCAGCTTCCGCTCAGAGAGGGGAGTCAGCGAAGACCAGGCCTCAGGCGCTCCCAGGGCCCCGAGGGAGCCTGGCAACCACGGGGGCCGAGTCTGCTACAAGGTTTCCGGTGGGCGGCGCCGAAACAACCCTGCCTCCACGCGCTCTAAGTCCTCGGTGTTTGTGTTCATGAAATTCAACACTGAACACGTTACACAGCACAGAGCTTTTTGTTCCTCTGCTAGTTCACTGCACCGACCAGTGGCGATGTGCGAACCCACACGCGGCGTTCTGGAGGAGCCATTTTAATAAATAAAAATAATTGCATGCTGGTAGTGATAATGAGCATTCCCTGTGGATAGAAAAGTATAAAGAATATTAAAACAACACTGAGCGGTGCCTTTTTTGGAGGGCGGTATACAAACCTCATTTTTTTAAAATTCATTTCGTGACTAAACAACGTTGAGATTCATCCGCACATACCTATCGGTTCACACCACAGTGCACTGTGAGCGTTTTCACTCTTCCGTTTAATGAGGAAGAGGAGGAGGAGGATGGAGAGGAGCGAATAGGAGGGGGAGGAGGGGAGGGGAATTCTGCCTTGAGCTATGGTATCTGCGGCTCTGGGGCCACAGCAGAGGGAAGAGTGAATCCGCCAGGCTGAGCACGGCCAGGCCTTGGAAACAGCTACGTGGGACCACCGTTGGCTGTTTTGGCCCGTCCAGGTGGCCCTGCAGGAGATCCCCACGTCTTGAAAAAAGAAAAAAAATCTACACAAGTGGACACAGCAGAAATTGAAAGGCAGAAGAAAGCAAGACACTTAGTAACATCGGAAGATACACGGAAAACCACAAGCACCCTTCACAGGGGCGGACAGCCCCCGAAGGTGTATCTGCGGAGGCTTTAATTCACAAAACAGGTCTTTGAACAGTGACGAGGACATCCAGCCAGCCCCAGGCTGTCACACGTGCCTTTGGCGCTGCCCCAGCCCTTGGTCACGGCCTGGCCTCTAGGAGGGACATTAGCAGGCAGACGCGGTCGCTGCAGTGTTGCGGGTCCGTCCGCGAGCTTCCAGCTGAACTACTACCGCGTAGTCCTCTGTGGGTTTCTCTGTGCGCAAGCCCCGGGCGCTCGGGCCCGTGGGGAACGAGCCACGTTGGGGACCTGGAAACACCCGCTCTTGCCCCCCTGGTCTGGTCTGCCTTTCGGGTCACGGGTCTCGTGCTCGGAAATGTGGGCCTGCGACACAAACGGCTCTGACCGGCGCCGCGTTTTCTCGCTTTCAATCCAGCGTGGGGCTGCGGCGAGGGCAGGGTGACCGGGCTCTCTGCCCCAGGGCGTGAGTGCTGAGAGCCACACAGACTTGATGTAACAGTTCCAGAGGCTCAGCATCGAGTGAGCGAGAATGAAGAGCTGAGACAGAAAGTCTCCAGATGGTGCGCATGGGTAACAACACCCATCTGGGAGCCGCGACTCGGACTAGAAGGTTGATTTCAGGGCCGGCCGCACGCCGTTCGCCGCCGGCGCCCGCACCGCTGGCTGCGGCCCAGCTACCAGCCCGGGCTTGGCACCGGCCTCCTATTGCGGGACCAGTGTGGCCACACTGGGTGGACATTTCCCAGCTTCCAGAGAGAAATGAGGTCTTTTAGTCAGGCAGCTCGGTCTCAGAGCAAATGTGGACACTTCACTTGATTTTGAACATTTAAAAACAATTTTATTGTTGTTCAATTACAGTTGTCCCCATTCTCCCCCATTACTCTCCCTTGCCCGCCCACCCCGCCCCCCATTGCCGATGTCCGTGGGTCCTTTACCCTTGTCCCTCTGCTTGCCCCTTCTGCCTCTTTCCCCATCACCCCCTCCTGCCGCCCCTCTGGTCACTGTCAGTCTGTTCTTTATTTCTGTGTCTCTGGTTCTGTTTTGCTTGCTTGTTTGTTTTGTTGATTAGGTTCCACTTATAGGTGAGATCGTATGGTGTTTGTCTTTCACCACCTGGCTTATTTCACTGAGCATAATTTTTGAAGCACTGAAAAAAACTCAGGGGCTCACGCCGTGCTTCTGTAGCTTCTCTTAAATTTACTTCCCTCGCTGCATTATCCATCTGTCAAAAGTATTCGGGTGCTGGTCGGCCTCCTCGCCCCTGCCCTGCGAGTCCCCGCTAGCACCTGGCATAGTGAAAAGCAGGAGACAGCGGTTCACTAACTGTTGGTCTGACGGCTATCAGCCCTGTGACCACTTGCATGAAGTCCTTACTATGCACGGAACTAACCCGATGTCTCATTTCACAGACGAGGACACCGAGCTTCAGAAAGACAAATAACTTGCATTGGAACCTGGGTCTCTGGGTGGGTGGCCCCCTCCCCACCCTGGGGTCCGACACTGTGGCCTCAGCGAGCTGTTCCATTTTGAGGAAAGTCCAGAAAGCGTCCGTCCGTGCCCATGGTCAGGGGCGGGCGGGCAAGCCGGCGGCCAGTGAGGAGGATGCAAAGAACTGTTTCTCTTACCAACACTGAATTAAAAATCTAACATACGAATGCTACAAGTTTATCAAGATGTCTCTTGTGCCAGCAAAAAAGACACCATGAGCTCCCAGAAGTGACAGTTCAGTGAGGCGGTAGCTTATCACAAACTTTGTCCCAGTTGCCTTCAGGGTCAGAGTGGACCTTCAAGAGTTAAGTGGGGGAAGAGAATAACTCTGAAAGGTTGAATAATAGAAACAGAAACAAAACAATTGTAGTAACTGCTCTTTCCCCCCAAGGAGGAAAATAAAACCAGCTGAAGAAAAGTGCAGCTCCAGGTCATAAATGAGAAAAAAATGCAAAGGACTTGGACCATCTTTCCCACTGAAGCTTAGATTCTAACCACTGTAATAAATCTAAGTGGGAGTGGTATTTTGTAACGGAGGAAAGTGCGGGGAGGAATGTTTAATTACTTAGAGAGAAAGCCAGATCTCTGGGAGCTTAAACCCACGCACGAGGAGCACAGCAAATAAGGGCCTCTGAGGCCAGTGGTGTAGAAAGCCAGGCGTGTTCTCCCCAGGTTCACCTTCACAGCCTGCGGCCAGGAGGAAGCAGCCACCTCCACTCTCCCTCTCCCGAGGGGGCGTTTGCCTTCGGGGGACACTCACTTCATTCTGATACCTTTGGCACCCCGTCCGCTCTAAGAGGGCTGCACTTCCCAGGCCTGTGGAGATGCTGGACACGCAGACACTCCTTACAAGTGTGACATTGAAGGGCTCTGAGGGAGGCACTGGGAGGAGGCTGTGGGACGGTAATTGCTCTTGCTACTAAAGATCGCAGCCCACCCAACGTCCAGAAAATCAGATCCAGCACAGTAATTGGGTCTCTGGGGACTGACTCTCGCACAGCGAGTGAGCAAGGCTTGGTTCGGTCTGGTTCAGAAAGTCCCCATGCGCATAGCTGTGGAAGGGGAAGTATCATTCTCCCCGCGGTGTCTGCAAAGAGCCGCTTTACAGATGCTGTGGCGATTGGGTCAGAGAGAAGTTAAAAGAGTCCCCACCTCCCCCAGGACGTGACTTTAGAAACTGGTGCTCTGCCACGGACGGACATACGGAGATGACCCAGATGCGATGCTCCCCGGCGGCAGACCCCCCATGCTCGGAAGGGGCTGCGAGGCAGACTGAAGTGTCAGGGATGGTGCTGAAGAGCAGAGACGCGTACGAATTCCACACGGCCACCGACAGCTCCCCTGAGCCCCCCCACCAGGGACATTCGCGCACCCAGTGGGGACCACCCGCACCTTTGCAGGATCTCGAGCAAGGCCAAGGTGGAGTCCCACACACGTCTAGATAGACTCTGCGACATGCTGGCCAGCGGATGCTCTTTAAACAAGGAACGTTTTACTCCTCTAATCCCTTCCGAAAACCAGCCCGAGTGAAAGGCACTCTCAGCGGAGCCCCCTCCACGAATCTCTGCTCTAGGTCCAGTGGCTCCGAGCTGTTCAGGAGGCAGACCAGCATGTCCGAAAGAACCCATCAGGGGTGGCAGGTGCTCGGTGGTTTGTCCCCATCCTGATTAAAGGCAAGCTCCCTCGCACCCTGGCCAAGGCGCAAAGCCTCCAGGAGGGACACTGTTCTTCTCTGCGGCTACGTGCAAAGGAATCACAAAAACACATGCTGTGTTAGGGACCTTGTACGTACTACCCCCAGTGCGTGGCCAGGAGAGAACCCTTGCCACTCCGGCTGCTCCCCAGCTCTCCAGCCAGTTGCTCTGTGGTTCCTACGCCCTGGGTTGGAAGCAGCCCCTGGGGAGGTGAAGGTCATCAAGGTCAGTGAGTCAACTCCGGCCGGCCCTCCTGCCCCCGCAAGTCGCTGTCCAGCCTACTCTCCAGCGCCCCCCGTGACCCGGGGCTTCACTTCCTCCTGCCTCATGGTTCCGAGGCTTCGCCGGCCTGATTACCCTCCAGCTTGCCGGCGTGGGTGAGCCCCACAGAGCAGCGCTGGGGTGACTGATGACTAAGTTTACTTCCCGTGGGAACATAATGACTTCCGAGCTCCGCGGCAGCGTTGGAGGGAGACCCGGGCGTAGGCTCCGTGGGGACTGTGCCCGTCCTCTCCTCGTTTCGGTGCCACCTGGATTGCAGGTCACCCCCGACACCACAGTGGACGCCCGGCCGGTGGGCCATGGGGCCTGGGACCTGTGTCACATCCCTAAGCGGGGTCTGCAGCCCGTCTGGAACAAAAGCAGTCAGCTCGCAAACCCTCAGCCACGGTTTCTAAAAAAATAAGGTATGTAGCAGACTGACTGGGAGCACAGGCAGCTTTTGGAGTCCCAGAAACGGAGATTTTTAAGTACTTTCTAAAAATACAGCCGCGTGTGCCTAAACCCAGCACCTAGACGGCTGACACCCGGTGGGGCCGGCCAGATGGCGCAGGCGCGTTCCCGCCTGCCGGCTGCTCGCCGAGCGGCGCCGGAGCACAAGGTCCAACCGTTACCTACGTCTGCGGGCTCTCCTGGTGGCACCGGGGCTTTCTGTGCCGACTGCTCCACGGTCACCCCGCAGACCTGCCGTTGCGGTAGCAGCGCTGACTCCCTTCTCCAAATACTCCCCCCGTTTCTCCAAGTCAGATAAATGTCGACGTCCCCCCATGACGGTGGAAGTTACAGCAGGTGGCTTTGCTCTAGGACACTGCCTGGTGGCCTGGCATCCGCTGGTCAGGCGAAGGCGTGGCCGCCTTGGAGGTGTGTTCAGACCGATACATGCAGCAGGCCCGTCCAGAGAACAGAACAGAACTTGTTACTGGGCGATTCACTCACACAGAGACTGGGTGGGAGCGGGAGGGCGGGGCGGCAGTTCCGCACAGAATATTCTCCGCTAACAGGCTCTTGTGATGGCGCCTTTTTTATGTAACTCAGATACTAGTAATTGACGAGAAAAAGCGACAAAGCATGCAGGAGGCCCTGCCATGACTGCTTACGTGATCACCAGTGTGCTGTTCATCTCGGTTGTCCTGCCGTTCCCACCAGGACCATCAACAACTGCTTGTGGTCACGTTTTCAGGACCGTGGATCGTCCCCACCGGAAAACTTCGACATGCTTCCTAAGGACAGTGAGGCTGGGCAGAGGGCACGGCATGGCACTTGGAAAGTGACTCAGAATCTGGGGCGCAGAGATGGTGTCGGTTCTGTTCACAGCCACACCCCGGCTCCCCGCTACCTTGCCTGCTGTCACCCCTGAGCGTTCCCAGCGGGCTCACTGGGTGGTCCCCAAGTTTCAGTCCTGGGAGACAGGAGAGAAAGCGGGAGGCGTCCAGACCCGAGGCAAGAACAGCCACTCCGCGCCTTGTTGTGCGAGGTCTTCATTCCCTGAAACGGATCTCGGTCTGCCCTGCACCCCTCACGTCCGCACCCGGTCAGGGGCAGCTGCCAGGAGCACCCCTGGGCTCTGCCCAGCAGCTGCCAGGAGCAGCTCCCTGGTTGTGGCGACCAAAAATGTCTCCACACGTCACCAAATGTCCGGGCGGGGGGGCCTGTTGCCCCTTGTTGAGAACAGCTGCTGGACCTCTTCCTTAGACATCGTTTCCTGAGGGTCCTCAATCCATGCTCGAGTTCTCCCTTGAAGGAGGGAAGGAAGCCCTCCCGGGCGCATTCAGCACCTTCCTTCCCCAGGCTTGGCCACCATGGAAGTCAGTTCAGTTCCCTCCTCGATCACTTCCTTCACCACGGGCCGCCGTAAGAGAACGCTCCTCCCCTTCGTTCCGAGGGACTTGCCTGTGGTTCGTGGTTAGACCTCGTCCCTCCCACTGCAATCCTTTGTGGTTCCCAAATAAACCCACTTTGCTCGAGAAATGCCAGGCTGTTCATTTGTTAGGGCCAGTGATGCTGCATTAACTTTGATGACTTGATGCTGTGGGTCTGGGAATGTCTATATTCACATAAGGACCCTGGGGGGCTGCCGTAACTACAGAGGTCCAGAATAAGTGCTTTACTGAAAGGCTCAAGACAAGTACCCAGCGGCCAGTTAACAAGGGCACCGAGCGAGGCCGGCCTGCCCTGGCCAGCTTGTGGCCTGGTCGGTTAAAGCAGAAAAAGCAGGTTCTTGCTGGTGGGGGGAAGGACTCATGTACGAAGGAAATTTCCAGAACGTCACATACCCTCATCCAGATATTCTGTGACGTGGACATCAAGCCTGATTGGAAACAGAGATGGTCCACCAGAAAAGGGTACCAGCGCTAGAGGTCAAGTCCAGACCCGAGTTCACGCTGTGTGAGACTTGACGATCTCTGGTTTCTTGTCTGGAGGTGAAGCCCAAACTTGGGAAGATAATTCTCCGAAGTTATCTTTGAGCCTGCACTTTCCTCTCAGTGAGGAGACAGTAACAATTCAGTAGGGAACTAAGGTGAAAAACCCTAACAATAAGAGCCGGAATAAGCCTTCAGCTCTGAGAATGCCGTGATAAATGACAGGCTGCACTTGCACAATTATAAAGGGATCGTGTGACACTCAAGAATAATGACACAAATCTACTTCTGGGCAGAGTCTCACTGGGACAGAATTTAATTTGGAGGTTTAGCCTTTAAGGAACAGGGACCATGGCAGGCGTTAATAAAATCTAGCTGCTTCAGGGAAGAAGACAGTTAACACCGATGTGTATGTTTGCAAGAGCACAAAAATAAAATTGGGAATTGAATTAAACATTCCCTGCCCGAGGCTTCAAATTCATATTTTTATACATCACTCAGACTGCTGGTTTGTCTCCCCATAATCTCAAAATTAAAATAATCAGAGCCTTAAACTGCAAAGGTAATGATTCTATAAATCAAAGAAATAAAACTTGGGAAATATTCTGTGATTGCTTCTGCATCACAATTATTAAGGAGATGGTGCAAGGCATTCTGTTCATAAAATAAGAGGGAATTGACATTGTAGCGGAAGTTCCCTATGGAAGGGGAAGCTGCTAGATAATAAAGGAAGAATGAGATCTTAAGAAAGGTTTTATTTCCTTCCAAGGAGACACTCAAGAGAACGGCAGCCAATCACATGTCCCCACAAGGGTTTACATGTTGTTCTAAATATCAGCAGGCTTTCCAATCAAGGACTTCTTGGGATCTGACTCCAGTGCCTGCCCTGGAGGAACAAAGATGTTAGCAGAGCGCCCCGCTGGGCCACACGGCGATGTTTCTGCTGAAAGCGTCGTGATGCGAAGGCGCCTTCGGAGAGACCCACTGGGAAAGTAACCGCTGCGAATAAATGTTTTCTGCGCATGACCGAACCCAGGAAGCGGCCATGAAATAAATTGCTTCCTTTTTGTCAATGACTTAGTACATGAGCCCGACAACGATCCCATTAGGACCATTCGTACAGACTGTCCGTAGTTTTGGAGACAGAGAAAAGCACAAGGGAGGTTATTGAGCAGGTGGGGGGTGTGCGGGGAGGAGGCAAAGGGGAAATCACTGGGACAACAGCATAATCAATAAAATATAATTAAAAGAAATAAAACTTAAACAGGGCCACACACTTGAAACCCAGACAGAGAGTCTCGTTTGAGTAGGAGACGCATTTCTCGACACCGCCCTTTGCAGAACCGTCACCCTGCTCTGAACTTCGGGTTCCCTGGCGTCCGGCCCCCTGCCACCCTCCCCGACAAGGCCCCACGTTTTCAGCCCCACGGCGACTTTTCTAACGGGGAGCGGCGAGCACGCACTGCACCCGGAAGAAACGCTTCTGAGCAGCGCATTGGGGACGAAGGGGCGTTCGTCCCAGCAGCTCCGCCCTGCCGCCTACAGCAGGCGAACACAGCGAGGGACGCCGCGTGTCGATCACAGGCTTTCCAGGCGCCGCCCGTGACTGGTGGGCGAGAAGGGGAGACGGTGACACGAACACCTGTCCACGGCCAAACCGATGGGACAGCCCCACCGCTGTGGGGCCTGGGCCCGAGCAGCGCAGACGGGTCTTGGAGCTCCGGAGCCCAGTTAAAACGCTGCCAGAGCAGACAAGTTCTCGGCCTTGGTTTCCGGCACTCGTCCTGGAGGCTGGACTCCCCGGAGCGGGACCTGGGGGCTCTGTGTGCACGGAGCCGCTGTGGGAACGGATCTACAGGGACGTCCCGGGCTCGGAGTCAGAGGCTGCAGAAGAGAGAGCCTACGCAGCTGCCCATCGGGGCCTGACCGGAAGAGCCGGCCTCACCGCTCAGACAGGAAGTGACGCTACTTACAACGCCAGGCAGACGAAGAAAGATCCCATCATACCTAGAGGGGCTCGGCCAATGGGAGGCTGCTGACACTCAGCCAATGAGAAGTCACCTTACTTCCAACTTTCAGTTTCCTCCAATGAATGCTTCCTTTACAACAGCCCCTCGCCAGGTCTATAAAAGAGGGTCCTGCTTCTGTTTCCGGGGACTTGCACGCGTTTTCCGTTTTCCCACGGGCTTCATGTCCGAGTTCCTGTGGTTTGCTGTTCCCAGATAACATGACTGCATATTGCTGGAGAAATGTCTAGCTGGCTGTTTATTTAGGGCCAACAATGCTGTTAGCTTCTCAACCCTCTCATTTCACTTTGCTTCACATACGTCAATTTTTAGGAGGAAAAGACTCTTTAGGAAGATACAGAAATGGGAATTTGGGGAGAGGCCATTATCACCATTTTTAAAGCAAAACTCTGTTTCTTACTCTATGAAAACCTGAGGGAGATCGTAATCTGGGAACCGGTCTCTCGAGCATAATCTGATCATTTATGTCGCATACCAAGTCATTTGTTAAGGGAGGAGCCATAGCAATGCAAATAGAAGCCCTTAGAGGAAAGTATGCTCACCGTAACAAGGTCTGTCCAAAATGTATCCAGTCATACACTATGGAAAATAGTAACCCTTATTGAAGAAGATATAAGCAACATTGTACCTGGGACGATGAGGCCACAGTCCCCTTAAAAGTAGGCACCTTGGGCACAGTTCCCCCAGTGGCCATCAGCTGCCCCATCATATATTCCTGAATCTCACTGATGGTCTGAAAGCGCTTCCCTTTCAAAGGTGATTTTAGTTTTGGGAAAAGTCAGAAGTTGCATGTTGCCAAATCTGGGCTGTAGGGGGGCTGAGTCACCTGGGTGATTTAATGTTTTGCCAAAAAAACTCTGCAGGAGATGTGATGCATGAGGGGGTGTGTTGTCAGGATGAAGCTGCCAGTCACCAGTTGCCCATAGCTGGGGCCTCCTGAATCATCAGAATAGTTTCCATGGAGGAGTGTTCAAGCTTAAGGCAAAATTGGATGCAGATTCGTTGCCCTATTTGCTCAGTCACTTTGAAGGTGACAGTCACACATCACACATACTCACTCAACAGTGCCTATCGCCCCTACTGACTAGTACAGTGAAGTCATCATTGTTCACCCATGCATATTCCAGTCCACTCTCCTTGGCTGCCAGGTTATATGTATGTAGTGCAAACCATTCTCGTTATATTAACAATGGCTGGACTTTTCCCAGACAGACCTCATATGTAGGAAATGTAAAATTATGAATCCCAAACATCTCCTGGATGAAAAAAATTTTCCAAACAAATTCAGCTTTCTAAATTCTTTCACATTCATGAAATGTAAGAGAGACATTTTAAAAGTGATGGAATGCTTGTGGGTAATTCTCTGCATCTTACTCTGAAGACTTAAGATTTCCTTTGCTCCCCTTTGCCAAAAAGCATATTTATTATCCTGTTCCTCGTGCTTCCTTCTTACTTGACTTTCTTTTTAATGAGAAGTAACCTTCACATCATCTGCCTAATAAAACCCTTGGTTGTATAGTTTAATTTCAAAGTGGTCTCTTCATGAGCCACATATTGGTTTTCCTTTCTCTTCCAAATGACAGACACTAAATCCCATCTCTGGGTGGATGTGCTTCATCGTCTGTTCTAAAGTGAAGAAAAGAAGAAAACGGTTAGGAGCATTTAAATTAAAGCCTCTTTCCTTCTCCTTTTTATTAGGAGAAAGCAGATGATGGGTTGAAGCCTGATTTATTTCCCCTAAACCTATTTGAAGATCACCTTTAAAACGAGGGGTCAAATGGGGCTTGAAAGGAGCTCCCTGTGCAGTACTTCATGTGCGTCCCTGGGTTACGGTATTTCAAGGCTAATAAATATTGTGGTCCTAGGCAGGCAGCCATTGGACAGGACGGTACCCAGGGTTTTGGAGTGACTGTGGGCTTTCAATGAAAGGTCTGGTTAGAAGGGAGACATTATGGTTGACTTGGGGGGAAGCTGCCTGATGTCATGGTACTCTGTTTGAATTTGGCCCTCTGCCATCGAACACATGAGTCATTACTGCAACCCACGGGGTGGTTCTCTCTGGCAAAGTAATTCACTAATTGATTGCAGTGGGTCACTGGCTTTTGTGGCTAGACTGATCAGCTTCAAATACTTACCCAATAAATTGCAATGTTGAGCTAAGGTAAACTCGTATATTTATCATTAATCTGGCGCTCTAGTTCCGAAACAGAGGAAAACACCAAACCATGTTTAAAGACATTCAGAGGGAGAATTCTTTTCCTGACTAAAAATATTAGCAGAAGTGTATTTAAATAATTTTTATAAATCTGTTCTTGTTTAAAAAAATAGAGAAAAATAATCTGGTTCTTCTCATCCTTCCTGGTACCTGGTGAGCATTAAAGAACTTACAACCTCATTTAAGCGAAGAGAGAAGGTGTTGAACATAACAGTCTTGTAGCAACTACAGAATTATAGTGAGGTCCGTTGGGCCCTACTTAAAACACATGTGTATACTCGAAAAATATTAACATTTAATGCATAATGTTCTACTTTTTCTTTTAAAGTAATCTATCAAAATGTTTTATAGTAGATTTATTATCTTAAGAAAGATGACGTAGCTATTATAAAAATTCAAACAGTGCAAAAAAAAGGGAAAAGAAAGCAATAAATCATCTCACATGGGAGTCAGACACCAGGACATGCTGTGCCGATCTAGAACTTTCTGCGTCTTTTCTTGGCAACCACTTGTTAAAGTTTATGAACTAAACTTGCTTTTCTTTGTGTAGATGCAGCTGATAATTTATTGACTTTTCCTTTTAATTATTTAAATTACATTTTCTTAATCTTGCTAAAAATATAGTGGAAGACATTGTATGATTCTGATTCATTCCCCTTTTTAAAAAAATACTGGGTAACAGACATTATTTTTTAAGAACAAACCTGGCTTTTGATTCCCTGATTCATTCTCTAATCCTCAGCCATAACATTTTTATTTTTACAAACCTCTCACCACCTTGATTTCTGCTTTATCCCCAACCTTTTCCTTCCAATTTATGGAGGGAAATGAAGAGAAAATCACTAACAGCCTACCATGGCCATACAAGGAATAATGATGCGTTTATTTAATAAGTACCATAAAGAATTTAATGCTACGAGATGTTTATGAGTGAAAAATATAGATTATAAAACAGAGACTATAGAGCATAGTGCGCAGAAGGATGCTAAGAAATGTTTTAAAAGGATATTTCTGAGTAAGTTTTAACAGTGTGTTTTTCCCCCAGGTCAAAGGATTGCAGATAATTTTTCCTGCATCTCCAATTTTCCATATTATACAAACATTGCTCTTGAAATGAGAAAATGCCCTTAAATTTTATAAAAGTTAACATTTTTAGAATGAACCCCAACGGTAAAAAGGGCATGCAGTAAAAACCGTCTCTCCCCCACTCCCTTGAACCCCCAGTCCCCTACCCCGAAGGCGACCGCTGATAATTTCTTGGGCGTCTCGTCCAATGGCAGAGCCCTGAGCACAGGCAGATGTGCACGTGTGTGTGTGTGTGTGTGTGTGTTCTGTATTAACATGGAACCTGACACATGCTGCTGACACTTGGATTTTTCCCGACCAACCAGACGCGCTGGACAACACGCCACACTGGCCATTCAGGGGGACCTGGTCTTCTCAGTGACAGTGCAGCGTTTCACTCAGCGGCCACCTCCCAGTGGGTGGCTTTGGCCTGCTATTTCTCTGGGTTTTCGTGACTATGGGTGAACCGCAGTGAACTTTACAACACGCCTTTGCACACTCGCGCGCCCCACTTGTAGAGACACCGTTGGTGAATCGGCCATCAGAGGCAGACGGGCCTCGCACACTTTCCCACGTCGGTGTCACTCGGCAGGGTCCGCATTCCCGCCAACTCCGCCCCCGAGTGCGTCCTTTCCTGCTCTCCCTACACTTTCTGAGTGAAGGTGGGCTTCGCTGCCGCGTTCATTCGTGCTGTGTTACCACCTAGAGAACCGGAAACGGCTCCCCACACACTTCTACGCCAGCTGCCTTTCTCACAAACTGCCGGCTCACATCGCTCCTCCACTTCTCTGCTGTTCGAGCTTCCCTTTTTCGAGTGCTAAACGTTTCTGGGCCTTGGGAAAGTTAGCAGGACGATTTTTACCTTTATCTCCTGTCTTTAAACCGATGGTGACTTGCCATACGGGGTCAATTGTTCTGCATTCTGAGGGTCCGACCCTTTCTCTTACAGGTTCCGGGGAGTAATTACGACAAGAAACCGGTCCAATGGGGTGTCTGAACAGGAGGGCACAGGGCGACTTGGAGGGGTGGTCGCATTGGGTGGTGGTGGTGCAGGTTCTGGGAATGACCAGTAAAAGTCACTCGGCTGCCCCACGGAGCTAGCACTCGGGGAAGTGGTGTAAAATGTTGAATTTCGTGAAAATCATAACCATGTTTACAAAGAGCCAGACTGGACTGCATTTTACACTTTCCATTTTGAACGTTGCCATTTCCTCGTGAGGGCGGTAACCGTCGGAGCGGCTTCTTCCCCAGTTGGAGCGTCCCTTTCGGTAAACAGCGTGACGGCCGTACAAAGCGAGGTTTACACACACACAGAGGACCCTTCTCTCTGTGCCGGGATACAGTGAGCCGTGGGGCTGCCCACGGGCCTGGGCTTATTTCTGGGGTGACGAGGGTCCGAACCTGACCACGGCGGGGGTCGCACAATCCCGCGCGTCTGCTCAGAGCCGCCGAGTCACGTGTCGGAGGTGGGGGAGTGGCAGCGTACGTGCGGAGCAGGGCTGAGTGCAGGCAGAGTCGCCGGGTTGCCCCTGCAGGCCGCAGCCCCTCTGTCCCAGCGGGAAGGGCTTCCCGCGGCCCGCCTTTGGGGGGCTCCTCTCCCCGCACCCTTCCCCCTCTCTGGTCTCGTCTGCCCTCCTTCCCTTCCCAATTCTCCCGCTTGGCCTTGGGGGCGGGGCACGTGCAGATTTTCCATCCTTCCCGCCTACGTTCCCGTCACTCTGGATCCCTGGGCTCCAATCAGGCCGCTGGAGTGTGCGCGTCCTGCAGCACAGCTCGCTGCAGTGTGGGTGTTGGCAGACGGGAAGTGACAGCCTGGGGCGCGTTAGGGCGCTCCGCTGGCCTGGCACCAGCTGGGACATATCTTGAGGGACTTCTGGGGCCCAGCGTGCGCTCGCCGTACTGAGGAGAATGTGACATAGCGTGTTTTTCAATCACCAGACCTACAGCGTTCATTTACACTTTTTCCTTTTTACATTTTTAGTCCTTAAGGTCTCTCATTAAAACACAATATAAAAAATAAACCTATAGGTGTCATCACACTATTTCCAGCACATTTTGATGGCTGTTGCCGTCATCGTTAAGTTCTGAAACCTCAGAGTATGACTCAAAATCAAAGTAAGCCACCTCTTTCTCTCTCTCTCTGCACCCCCTGAAATGAGCCAGTGACAAACAAAACTCTGAAGCTAGAGTCTGTGGAACTGTCCTTAACACACACAGTTGCTGAGGCCCTGCCTAGGTTCCCGATTCCGTTTCCCGACATATCTGGGGGAGGCGCTCCTGTGCCTCAGACTGAGCAAGGCATTAGACGGAGGTCAGGCAGCACCTAACAGACAGTTAAACTCTGCCTCGCGTTCCGGAGGACCCCACAAGGGTTCCAGGGCACGGCTGGCGTCCTCGGGGAGTTCCCCGGCCATGAGGAGCTTCGCCCGCCCCTGCCTGGGGAGGTGCCTCCTACGGCACCGGGACAGCCAGCCGGCCCGCTAAGGGCTGCAGCGTCTGCTTCAGCCCCATCTCCTTTCCCTGCTCCACACGCCTGACCTTGTCCAGGAGCCCCTCCCGCCAAACACCGCAGGGTTTTTATCTGTCCATCCGGTGATCTTAGCAAAAGGTACAGAAACTCTTCTTGGCCGCAGAGGTCAGTGGAGGCCTCGGATGTCCCGGAGGAAGCAGGAGACGTGACTAAATCGCGGCAATGAGTGGCTGAGCTGCGGCATCTCACTGGTCAACCCCGGCTGTGCCCCCCGGCCTCTGCTGTCGGATGGGAAGTTGTGCCTGAACGCACAGGAGAGGCCCGTTTAACAAATGCTGAGTGAATAAGTAAGACTCGAAACGAGGACACCCACCCTAGTTTCTTTTGGGGGTCTGAACTACTGGCAGGGAGCTGGGGTGCAGCCAGCAGGCGGAAGAAAAGGAGGCGGAACGGGCAGGCAGCTTCTCCGCAAGGATCTCAAACATCCCTGCTATGCATCCACAGCCCCCTCCAAACATCTTCCTTAATCCGGTCACTTGGCAACTGTTTCGTGAACACCTACCACGCGCCAGACACCGCGGGTGTTCAGAGAACAACCCAACTCCACCTCTGTCCTTACAGGGGAAAGGCAGACACGTGACCGACGCTGACAAAGCCATTGCTAGTCGCCAGCCGCCGAGCACATCATGCGTGCCAGGCACCATGCTAATTCCTTCCTGCCTGTGACCTGTCATACACGCGCAGAGATTACAGCTTCGCCTGGCAGGGGGCTCGCCCAGAGCCAAACGACCCCGAGGTGGCTGAGCCAGGCCTTGGAGCAGGTGTGGCCCGAGGCCGAGGCCCAGAGAGTGCCTGTCACCCTGTAGGGACGCGGGCTCTCACCGCCCAGTGGAGGGGCTCCGGCCTGGGAGCAGGGGCAGAAGGAGCCGGCGTGCACGGAGCACCTCCCCTGCTCTCCGCCCTCACACTGGAGTGGGGCCCATGGGCGGACTGGGGGTTTGCTCAGGAGAAAGAGGGAGCAGCCCGAGGAGCTGCGCAGAGGCTCAAAGGCGCCCAGAAAGCGGACAGAAGGGAGCGCAAAGCGGCCTCACGGAAAGTGTTCCGGGCAGGAGTGGGAGCTTGACCTCGAGGCCACAGGACGCCCTGCCTGTCACCCGCTCAGTCCCCTCCGCGATTCCTGCCTCCTGCACCTGCCGGGGAGCGGAGAGCACAGGAGGGGAGGGTGGCCCAGAGCTCAGCTGCCAGCTGCGCTCCCTCCCCGGCTCCGCCAGACCACGACACTCACCCTCAACTATCCGGACACAGGACGGTGGCCAACCAGAAATGCTGGTGGTGAACTCGAGCGGGGCCAGAACCCCAGGCACATTCAAGGCACCTGGATGCAGGCTTTCCTCTCGGAGGGAGAAACTGAAGCGATGAAAATTCTCTGGGTGTGTTTTTAAAATACATTTGGGCCGTTCGGAACTCTTCCTAGCATACCTTTATAAATAGTAATAATAGACGACCAGTTATGGTTGGGGTTTCACGGTTCTCTGGAGCAGGTTTCATTTAAGTGGCCAGGCAGGTGCGTTTCTCTAAGGTGTGTCTGTTTTTAAAGTGCAGCGGCCCCCCCCATTCCGCTTCCTTCAGTCAATTGTCTGCCTGAAATGATACCAGAAACAGCCAGTCATATCTTTGTATTTTTTGCATGTGGGTAGAGATCCCTAGGAATTATTTTATGTCAAGATTTCAGAGGAGAACAGCACAAAAGCATCGATTTTATGATAAACTGTAATCATTTTACAGCGATCGATATAGTTCAGTATCCATGCTGGAGGGAAAAAATCGGGAATTGCCTGCAATGCATAAACTTGAGGACAAACTCTCTTTTACCATAATGAATACGGTTTTCAGGGAAAGCAGAGTAAATTATTTTAATTTAAAAAAGGACTATTACATTCACTACCACCAACCCAAATGGGTAAAAACAATTCTACAAACACCACGAAAGGCCCAATTCCGAAGCACCATCAAGGCTGTGAGTGACTGTCAGTGGTTGTTTGATTGCATAAATGTTTTTTTCCAGTTCCCATAACCCTCAACCTCGCCTAACAAAACTTGCTCTTTCTCCTCCATAAATAACTAACTCAACCCCTTCCTATCAGTCCCCCCAACATTTAGAAGAATACAGGTACAGCACATCACTTCGACACTGTCACTCAGAAAAACCTCAGGGGACAGACGTCAAACATATCTGCACCCCAACGGGAAGAGAACATTTTGAATCTTTGTTTTGAGACAGGGTATCAAACGGGGGAAATTTGCTCCCAGAGCACACAATTCTGGGAGAGTTTGGCTCCACTGGACGCAGCAACAATAAACGAAGGTTAAGAGATTTAAATATGCGATTAGAACAAGTGCAGTAATTAATAAGCAGGAAACAACGAGGGGAGATAATTAACCTATTTCCCTGGAAGTAATGGAGACCAGAGTGCTCCTCCTGGCGCGGCCTGGCAGGGCCCCGCCGAGCTGCGCTGTGGCGTCGCTCACGCGTGGCACCAGCAGAGCACCAGGAAGGCGCTGCGGCCTCGGTCGGCTGCCCTGCGGGCCGGGGAGGGGCCCACCTGGACTCAGCCATTTCCACGTGCAGCGCCCGGGGGCCGGGACAGGAGGCCGAGGGCACGCAGGGGCTCCGGAGCCCAGAAGAGGAACACATCCCCTCTGGGTGTGCGTGGCCGGCTCACGGGAGAGGCGGACGCTGAGGAAAGCTCGGTGAGGAGAGGGAGGGCGCGGGTCGGGGCAGGAGAGGCCCGAGGCTGCGCGGAGCGTGTGCAGGGAGAACCAAAGCCTCCAGGACCGACGCACCCGATGAGAACAGCGGAAGGAAAGAAGCGTCTGCAGGGGCGGGGACGGCCCCCGATGCAGGGCCTTGGGACCGCTTAAAAGAGCCCAGGCTTTACCCTCAGGGGACAGGGACAGGGTGGTAGGGGGCTGCTGATCTGTGGAAGTACTTCAGAGGACGAGAAGGACGCGACCATTTAGAGGGAACGTGACGACTCAGCATGAAGGGAGGATGTAGGGGACGCAAAGCTGGAGGTGAGAAGAGCGACCGGGAGTCACTGGTGATGCCGAGAGAAGTGAGGCCCTCCTGACCCGGTCGCTGCCAGGAAGGCGGAGGGTGGACCCAGGGCGGGGACCCAGGGCGGGTCACACGGGCCGGACTGGGTCCTGGAGAGGAAGCGAAAATGATGCTCTGGGAGCTCCAAGAACAGGAGGGGATGGACAGACTGACAATGAGCAGAACGCGTCACTTGGCGACATCACTCAAGGGACAGACAGCAAACAGCGTGGGGATAACACCACTCTGGGTCAACTTTTGTCCCGCTGAAGGCTAGTTAACCACAGGCTGGACGTGAGACCCGGGCACACTCTTAAAGTGGTAGGTCAACTAACTCTTGTCACTAGTTAGGTGGGGAGTGCTGCCGGTGGTTCTGGTAGGCGGGGGGCTAACTCTCCCCTTCCTGCGAGTGCAGCATAAAGATTTCAGGGCACCCGCTCCCAAATAAAACAGAACTGAGAACAAGGAGCTCAGTTCAGAAATTTCACAGAAGCACACGCACCCACCTGCGAAAGGACAATGTAGCTGACAGAATTATATTTAACATTCACGTACTCACAAAACCGGTTTCTTATATTTAAAATATTTGACTTTCTACTCTTAATTTTTGAGTTCATAATAATAGAATTTCAGAAGTGAGAGACCACCTATACCACCAACAAGCAACTTTATTTTTAATGATTTTATTTAATTATTTTTAGAGAGAGGGGAAGGGAGAGACAGAGAGGGAGAGAAACATCAATATGTGGTTGCCTCTCTCACGCCCCCTACTGGGGACCTGGCCCTCAACCCAGGCGTGTGCCCTGACTGGGAATTGAACCAGCGACCCCTTGGTTCTCAGGCTGGTGCTCAGTCCACTGAGCCACACCAGCCGGGGCCCCACCAGGCAGCTGTATCAGGACTGCAGAGGCCTTCGAACACCCCTACGAGAGTGTTACAGGATCTGGGCCGACACTACGTGACCTGTGACAGCGCGCGGCACAAGATGTGGCTGATCGGGTTGAGTCTTTCCTCTTAGCGTGGGTCTCCTTAATTCCCTTCCATTACTGCTTCCCGAGGCCAACTGTGAACACGCACTGCAGGTCTGTGAGAGCCTGAGTGAGTTCCAATGGCAGGTACAAGATTATTTCCTGGGCCTACACGGTGTCCGTAAATGCCTCACCCTCGCAGAGCGGGCCACGGTGCGCTATCTCCTCACTGGTGCGCTAAATGGTGGTCCCTGCCCGCTTTTCCAGGGAAAGCTTTAAGAAGAAATAAAACACGTTTCTCATTACCCCAAGCCCTCGAGGAGATATTTAACTCTGTCTTGCGAGGACACGCGGAAGTCGGGATGCCTGAGAAACGTCCCCTCCTAATG
Source organism: Trachops cirrhosus (assembly GCA_028533065.1). Classification (NCBI taxonomy): domain Eukaryota; kingdom Metazoa; phylum Chordata; class Mammalia; order Chiroptera; family Phyllostomidae; genus Trachops; species Trachops cirrhosus. Next base: position 1,490,559 of record CM052548.1, on the reverse strand, counting down.
AGTGAAAGGACATTAGCAGGAACGCTGCCTGTCCTAGGGAGACTCCGTTTGTAGATAATGAGAACCCACACCGACTGTCACCGCGCCATTGTGGCACATTCGCAACAACAGTGGAGAAGATGAACACAGTAGGGGCTGGCTGGTTCGAAGAGGCCTGTGGACTCGAATTTAAAGCGGGTCCAAGAGTGATGGGCAGACCTCAGCGGTAAATGCCAGCCTGTTCCGTTTGCAAGCACGGTCTGGGAACAGCTCTCGGTTCTTGTGCTTCAGGACACGGAGTGTCCCTTCCTCAAGTGACAGACGGGAACGGATGCTCGGCTGACGGGGAGGCACAAGTGTGCCAGTCACAGGCCCAGAGGCACCCCCTCAGGTCCGGCTCGAGCCCTCCCTTTTCCCAAACGTGAGCCATGCTTTCCACCGTGTCGTCGAAATGACGATAAAAAGAGGAGAGGCTAGTGCCCCCTCCCCATCCCCTCTGGATTCTGAATCTTCTCGGGATAATGACGCGAGAGGGGCAGCAGCCTGAGGATCCCAGTCCTTCACGTAAGTCTGTGGGAGTGCGAAGAAGTGTGTGTGTGTGTGTGACACGGGGGGGGGGACAAGGGCAGTGCACGGAGGGTGTGCACAGCCCCGGGTTAGAAAGGACGTCCACACAGACGCTCCCCCAGGCGGGCACCGGAGCACTCGCTCGGCCGGCGGGTGGGGAGCCCCCTGAAACTGCGGTTGGGGCATGAGGAAGGGGCGCTCATTCCTGTGGCTCCCCTGAGCGGCTCGCCCGACGCCTCACTACCAGGCAGCTCAGTGGCGAACACGTGAGTCATGAGACATGCGTGGGATTAACATGTCACCGACAGCGCTGACCTCCCTTAAGGCAGAGGCGGTCTTCGCCATCCATCCCACCTCTGTGTGGTCATTGCCCTTGACTTTGAAGTCTTGGATGCATATAAGGCACGGCAAGGTGAAGGAATTAAGTGAATATCAAAAGTAATAATCGATGTGCCTGCTGTCCTCTGTCACAGCCAGGTCTACGTGACATTGACCTTAGATGTGCTGACATTTGGGGGGAATAAGCACTGGAGTGAAAACCTAGCAAATGCCTAAAGGACACTCGGCAGATATTTTCGTAAATATAAACTTAAAAAAACATCAAAAATGCCCCGAGCTTTCTCTAACATCGCACCAATTCTATAACAAAGGGTAGTAAGTGCACTTAGTAAGCTTTTCTCCTCATCGGTGAGGACACAGGGTCATGGGAAACACGAGGAACAAGAACCCCAACGCAGCGATGCGACGTGAACGAGAAGAAGTCCCTGAGCGCAAGCAATGGGCGTCTGGGGGACCTGGGCAGAACGCACCTGGCTGACGGGATGTGGTTGCAGGGGGAACATAAGCCAATGTCCTCGGCTTTAGGAGGTTTTAGGTTTAAATAAATGTGCATTTGTAAAAAATTGTTCACCAGGTTTCCTGTAGGAGCCCTGGACAGACTTACCCCGACCTACAGCAGGGATTTTTGATCTTCACACTATTGGTATCTGGGGCCTGGTTCCCTCTTTGCTGTGGGGAGCTGCCCTCTGCATTGTAGGGTGTTTAGCAGCATCCCCGGCCTCTGCCCACTGAATGCCAGCAGCGGCACCTCCCACCCCTAATAGTGACGAGCAAAAATGTCCCCACACATCACCAGATGTCCCCTGGGCGGCCAAACTGCCCCCCGTTGAGAGCTTTACAGAAGGTGGGAAGATGTGCAAAAATGAAGAATTCTGTTAATGCAATCACAATTTGCATGCCCTCGCCATGCTCACTACTTTACACAAGTATAGGGAGTTCTCCTTTGATCAAAAGTCTCAAGCCACAGGACAGACATGAACTCGGCAAAAGGAAGAACACAACCAAGTGCACTGTCAGGTAGGTGGGGAGAGAGTGAGAAAGCAGCAAGGAGGAAATGTGCTGTCTGGCCTCTAAAATTAAAAACAGAGGATACAAAATAAGCCCAGCGCACACAGCAGATCACAAAAACACACTTCCGCTCCACGTTTCGGCTTCAATTGGGACACGGAGACAAAGACAAAGCAGAGGGGACACGCGTAGGAAGAGACGGAACAGACAGGGTGGTGGAGGCGGGGTGGCCGAGGGCGCGGCAGGAGGCAAACGTGAGCAGAACCAGGCGGGCGGGGTGGCCCCCCACCGCTCCTCCTTCTCAGCGCCCCCCTCCGTACGCCCTGAGCCAACACCGCCCCCCTCAGCCTCGACCAGCTGCTCACTGAGCCCGGGACGGGGATGCTGGGACCAGAGACAGGGAACCAGGGAGCGCCACTGTCAGGAACGGAGCAGCGACTGTGACTGCTCCCGAAGGCCTGGAAATGCAGGAAGGACGTGATGGATGCCCGGTGCGAGCAGAGAAGAGTTCGTCTGAGGCAGCTTTTGTGTGGGGGCCAGTGAGGAAGCCCGCTGCTCAGGAGGGGGGTGGCCGTGCCCGGCGGCGCTGGCAGGGGAAGCGGAGCCCAGCAGGGCCTCTCCCTTCGGACACGTGACATCCGTGATGGGCCCCTTACAACCACCACAGACACACTTAGACTTTCTGCACGCACGGGGCATTTAATCAACGCTAGCTCGGTTTGGTTCCATCCCATTCGTCTGAAATGAGCCTACGGTCCTGTTTAACTCAGGAGGATGCTGAAGCCCAGGGAGGAGAAATGCCCGAGGTGGAAGAGTAAGTTCTGGAGCCGAAGAGGAAACCCCGGTCTCCTCTGTTCCCAAACCCAAGGCTTCCCCCACGGCTACCAGCTGCAGCACATCTGGGCCCCATTCCCCGCCACGGCCGGCCGGCGCACCGGTCTCCCACCGGGAGCCTGGCCGAAGCCTCGGAATCCACACCGGGGCTCCGACGCTGCCCTGGTCAGCCTCTCTGTCCTGGGTGTCACCCGTGCAGCAGAGAAGATGTGGTGCAGTGGCTTTGCTGAGACCCGTGACCGCTGGGTGGCTGCGGGGCAGGGATATCCACAAAGAATATCCCGGCGTTCAGCCTGGGGGACCAGGGGGCGGCGGCACTATTAACAGAAGTCAGGGGCTGGGAGCGGCAGCAGAGCTGCAAGGGATGCTGGGAACGGGATCTTATTTGTGTTGCATTCATGAAGGGGGGCTGTCACCGCCGCCCCTGAAGGGGCCGGTCGTTCAGAGACAAAGGCCCGGAGCCCTGATGCGCCCCGTGACGTCGGCCCTGTAAGCAGGGAGAACGGCGGACCCCCACGGTGTATGTGCACCCAAAAGCCACTGGCCAAACCTCTCTAGAAGCGAAGAACTAATGACACTACAAAGTCCCGGCTCACAAGTCACGACTGTGACTCCTACGTGAGGCGAGCAAGTTCTCCTGAAATCCAAATGGTCGCCAAACCATAAAAACTGGAGTTCCCATGGGCCAGGTTCCACTTGAATGGGAAGCAGGGGGCCGTGAGGAGATAGTGGCACTTCAGTAACCTCCACGGGGAGAATTATACACAACTCCTGAACACTTCACCAACCAAGGTAAGTACTAAACTTTAAATGCTTAATCACAACAAGATGCTTTTACTATAAGGGCGTTTTGACGAGTTGCTTTTATCAGTTGCCCTTCATTCAGGATAAGATTAAAAATGCATCGCCGTCCGTCAGCCCCTCACATCCCTTCAATGTCGCTGTGTCAGGCCCAGGGGCTGCGTTAAACTGGACACCTGGGCAGGTGCCCAAACCACGCGGCCAGGCGGGACACCGGCCCGGCCCTCGGCCAGGGGGCTTCGTTAACACCTGCCCCGCAGGCCCGTGTGAAGTCTGGCAGGAAATGCACCCCAAGCGCACCGCCCAGGAGCCCAGAGCCGGGTCCCCGGGCATGTGCCCTGGTACTTGGACAGAAGGAGGAATGGAGAGAAGGAAGACGAGGGGAAAGGAGACCGCATGTTCTTCCTCCAGAGGCAGTGCAAACCGTCTCTTCCCTCAGCGCACAGCATTCCCGCGTGGAATCACCTCCCCCGATCTCACGCCCCAGCGACCACCTTCCCGAGACTGCGTCGGACCACCAGCGCCCCACCTCGCCACTCAGCGCTGCTCCATACCGCCGGCGGGGAGAGGTTAAAACCAGCTTTTCTTTTTTCTTCCTCAGCATCTTCTCGAACAAACGATTTTTAATGGAGATACACAGAACGAGGCTAGATGGGCTCTTAAATCACTGAGCAGCCCAGGCTGGCCTCCCAAGGTGAAGGAGAAACCAGGATGAATGCGATTCCTGTTATAAGTTGTTGCCAAGTGCGTTCTCCGAGCAAACACCGAGACCCCGGGCACGTGGGGACTTCGGCCACGTGGCCACAGGTAAGCTCCGCCTCGGCGGGGAAAGGAGGTCTCGGGAAGAGGGCGCGGCGGAAGGCCGCGCTGGCCAGGCACTCACAGCGCCGGACTGACCTTCAGCGGGTGCTCGCCGGAGAGAATGGGACGTTGTCCCTCCATTCCGGCCTGGATTGTTTCTAGTCCAAGTTGGTGATGTCAGTAGAAGACAAAGGAAAACAATTTTAAAGAGTAAAAAGACACATTAGCAAAATTATTGGTAGGGAGAGTACTAACCTCATGGTTTTGGAGGCTGCCAAATTCTGAGGGGTTTTTTGTTTGTTTTGTTTTGTTTTTAATGGGTTCTCGCTCAAGAGGAAAATCACAAAGGAATTCTCTGAGGGCAAGGAGCGTGGCTGACTCATCGCTGCATTCCCAGCATCCAGCCCGGTCCCTGGCACACGCTGCAACCTCATCCTTCAGTCCAATAGGAACAGGAGGGCCATGAACTTGAGAGATGACAATGACTTCAGAGAGCCCAGGGTTGTGGAAATAGTTTTACGAGGCACTAAGTAGCGAATAAATAGTTTAAAGAAACATTTATTGGGACATTATGCCTGGGAATCTCTACTAATTGTACCCCAAATGTCCCAAGGGGAAGTTAAGTGCTGTCTTCGGTGAATGAGAAAACACAAAAATAAGTAAACCCTAAGTATGATAGTATCATATTAAGCATTTGAAGCAATTAATTCCTTAAGCCTTAGAATATACCACCAATTTGCAGGATGAAGAAATGGAAAGATCTTTTTTCCTCCAAAGTCACAGAATTCCAGCGGCTGCAGGTCCTCCGACTGGAGGCAGTGGCTCGGACAGCAGGTGCCGGGCGGTGGGGTTTCGGAGCCGCTGCGACGCTGACATCCCCAAAGGCAGCCCACCCCTAACCCACCTTCTCTGCTTTTGGCTCCTGCAGTCGGCCACTCAAAACGACATTCTGAGAGTCTGATTGAAAAGGGAAAAGGGCTAAGGAGCTGCTCGAAGGGGAGCGACTGCAGCTCGGTGGAAACGTTTCAGTGATTGTTGTGTGGCGGGTGAGGGCGCTTTCTATTCAAAGCCAGTCCCAACCCTCAGACCTGCGAGTGGCATCAACATCCACAAGGACCAGTAAGTGTTTCACAACAAGGGGCCAAGCGAGAGAACCCAGGGGATTTGGTTTTAAGGACGGGGGTCACAGGAAGCCGCAGGCCACTGCTCCAAATCGGACCTTCAGGCTCTGGGGGGCGGGGTGCCTTCCAAAGGACCTCCAGGTCCCAGGTAGTAAGTTGGCGCCCACAAGGAAGCCCACACAAAATTCCCGGAGCACCAGGGAGCAAACCCCTGAGAACCCCATGGACTAAACCCCCCAAACAGCCCTAGCATGCACACACCCTACACAGCCTTTGTGTCTGAACACGGGAATCCTCCCGGGGACCTCCCGTACCTGGCCCGTCGTCCTGGCTCTGCCCCTCTCGGGTCTAGCTGCCCCCGCACACCTGTCCTGCCTCTGAGCGGAACACGGGCAGCAGCTCAGGAGGCGGAGAGAAAGGGGAAAGCAAGCCAAGCCTCGTTTCCATGTTTTCGGTCATTTTCTGAGGTTTCCAATTAAACACAAACCAGAAACAAGAAAGTGGACGTTTGTAACCGGGAGACTTCACTTGAATCCCGGCTGCATGGCCCTCCACCCACGTGTTTTAAGTACCCGAGTAAGTGGCATTTTTAAAGGAATTAGTTATCCTGAGAATACTTTCAGCAGAGATTAGCACTGCATTTCCCATGGAACGGCGCCAAGTGGGAGTGCCCTCTGTTCAGCTGGGGACCGCACCACGCGTGTGACACGCACGTCAGCCCGGGGGACTCCCAGAGGGCGAGGCGGCGTGGCCCGGGCGGGGAGCCGCCACAGCCCGCCGAGCCAGGCGGACTCGGGAGCACACGGAGGCCCGCCCGAGTCCAGCCCTAGGCTCTGTCCCCCCCGCACATTCTCCTGCTCGGACGCCATGCTCACTCCCAACCGACTAAGGTGGGCTCATCCCCAGTGATGAGCAGGAAGGGATGCGCCCATGCTGTGTCCTCGCCTAACTCACAGATAACGCTTTTTTCCTCTCTAAAACTGCAGCGACCAGATTTGGAATAATTATACTCCTCCACGGGATACAGTTTGCTCTGTAATTTCACGGGGAGCTGCCGTGCCAGCTGATAGCGAGGGGATCACGCGGATGCAAACCTGAGGTGTGGGAGAGAGGGGCTGGGGGGGTTGTCAAGCACATGAGCCAGGAGAGAGGATTCCAGATATTCAACTGCCAGCGGAAAACGCAAGAGCTGACTGATTTCCAGTGCGGGACTTGCCCCTGGCTGCAGGTCTGGCTTGCCCTGGGTGGACTCTCACCCCGTGTTAGGCGGAGTGGGAGAACAGTACTGGTCCTGGCTCAGAAGGGCCTGAACGCCCACTCCACCACTTATGATCCTGTTTGGCCACGCGGCCAGCCCAGCAGGTGTGGCTGAGCGGCCTCCACGGGCTGTGCGGTGGAGCCAGCGCGGGGAGCCAGACGGCGGCAACCCCTCGTCCACCGTCAGCCTTTCGCCGGCCTGGACACACAGATGCCCGGACGGGCCTCCCCCACCACTCGGCGAGTCGTGGGGCTCAGCCCACTAGCTTTAGGAAAGCATTTTGAAGATGGCAAAGGTCAGTAATGATGCAAGTTCTCCTGTGTGATCAGTTGACTTATACTTTGTTGGCAAAGCCAAAAAGAAATTGTCCTTCCCAAGAGTTTCAAAAACAAGTAAAAAAGTTTGCTGCTGATTTAAGTTAAAAAAAACAAACAAACCACTTTTTCTTTCTAATCCAGAGCTAGCAGACTCACGTGCTCGGGAGTCGTACATATCCCTTCCCGGGTCCAGGAAGATTTCTCGAGATGCCCAGCGTCCACGGTGGCGCCTGGCCCTAGAGGGCCTTCAACAAGCCTACGAAGGAAAGCCTTGAATCCGGCAGTCCCAAAGGGGTTTTTGGTTTGGTTGTTTTGTTTCTTTGTTTGTTTTTTCCTGCTAGAAGATAGATTCTTCGACTCTTCCCTAGAGCCAGAACGTGCACCGGGGTGTCCAACCCTTCGGCGTCTCTGGGCCACACAGGAAGAAGAAGAGTTGTCTTGGGCCACATGTCAAATACATTGCGACACGTAATCACAGAAACATCTCATCACGTTTTAAGGAGATTTACAACTGTGGGTTGGGCCACACTCACAGCCATCCTGGGCCGTGTGTTGGACCCCCTGTAGACGGATGCCCGTGGGCTGCTGCCTGAAGGGGGTGCTTGCCCTCTGGGCTGTGGGCTCTGAGGCCCCTCCCGGACCCCTAAGGGGCCTGAGTGCCTTTGGAAATCGCTCTGTTCCCGGGTCTCACCTGGACTCCCCTCTTTCCCCTTCCCCCAGAAGACACTAGCATCGTGGGGAAGAAGGCCAGGTGTCAGGTGAGGCGAGCTGGACCCACCCCTCGGCTCCCCCGAGAGGGATCGCCTCCCTTCTCTGACCTCACGCCGCTGCTCTGTAACACGGGTTGGGGTGGGGCAGCACCCACAGTCACACGAACCCCCCCTGTGCAGTGCTGGCACAGAGCAGGGCAGAGAAGACAGACTCATGATCACTAGCAATCGTATTCCCCTTCAGACCCACCCGCAGGGCGCCACCAGAGCCATTTTTATAGATGTTCCAGCATATTCCATGCGTCGGTCCCTGTTTTGGACCTCACGACGTTCTCCCCACTGCTATCGTACACGGAGAAAGTGACAAACCCTTTCTCCTGGGGTGTGTGCGTGCATCCAGGTGTATGGATGTGTATCAGTCTGCAACCACATAGCATCTGTGTATCTCCCAGCATCCTCTCCGAGCCCATCCGCCATGCCTCCCCCCAGCCCACAAACCTGCCCTGCCTCCGTCCGTGCCCTGACACGGGAGCAGCAGGACCACGCACAGAGCGCTGTGGAGGGAACCAGCCAGAGGAGGAGGGGACAACATCTGATTCGGATTTCCTAAGTAGAGCGGAGAGGCAGGATACGTGGCAGGAGAAAATAGCAGGCGCATTCACCAGTGTGTCCCAACGTGAACAGCAGGGACGAAAGCTTAGCGTGAACAGACCGGGGACCGTCGGGTGTCACTGAGTGAGGGCTTGGGAGGAGCGTGAGCAACGCTGAGGAAAAGGCGTGCGGAGCGTGGGGGAGCCCAGTGAGCTCCACAGAGATGGAAGAAACGGACCTTTACCAGCCAGCGGTCCCGGTCGGGGACTCTGCCTGACCCCCAGCATGTGTTACCGTTTTAACCCTCACGGAAGCCCGATGACGAGACTGGCTCTTAGACACATCCCCAGAGTCACACAGACCCGAGGGGCCAGAAGCCCACCACCGTCTCAGGGCCCCTCAGAGCTGGTCTCAGGGGGTGTGTGCCATTGGCTTTCGCCCCGAACAAGCAGAGGCCCAGAGGGCACTTGCTCAGGGGCCGACGCTCAGACCAGGGCTTGAAAATGCTGCTCTGGACCTGGGGGGCAGGCAGCCTCGTTGGCCCCTGAAGGACTTGGAGAAAGCCAACCAGAAGGGGCTGGAAATGGGCTCCAGGAGAGAAGGCAGCTTGGAGAGTTCCCGTAGCTCTGCACCCGGGTCAGTCGGAAACCACGAGAGCAGCCGAGGACGGCCAACGGGGCCCTCGGAAACCAGGCTCTCCGGGGACCTGCGGGGGCTCACGCTCTGCTCTGGTTCAGAGGACGCCCCAGAGTCCTGAGCTGACTCTACAGCTGGGTGCCAGACGCCCCCGGCTTCACTGCGTCACCTCATTCCCTCCCCCAGCTGCTGGCAGGGCATCTGCGTCACCCGAAGGCACCCGGGACTCGGTGAGCTGTCCTGGGCCTGAATAACCGCACTGAGGAAGAGACAATTGAGTATCTGGGTGCTACAGGCTTATGGGGGGCAGTGGGGGACAGACAGGCTGCGGGAGGGATGATGAGGCTGGTGGCACTGAGTCACTAATGAGTCACAGTCTGCCACCAGACAGCACAGCCTGTGTGGCATTTTGGAAAACGAGAGCGCGGTATCCTTTCAGAAGCAAAAAGAACAATCACCACCAGCCGTCACTAAATAGCGGCTAAACGTTTGTATTGATCACCAGCCACGAGACATCTCGGCCACTTTCGGATCTCTGAGAGTTGTGGCTGGTCCCGATAAGATTCTCTGGGCTAAGATAGGGCGTTGGGGGCGGGGGCGCAGGCAGGTCTGGGGTCCCATTCCAGTCCCGCCGCGCACTAACTGTGCAGCCTTGGGGACGTTTCATTGTCTCTCCGACCCTGGAGAGACACCTATTCCTCCTGAGAAGATGAGAAAGGCGCGGGATAAAGGGGTACGCACTGCCGGGCACGTGTTTAGTTGGTAAGGGTAAGAGCCATTTCATCATTAGCAGGAGTGGGAGCAACCCTCCTTCGACGCTGTAGGTTTCTATCCACCACGACGGCTGGGCGACAGGCATCACAGTGTCAGACATGAGTGTCCCATCCCTGCCCGGGCCGGCGTGGCTCAGTCTGTTGGAGCGCCGTCCCGCCCACCAGAAGGTGGTGAGTTCGATCCCAGGTCCGGGTGCATACAGGAGGCTACCAAGCAATGTTTCTGTCTCTCTCTCCGTTCCCCTTCCTCTAAAAGCAGTGAACACAAATCCTTGGGGGAGGCTTAAAAAGTAAAGGTGTCTGGTCTTCTTCCTGGGTTCTTGGAAGGAGCTTCTACACGCTCCCAGTTCTCCAGGCCACAGGAATATCCGTGTCACTCGGGGAAGGCCCCCTGAATCACGTCTGAGTCTGTGCTAATGAGGTGGGGCCGGTCGCACCAGAAGGACCGGCCATGTGGTCTGCGGCTGAGGCTCTAAGGCTGACCACTTGGCAGCGAGGGGGGTCCTGCAGACAGAGCTCACCCACGTGACCAGGGGCTCAGTCTACCGGCCTCCGTGAGGACACTCGGGCAGACACTGTGTGCTGAGCTCCGTGGACTCCCCGGGTGGTGCAGCCGTCGCTGTGCCAGGGATGCGCCACGTCCTGACTCCGCGGGGAGGGGGCGCAGGCGCACCCTCTGTGCCTCTTCTTCCACATCTGTCACTTCTACAACAAAACTATAATCCTGAGTGCCGCACTTCCTGGGTCCTGGGAGCTGCACTACCAAACATGTGAACCTGGGAGGGGGTCAGGAGCACCCCTAAACCTGTAGCCTGTCAGTCCAAAGCCTGGGTGGCCTGAGGACCCTGCGTGGGGTGCTGGTGCCTGCACTTAGGGCGGTCTTGCTGGGGACGGTGCCCTTAACCGCGGGAGTCCCAGTGCATGCTGGGAGGTCCGTGTCCACCGGCGGAGTGATCTTGCAGCCCCACCCCCCTTGCGGCTCACGCCCACCTCGGCGGGGGGCGGGGGGGGCAGCCGCCCCCATGGCCTGGGCCCCTCTTCCCCGGGGGATCTCTGCAGCTGGTTCCTTCTCTCCTTCCGGCCTCTGTCCCAGTGTCGCCTTCCCACTGAGGTCTTTTCTCCGACAACATCACATCCAACTGCACCCACTCACTTCCTCCCACACGTCCTTCCCCGTCCCTTCCTCTCGCCCTTCCCCACTTCCTCTTTCTTCGGACACTGTCTTCTAACATGCTAGGTCGTCTGCTTATGTCTTCACTCATTGAAACTCCTCCACTCCTGGATTATAAGGTTCGTGGGGTCAAGAATCTTTCTCTGCCTAGTGCTCAGAACAGTGTCTGGCTCTTAGTAGAAATTCACTAAATATTAATTAAAGTAACCGTATGCATGTTCACATGTATATTATAGGATCAGGCTCCTGTAGTAGAACACGTTGAATTCATGCTCATTGCCTGTAAACTCCCTGACGTAGAACATTAAGTTATCCTGGTTTTCCTGTTTGGAAAACCCATCGCACGGGGTCACATTTTCGATCTCACTCGAGGGAGGAAAACAACAGAACTCCTCTTCCCACAGGTCTTTGATACTAACCACGGCGCAGACGTGTCCCCTGACCTCTGACGGCATTCTCCATGAAGAAGAAGAGCTTTTACAATGCGAATCTCACTAAGTCGGCACCACGGTTGAGGGGCAACGTTACGAAAGAAGAAGCTGTGTTTCCTCCAGAGCTAATAAGCTCACAAGCTGTGGAGGTTCTGTTCTCAGTGGCGGCAGGGAGCTCTGTGGTCACGTCCGAGAGGTGCCCCAGCTGTCACACGGATGGGAAGCCCGCACGTGGACAGAGGGCAGTCCCTGGGTCAGCTGGTCCTGGTGCGAGGCACAACAGACCGAAACGAAGGGCTCGGCTTCTTCTTCGAGCGACAGGACACCAGGCTGACCCTGGGCTGCCCCACTCAGTCCCCCCTCGGCGCTCCCAGGGGCGGAATCACTCAGTCCCGTGGCGGGTGTGGCTCCACAAAGCGGCTGCTTTTCGGTGGCCGTGTCCCTGTCACTTGATTGGGAGTCACGCACATGTGGAGAAACTCTTCTCCAACCCGTGTTCGGTCTCCAGGAAGCGCTGGGCTCCTGACCTCACAGTGACTCTGCCCAGCGACAGTCGGAGGTGGGTCCCTTGCACGACCGTTTTGTTTTTATCCTCCGCCAAGGACATGCTTATTGACTTTAGAAAGATGGAGAGGGAGGGGCAGAGAGACATGAATATCGATGTGGGAGAGGAACGTTGGGCGGTTGCCTCCTTCACGCACCTTGACCAGGGACTGAACCCACAACCCAGGCACATGCCCTGACCGGGAATTGAACCGGCGACCCTCTGGTTTATGGGACGACGTTCCAACCAGGTGAGCCACACTAGCCAGGACACACAGTCATTATTATTATTACTTTCTTTTTTTTACTAAAAGCTTTATCCATTTGTTTATTTTCCAGACATTGAGGGAGAAAACCTAGCTTTAGTCAGCCAAGAGTTGCATGACATCATCATCTAATACATCTCGGTTGCGCAGAACCCTACGATGCAAACCCACAAAGACAGCCTGTACCCAGGAACTTCTCACACGACCACCCCGTTCTGAAACTACGGTGTAGAATTGCCTTCATAGGACAGGATTTTTCCACAGTGATTTCCACTTCATCTGCTTTCCAGTAAGTAGACATTTAACTTTGTAGACCCCCCTTCGCTTAACCCTCAGGAATGCCTGACACAGAGCGGGCCCCTAACGCTGCCTCGGGTGGGGGACGAACTGGCCGGTTTCGAACAGGAGCACGCCCTGAGTGCCGGTGCCATGCGGGCCCACCTGAACAACAGGGTCCTCCCTGCACGCTCCTGTACTCGTGCAGGGGACAAAGAGCCTACGGTCCCCATCTGTGGGTCTGGCGCCAGCCACTGGAGGACAATGATCCAGCCAAAGGGGGACATTGCGCTGCCCACCCATTGCTGCCCATGAGAAAACATACGAAGGTTATTGTGGTTTTTCGTTTCTTTGTCTTTTTGTCTGAGAGCTTTGCAAGCACCTTAGCTACTGGTCTTTGGCTGGACACATCCCCAGGAGCCTAAGTTAGCTGGGAAGGGCCAGGGCCTGGAACCAGTCAGACCTTATTTATCCGCTGGCAGAATAAATGTGGAGGCTTCAGTCTCTTACTCGAGCAGAATCAAGGATGAAAATTAATGAGATGCTGTCTGGCGTGAATACAATTAAAGTACTGGGTGGAGGTTCAAAGATGCAATTAAAGAAACAGAGTCTGGCCCGTCACCCTATCAGAAGGCCCTGGCATGCTCAGCTGGCCACCGCCCGCACCTGCGTTGCTTGGAGACCGCTGGAGGAAACCACAATCAATCCTAGGCCGCCTTTGAACGAGTTTGACGCTCCTATTAACGACGTTTATATTCTCTGCGCTATTGGAAACCCCCAAGGAGAACTGCATTCAGCTCCGAGTTTATTTAAAGAGGATATTGCTGACCACGGAGTATCTGGAGAAACGGGACCGGGAAAGTGGCGTGGCCTGAAGAGAAACAGTTGCAGGAACTTTGCCCGGGAAGCCTGGAAAAACAACCTCTGGGACATGTCAGGCCTCGGCAGCGGCAGCGTTGACAGGCGGGGCAGATTCTTCCTCATCTGCCCATCGGCTCCCCCCGCAGGGCCCTCGCTGCATGCAGGGCGCCCTGGCAGGGGCTGCGGGAGGCGGAGCCGAACGCTACACAGGACCAGCCCTGAGCCCTCACACTGAGTCGGATGAAAGCAAGGACTCCGGGAGACGGTCTCCACCCAGCTCTGTCAGGCACCGGGACGGTGACCTTGAGCTGCTCTTAACCTCTCCGCACTTGGCATTCATTATTTGTCAAGCAACGCCGAAGAGTTTTTCTGAGAATTATGTGCGATAAATATTTGTAAAAAGAGTGAGAAATCAGCAACTGGTTGAGACCATTTAGATGAGGGAAGGCGGTGCAAAGAAGGCAACTTTGGAATGAAACCTCAAAGGGCAGGAGGGACCTGGTGGGAGCACTCCGGGTTGATGGACAATGTGAGCCAAGGCGGAGATACCGGAAATAAACGCTTCGTAGGGGGTGGAGGGGGCATCAAGCGCTCCTGGGGCTGGAGGAGGGGTGAAACGATGGGGGCAGCAGGACGGTGCCGCAGAGCGGACTCACGGCCGCCCTGGACTAGCTGCTCAACCAGGAGCCTCTGGACGGGGACGGGGACGGGGACGGGGGCGGGGCCGGGCGGGCGAATCTGGGAAACTCAACCTCAGTGCAGGCCGGAGTGCGCAGATTGAAGACTGGCCCCAGGAAAGCAAGTCAAACAGTCGTAATAAGAGTCTACGCCACAGGTCTGACCTGAGACAGTGGCAGGGGCACTGAAAAGAAGGGGACAGACGTCGCCGACGAAGAGTGGAAGTGAAGGGCAAGTGCAGGACAACTCGGCGTGGCTGGACCAGGCGCCGGGGAGAGCGCGCAGCCCACGCGCTCACGCCGGGAGCGCGGAGGAGGGACGGAGCGGACCGGGAAGACGAGGACCTCGGCCGCGGGAGGAGCTGCATTTCGGGAGCCGTGGGACTGTCACACAACGCCCGCAACAGAAGGTCGGAGCTACGGTTCCGGAGCTCGTGAGGAGTCCGGGCTGGAGACGGAGAGGTGCGGGGAGGTATTCTGGGAGCCGGGGCGTGTTGTCAGATGTAAACACACTTGGCTTTGAACTCTGCCTTCAACATTAACTAGCTGTGTGGCCTTGGACAAATTACTTATCATCAAAGCCTTAATTTCCTTAATTGTAAAATGGGGAAAATTATCCGTACTTCAAAGGCTCTGCTCATTGCATGCCATCTGGTTGCCATTTGTCACCCTTACCGTCTACCATCATTACTGAGACTGTTAAGGTAGATGAACTTGGCTAGGAACAGAGTAATTAAGAAGCAAAGAGGGTTGAGGAACGAATCTCAGGGAGTGATTATTAAGGGATATAAGGCCCAAGAACAAACTTGAAAAAGGACCAGGAATGGCCACAGAGGTGAGCAAAGGACCCTGAAGGACAAATGGGAGAGAAGTTTAAGGAGGAAATTGCCACAAACTTCCAGTGCTGCAGAGAAGCTGAGGTGGAGGAAGGGGGAAAATGCAAACATCAGATACGGTGATTTAAAGATTATCTCTGTTTAGTGGGAGCATTACATATGCGGTAGGGGTGGCAGGCAGTTGCAAATGTCACAAGATTTCGAAGTGATATTTTTACCCAGACTCTAAGAGGATATGAATCAGATACCAAAGCACGCTGTAAGACGGACCGCCTTCTATAAGTCTGAAAGTAGATATAGACAGAAAATGACACGCCTGAGTCTCCCATCCCACCTCAAAGGTGTAAAAGGCTACAGTTGTTCCAGAGACAGAAGACTGGAGAGAAGGTTTTCTTTAGGGAGAGCTGCACCACGAGCCCCCTTATTCTGAAAGAGGGGAGCTGCTCCCCGTCAGGGCCGTTGGTGCCTTGCTGGGAGATCTGGGGATCTCGGCTGGTGTGGTCTGCAGTTGGAGGGAAGTAGGGGTGGTGTCTGAGTATTTGGTTCTCATCTGAGGCCCTTCAGCTGCAGAGTTAACATACTTGGCTGCGCTGAGAGGCCCATCGTTGGGGCAAAGGACACATGCGTGTTTTGGTGGCTCTGATGGAGTGAGCTGGCATGAACCTCATTTAAACTCTTCCCAAGATGATCATCCGAAGCCAACAGAGAGAGCTTTTGAAAACAAGGATGAAGGGGAAAACACGCAAAGCTGGAGGAAACTGAACAGTGACATCGAAAAAGAGCGAAAATTTCCCACCGAAGGTCCCCGAAGGACTGCGCAGAGGCCCAGGAGAGAAGCTGGCTCCACGCCACAGCTGCTGGCACAGAGCACCCAAAGCCACCGCACGCCAGCACAGTCAGGCCAGGACCCCCGCCCCTCTCGTCACCCACTCCGCTCCTACTTCCCCCGATCCCGAAAGGATCAGACCCACAGGGAAGAGGTGAGCAAGGAGGAGAGAGGGCAGCAACCCCACCTTCCTGCCTTTGAGAAGGGACGTGCTACACCGAGCCCTGGAGAGGGGCGGGGCGAGAACACCAGCTCCGAATGACTGTGCCTGGGACGAGACACGTCCACTTAGAATTGAGATGGTGATTCACAGCTAAAGAAGTCCACACCACCTTCTACTATCTTAGGAAGCAGCAGGACAGTCCTGCGGTTGCCTAACTATCCCGTAGCAAAAGAACTTCTACTACTATACAATCTGAAGAAAGAGTGGAAGACAATTTTTCACATAAAAAACCCCCACATAACCCTCGTGTTTTCAATGTACCATTGACCCAAAGGTATACAAAGTGAGCCAGGATGAGGAGGCGGAGACCTCGGGGACAGGAATGTTTCTAAACGCTGTCAGCAGAGACGGAAAGGACCTTGTGGTTCGATGAGATGCCAGAGATGAGGGAAGGCTGCTTAGGATGGGGGGACCCAGGCATGGCCTCGGGTAGAGGAGAAAGAGGCAATAAAGCCGGGAGAAAATGACCGATCTGCAGACACGGCAGGAAGGGCGGGCCGATGAGGCAAGCCACAAAGCAGAGGGGAGACAAAGTCGAGAACGTTATCATTGCCTTCAGGACAGAAAAGACGCTTCTTCCTTGGAAAGGTGAGAGAAAGAGGGGGAGATGAGCGACGACATAGGGAAACCTGGTAGGAGGGACAGACACACAGGGCAGCGTATGGCGAATGACGCTGATCACTCGGATGTGGGAGGAAAGCTCGCCTTCCGGGAATGAAGGCAGTGGGTGGTGGCCACTGCTCTGGGCGGCAGAACCAGGACCCGTGTACAAGTTAGAGAGAGATTACTCTGGGCTCAACGTGCGGGAGAAACGTGCTAAAAACCAGCACTAGTGGCGTTGGCTGGTGTGGCTCAGTGGATTGAGTGCCGGCCTCCAAACCAAAGGGTCCCCGGTTCAATTCCCAGTCAGGGCACAGGCCTGAGCTGCAGCCAGGTCCCCAGTAGGGGGCATGCAAAAAGGCAACCACACATTGATGTTTCTCTCCCTCTCTTAAAAAAAAAAAAAACAGCACTAGTGGACAGTGGAACTGGTCTTCTCACACAGCCGGAAGCTTCCAGAACAGAGCCGGGGATGGACGGACGAACAGCTGCCCCCATGCTGTGGAGAGGACGTGGGTACTGGGAGCGAGGGCAGACTGGTCGGTGGTCTCCAAGACTCTTCACGTGCGGGACTCATTTCTAAGGTCACATTGGTAGGGTCCGTCCGGACTGCGGACAATTCAGGTGTCCTCCAGGCTGAACGCAACACAAAGAAGCCCACTTTCCGGGCACCAGAAGGGACGGTGTCAAGACGAGACTGTGTGTTATGCAACGTCTTGATCTATTTGTAGCAAAGGAACAGGCTGGTCCCTGAGTTAGAGTCTGTCTCCCAAGTACAGTACTCTCTGTGTCTCCCTAGCTTGGCGGTGGATTAAAACGGAAAAGATCAGTGTGTTCAGGGAAAGGTTCTGTGTGTGCACGCGCTGAAACGGGGCTGTGGTGGAGAAAGTCTCCAGGACGCCCGTGGTTTTCCCTCTGCGAAGAGGCAGACGGGGCCGCTAACAAGGGCAGAGCACATTAGCCAGTGTGCTCTCTGTTTGAGGCGCAAAACAAACAGCCCCCCGCCCCGAATCCCTGTCTGTGGAGCATCAGGCTGTGCCCTACAAATCAGCGCGGCCGGGACTGACGGCAGCGGCCCTTCCGTGTGGCAGGGGAGTGTCACAGAAACACAGGGATCGTTCCAGAAGACAGCGCTGTTTTCTTTCAGTGAGAACTGTACCTTCCTGGAATTCACGTCTGTGGAAACACGAAGCTTTTCAGCATTCATTACCACACATCTGAAAGGACTCTACCCGCAGATCCAATTTAAAGACGGGCCACGTGGTCTGATTAAGAATTTGAATCTACAGAGAATCGTCAGTCTTTTGTGAGGCATTGGTCATTCCGTCACGATGTTTTCCCACGGACGCAGCACGCCCGAGGGCAGTAAGGCAGCAGCTCGCATTCCGGGCCAACGTTCAGTACCTAAGACCCTTTGACGTCTTCGTTTGTTTATTTATTTTGGTTTTAACTTTCTAAAACACTGTAGTTCCCAATTCCAATTTTCATTTGACCTTGTTTTGCATTAGTTTCAGGCGTAGAGACGGCTTAGTGGGTGGACAGCCACACACTTCACAAAGCATCCCCCGCCCCATGCTTCCAGCGCCCGCCTGGCGCCCTGCGCAGTTGTGACTCTATGACTGACACGGTCCCCACACTGCACTCACACCCCCGTGACCGCTCTGTGACCACCAGTCTGTGCCTCCTACTCCCCCCTTTCTCACCCCAGCCCCCAGCTTTCCCCCTTCTGGCGGCCATCAGCCCGCTCTCCGAGTCCGAGAGTCTGTTTCCGTGTTGTTTCTCCATGGAGGTTGTTCATTAGATCCCACACGTGAGGGAGACTACAGGGCCTTTGTCTTCCTCTGTCTGACTTACTCCACTCAGCGTCACACCCTCCAGGTCCGCCCCTGCTGCCCTCGTCATCGCCCGACAGCAGCGACATTGAAAGTCGAGTTCCGCGGTGACTTAGCTCAGCTCACAGAGCAAACAAATGATTGCACTGAAGAATGAGCCAAAAACCACGGTGCGAGGAGGGCCGGTCTCCCCCCAGGCTCCGCACACCCTCCCAGTGTCCCCGGGGACCAGAGTCCGCAGCCCAGCCCAGAGCCGGGCGGCTGTCGCCCATCCCAGGAGCCCAAATCGACGCGGCCATGAGGGCCGGGACTCCCGAGGGTGCCCGTGGAGACGGCTGGCTGCCTCTGAGTGTGCGTTGGTTTAACCTCCCAGGGAGCCCCTCTAGAGCGGGGTTAGTATCTCCCAGAGTCCTGAATTCCCCCTTAACCCCACCCTGGGAGTGGAAGTGGAGAGCGGGAGGGGAGCGGCCGGTAACCGCCTCCGGGCCCGCGAGCCCGGCAGCAGGCCTGGCCACATCTGCCTCCCATCATGCCCGCCGGTGGCTCCCTCCCTGGCCGGGCTCCCCGGCCGGCGCCCAGCTGCAGCCCACGCGGAGGTGCGTTTCGGCCGAGGCGCCCTCGCTAACATCAGTCGCCCGGTAATGAGGAACACAGCTCTGGACGTGCTCTGACATTTATTATCTCATTTGGGGTCCATTACAACCCAGGGGGAAAAAGGTGTTTTACAGAATAGGAAGCAGGCGTGGGACCCAGAGACCACACAGCACGGGGGCCAGGGCGCGGGCCAGACCCGTGGCTTCCACTCTCCGCCCAGGGCCGGCCCTGCCGCTTCAGGGTCCAACCCGGTTCCCCTCCCCGCCCCGGGAGCCGGGGAAGCAGCGAGAGCCCGGAGCGAGTGGGGCAGGGGCAGCTTCCGTGTCGCCTCACTCGGGACAGGAGTCCTGGAAAGCGGTTGGGATGGGACGTTTCGAGGAACATCTCCCAAGCAGAGCCTGTGAACCCAGCACCACGGGGTCGGTAAGGGAAGCTGAGGCAACACCCCCGCTGGAATCCCATGCCCAGGAAGGGCCGGTGGTCAGATGGGGTCGTGGTGCAGAGAGGAGCCGGACTTGGAGACGGGATGCGGTGCATGCCCACGTGTACACGCACGCACACACTAACAGACACGGGCACACGCCTGCACATGCATACACACGCACACGCGGACCCCAAAAGTCCCAGCGCGGCCCCAAAGGTCCGAAACTTCACAAGTATAAAAGTTACGAACCGACAAGAAGCCTCGCGGGAGAGTTCAGTTACTCACATTTCTCCCGCACCCCCACTCTCCCCGCCCTCCCTCGACACCAGCTGTGTGAGTTCCCGCTGACACCCTTCGTGTTAACGTTTGGTTTCGGCCACCGTTTGCGGTCTTCCGGCAGAGGGCAGAAAGGCCCAATGGCAGATGAGCTGCCACACGGAAGGGGCCGAGCCCCACAGTAAGCCTGCGATGGGCCCAAGGTCATGTTCGCGGGGGCCGCTGTTCACACGGCACCGCTGCTCACCAAGCTTGCAGCGCCGGCGTCTTAAAAAAATAAAAATCTCACAGGGGCGTCCAACCTGCAGCCCACCAGCCTCATGCAGCCCAGGACGGCTATGAATGCGGGCCAACACAAAACCGTAAATTTACTTAAAATCTTTTTCTTTTTCTTTTTTTTTTTTTGCTCATCAGTTTCCGTTAGTGTTTGTGTATTTAACACGGGGCCCCAGACAAGTCTTCTTCTTCCAGTGCTGCCCAGAGGCACTGAAAGGTCGGACACCCCTGCTGAGTGAGTTACTTCTTTGTACCAATTCAATCTTATCTCCCTAGAAACTGCCTGTCCTGCTAAAAATCCTGTGGCTCTCGTCTTGTCTGCGACTCACCGGCCTCCCCCACAGATGGCCTCGTCCACACGCCATCAGCTTCGCCAGGGGACCCCGCTAACCCTGCTGAACGACACAGACCCCGGGCCCAGCCCTGGGCGGAGATGCTCGCCGAACGCAGTCCCTCCCCTCGGCGACATGGTGGGCCAGTTCTAACAGCGACTCCTCCAGCCCACCGGACCCCGGCCTGTGAGGTCAGAACCTCTGGGACACGGCAGCTCGAGTAGAAGTACCACCACCCCCAGCACGCGGACTGCCTGTTCTCCTCTCCGCCCTGTCAAGTGCGTTGCGGACAAGTGCAGGCCGGCCCCCGAGGTCATTCCTCTGGCCCGCCAGGCGCCCCGCCCTCTGAAAGGCCAGTTGAGGGGCGGCCGGTCCCAGCTCTGTGGCTTGTCTTCTCCGCCGATGAACATAAAGCGATAGTTGTGCAAATCTGCACACAGGTCCAGACAAACCAACAGCAATGAGTTTGCTTGTCCCTCAGGTTCAGATAAACGCTGCACGAGTTCGGGCAACATCTGCGGTGGAATGAATTGTGTCTCCCCACCTCGCCCCCAAAAGAGATGTGTACGCGGAGGCCTGTGAATGCGACCTGCTTGGAAACAGGGTCCTTGCAGGTGGAACCGAGTAGACGCGGTGCGACTGGAGAAAGGTGGGCCCTGACTCACTAGCCGGGGTCCTTGGCAGAAGAGGCAAATTCGGGCGCACAGAGAAAGCCGTGTGGACGTCGGGGCAGAGAGCAGGGTGACGCTGGGACAAGCCCTGGGACAGCAAGATCGCCGGCAGCCCCCAGAAGCCACAAGGGCGGAGGGAGGGATTCTTCCCAGCCTTTGGTGGGACCCCAGGCCTCGACCTCGGGCTTCCGCCTCCAGAACTGTTAGAGAGTCGGTCTCTGCTGTTCTGGTCTCCGCTGTGTGGGACTTGGTTACAGCAGCCCTAGGAAACCAGTGTCTCTAAGCGGAAATAGTAAGTTTCAAGTGCCGCCTGCGGCGTCAGAATGGAGCACTCAGGAATCAAACACACAAACAAACACAAAGAGGACAGACACTTAGACTCCTGAGCAGGGGCAGTCCGGGCAGCAGGGACGTGAGGGGGTGAAGAAACTGGACAAGCTCGCTTAGGGGTGTTGGTGTGGAGGCTGGGGCCGGGCAACGGGGGAGCCCAGGGGGGACATCAGTGACAGAGTTACCACCAAGGAGGTAACCATCCCTCCCGGGTCTGAGGTAGGCATTTCTCAACAAAATCTTGCCACGTTTTAATGGCAACAAATCGCAAATGTGGCCACTCATCACCAATACAGAAGCCAAACCACGCGGCGCTTCCTGTCTGCAATTCGGCATTTTCCTAGCGGGTGTTTCAGCCTCCTAAATTAGACAGCGGCCGCGCCGGGGCGGGGCTGCTGGCCTGCCGCCTCTGTCTATAATTGTGCCGTAGCCGCCGCCTCCGAAGGCGTGGAGACGCCACTCGTAGGTGACAGTATCGCTAAAACCTTTCCATTTTGAGCTGGGAACAGGAAGGCGTCCCCACCCCACCCCACGTGCAAACTGGGGGGGAGGAAGGAGGCTCCCCGCCGTTTCTCATATTGATCGGGCTCCCAGGGAGCCGCGGGAGCCACGTGTCCCTGATGGACAGCTCCACGCTGCAGAGCCCGCACCGCCCCAGCAGTAATCCGGGGGGCGCACTACTGCTGATCCCGGCTGGGGGCTGGGTGCCCTCTGAAAGGCTGAACGTAACGGTGCCGCCTGGCGGCACCCGGCCACGTCGTGGGGCCCTGAAATCAGGGGCGGCTGGTGGGCGTCTTCGTTCTGCAGAAGCCTGCGCCCCCTTCCGACACGCCCCTCGGGAAGCCGCTCTGGATCAAGCCAAGGCAGCCTCCCCGTGCAAACACCATTTAGCCAGGACCGCTGAGCGCCGGGGACCTCACGCTCAGAGCGCTTTTACCAGGAGTCCGGCCCGAATGCATTCGCACGGGGACGTGCCGCACACGTGACGGGAAGCCGCAGCCGTCCCCGTGGGAATCTGGTCTCCGGGTGAGTTCACCCAAGGAAAGAAAGTCTCGATTTAGATTCTACCCCCACCACGCCCCCGCTCCTCCCAATGCACGAGTCTGCTTTAGGTTCGGGGAGGGCACTGTCACTCAGCAAACGCCTTTCACATCAAAACTCGGTGAGGGAACATCCGCCAGGGGAACTGTTTGACGTGGGCCAGGTGCCCCGACACGTGTGTGCCTGACACGTGTGTGCCTGGCATGTGTGTGCCTGACACGTGTGTGCATGTGTGCACTGCTGGGCCGACAGACAGGCCGAGAGGCAGATACGGGGAGAGAGAGGGATAGTGCACATTCTATTCGGTGGAAAAGGATTCTAACAGGAAATGACACGGGACTTCCTGGTCTTTTCCTGTTGCGTTTTCAGAAAGCCTGCCCGCGGTCCACGCAGGTGAGGAGCACGGGCTGCGGGATCCCGCGCTGTCGGGAGGCAAAGCCCAGCCCAGGCGTCCCCGCCCCAGGTCCCCAGGCCGACCCTGCTGGTGGGAACCGGCCGCACTCCAGTTCCAGGCGGCCGGCCGGTGTTCTGTATCAAAGCGGCAAGCGAGGCTTTCGTTTCAGAATGCGCCTGGTCTCCCAGACCATTCTCTTCAGAAGCGGCTACTTTCTGTAAATGGAAAGCCCAGGCCGTCTATTTCTTTCAAACCTGTGCCGTCGGCTCGTCCGCCTGACCCTGAAGAAGGGGTGGGCGGGACTAGATCTGAGCGGCATGCCTGCAGAAATCGTTGCCCTCCAAGGGCATGCGTAATAGAATAAAGACAGAACACATTCAGAAAAAACTTATTTAGAAGGGAAGGGGTACCAAAGCCCCTCTTCCTGCTAAAAATTTTAACCAAAATAACTTCAATCTTTCAAATGACGCGTTTCTCTATACTTTTGTTGAGCTTTTGACGTTTTCACAGTTAAGGGGTAATCTTTCTTATTCTTATCCCTCCCTACGCTCTGAGTCACTGACAAATGAGGGAACGATTGTAGCACGCACGCATAAACGCATGTAACTGCTGTGCACACATGCACGTAATCTTGATGCCTCCCGTGGATGACAATCAGCGGCGTTTGCTGCACCACTTACCCGATTCCGTCAAGTACGAGGTCTCCTGACCGCGTGGCCAGGAGCTCGCTGACCGGCCTCACCTGCATTTACCTAGGCCAAGGCTCGTCATCGCTTCGAAAACCCTTTCCGACGATCTAGAACTTGAATTATTCACAATTGTGGGATACCCCTGTCGTTAAATTAGAAGCAAGATTTTCACAAAAAGGCCTCTGCAAAACCCTTTTCCGTGACGCTGCTCAAGGTGCTGGGACAATTCACGGTGTCAGAAAAGGTGACTCCCACCACTCCTCGCCTGAGACGTGTCTCTCCCTGTTTATGGACTGTCCCCTTCCCACATCTCGGCTCCGCTGACAGGAAGCCACGCTCCTCGGCTGGGTCCCTCACGGGCGACAGTGACATCATGTTCTGAAGTATTTAAAAGTAAAGACAACCACAAGGAGGCGGAGCCTAGAAACACACCCAGTCACTGTACGATTGCACATCTCTCACGTGCAAATGTCGAGGGAAACACACAATTAAAATAGTGGAAATCCACCCCACGGAGTTCTAGGGAACATTGACTTAGTTATGAAGTGGTTATAAATTAGCCATTGGTAATTTACCCTTCTAAAGTGATTTAACCTTCCCCATTATCATTTCATCTGTTTTCTATAAAAGAAAAATCAAAGAAATCCGAGCCATGGGAAAGCTGTGCTGGGCCGGGGTCTGAAACTGATTTGGTCGCTTCGGAGCTGACATCAGCCTGGCCTGGCGCGGCTCGTTTCGGAAAGCTGCCTCAAATTTCCCTTGGTTTTGAACTTTTTTTTTTTTCCTTACCACTTTCATCTAGCAAGAAATCATCCTGGTAACGGAACTTCTCTGGTCCACATGCAATAAAAATGTCATCGTCACCAAAAAAGTCCTGAAGGCACATCACCTACAAGAGAAAAGCATGGCAGTCAGCAAGGGGTCAGCGCACGGCAGTCGCACGGATGCACCGGCCGGCCCACGGCAGCCCGCCGCTTCCCTTCCCGCCCCGTCCCGTCCCGTCCCGACCCCGGCCGGGGCTGGCCCGCCCACCTCTCCCGAGGGCTTTCAAAGCCAGGGCTCTGGTGTCTGCTCCCAGTAAGAAACGTGTCCCGATGCATTGGCGCGGGAGGGCAGGATCCGGAGAGCAGACCCGAGAACTGTCACATTTTACCACTCGATAGACTGACAGGCTCGGAGGGAAGAGCCCTTTCCTTTCACAGCAGAGGGAGCGTGGCACACGGGGGAGAGCAGTGCCCCTTTATTCCCCTGAATGCGAGAGGCCCCCAGAGCAACAGAAGTCAGCACGTGGCTGTTAGCAACAAAGACGTTCTTGAGTAGCTGGTGCCGTCCTGTGTGACTGGTGACGGCCGTTTGGGTGACCACAGGAGGAAAAGAGAGGTGTTGTGATGTGAGTGCCATGATATCCCGTGAACCCTCCCACGTCGAGTTCAGACACAGATGGAGCCCGCCCTGGGAGGACTGGCGGGCAAAGCGCACTCTTGCTGGGTGGGATTCAGGCACGCCAGCCCGTCCGCAGCGTGCCCGCCACAGCAGCGGTGCTCAGCGTGAGTGACTCCTGCTGCCCGACCTCTCCCAGTCACGGGAAGGGAGAGGTTGGAAACAGCCTTCTGATACGTGTTCGCCTTCCCGGGCCCCATTAAGAACTCTGAGAGCTAAATGCCATTTTCCCCACTAAGTGTGATCACAGGGAATAATCCCAGGCATCCTGCTCTCTGTCCTTGGCTACGAGACGGGCCAACACGAGGCCCCGGGGACACTGCTGATTCCGACCTCGTTTCAGTGTCTGATGACCCCTTGGAGCAAAGGCCCAAGTGGCCAGCAGGAAGCGGACTTTCCGACAGCATCTCCCTTGGCCGTCCGAGGATCAGAGTCAAACCTTCCGGGGTCGTCCGCCCCTCCTGCCCCTGTTTACCACGGGCCCCTCCCTCGTCTGTCTTCTGCGGCTTCATGAGCAGGGTCTCTCTGGGGTTCGCCCTTCATCAGCTCTTGGGGACGCTTCCCTGACACACCGAGGTGCTGTAGGACTCTACTTAAAGGCCCCCCCCCATGCAATGGTGTGTGGGTTTCAGGAAGTTCTCCCAATTAACCCCTTATCCCCACATAGTCTCTTGGCTGAAGTTTTGAGAATGAAATTTCTAGAACACTTTGATAGTAAACAGTAAGTGAGGTCCAACCATGGTCCTCAGTACTTTGTCTGTGAAGCCTGGTGACAGAGGGGACTTAAGAGGGACGTTGTAATTATCAGGGAGGAAGGGCCAGGTCTCCAAGAAGCAGTGTCATGCCCTGTGCGTTCAGAACCTACTGTCGGCTTCACCCCTCCCTTCCGGCTTGATGCCAACTGTGACGCCATCCACTATTACATCCGTGTCACCGCTGCCCCACTCAGCTGCCCTGGCCCGAGGTGGCGTGGCCTTACCCAACCCCTGTAGGGCATTTTCATTTTACCTGCCCGGGTCTGTATTGTGCCCACATGTGCCAGTTAGCACGCAGCATGTACACGCACAAAGAAGAGGGAGACCGGGTCTCTCCTTCGGGTGAAAATGTGAACACTTAACCCTAAAGAGCAGTATCTCCTCAAGTTCAAGTGTGCACGGTTTACAGGTTCTGTGCAAATCGACTTGGAAAATACTGAGTTTACCCCACATTGACAGGCTTCTTTTTACCTGGTCTGCTCAAAACGCTCGCCAAGCTAATGCCCGATACATCACAACTCCAAAAAGGAGAGAGAGAGGATGATCTGGTATTTTCCCGAGCCTGTCTGGTTCCGGACCCCTCCCTCACACAGCAGCCGGGTGGCAAGGACTCGGGCAGCACCCAGAGGCGAGAACCCTCGCCCCCTCTCCTCCAAATCAGCCGCCTTTCTCCAGCTACTTGCTATCTTTTTTTCTTTCACTCCTGCAAACATTTAGGATGAGCCTACTCTGTGCCAGGCGCTGTGCCAAGCAGTCAGCAACAGATCACTGATGGGCGAAAAACACCATTTTCCAAAGGAAGCCGTCCTTCCCTCCCACGTCGCTCATCATTCGCGTTTCAGAACATCAGGCTGCCGACCACACCACCTGCGTGCAAGTTCTAAGTGGACGGAGAACAACCTCAGGCGGGGCACACGGAGGTTTCCCGTGGTGAGTACGCGAAACGGAGCTGTTATGATTATTTATTAATCATGGGGTTGTTTTCCAGATGAACCACTGTCTACCTACATTGGCCCCACCCTGTACTGTCCAAACTCAAACACACAGGAAGGAGTGGGGTGCTGGCCCACGGCGTCCCAGCCCGGACTGAGGACCCTCTTCCAAGCCTGAGATGCAAAGAACAGACAACTGTCCACGTGGACAGTTGGGGTACGATTCTGTTGGAAAGTGGGCAATGAAACATGATGAGCGTTTGATGTGGCTTCCAGACCCGGGATTCTGAGGACATGAAAGGCACGCAGAGACTGTTAGGGGGCAGCGACTGTCATCACCCAGCACGAAAAGACGAGGAAAAGCTATTCCGGTCTCCGGCAACACGCATCCACTCAGCCCTCAGGCTGCGAGACGCAGAGCCAAGAATGTGTCCAGCTGTCGGAAACGTCGGGGCTTCCTGGCCCCTCTGCTCGGGGACCCTTCACCACTTCCCTGCTCGCAGCCCCCCGCCAGGGAAGGGGGGCGGCCCGTGGGGGAAATCCAGATTTATGAAACTGCTCCTTGTTAGAAGACCCGGGAAAAGATCGGCCAGCGGGGGAGCCTTCAACACCAGGTCACTATCAAGACGGATTCAGCCTGGCCTGCGCCCGCCTCCCACACTCTCTCCTGGGTCTAGCAGTGGCCACGGTGCAGGCTGGCCGGCAGAACGAGGCACAGGAAGACACCGGGACCCCCTTCGCTGGGCCGGCGACTGTCAGCCCGCGTGCCGCCAGCATTTGTAAAATGTGCAACACCTGAGCATTTAGTCGGGGGCGCTGCCCTCTAGTCCCTCGGACTGTCAGATACAGAAACCACACCAGCCAACACAGCAGGAGCCACCCGGTGTGAATGAATCCAAGTCACACCTGTTTTTTATCAGATTGGCTAAAAATATATATTTTTGGGTGTGGCACAGAATTTTAGTAATTAGTTCCTGTGCCACGAGAGAAAGAGGTTGAACAATGATCACTGCTCGATGCTGACACTTTGAGAACTTTCCTTTCGGCATGGCTGGACTTCATCAGCGGATTGGAAAAGGGGCAGGAATGCAAAGCCCGTCTGCGCGGTGATCCGATTCTGCGCGTCTATGCAGTGCCATTCCTTCGTAAATTTGAGGTTCCCAGAATTCAGTGTGATAACCAGCTTAAAAAGGCAAGTTCCATTTACGGATTAAAAAAAAAAAACAAAAAACGTGCTCCTTGTGACAATTCTGACCTGTCTTTCAGGAAATCCCCGCTCAGTGGGCGTCAGGGGCTGGAAGCACCCACCGAGGTCAGACGCAGGGAAAGTGTGCAGGCACAGACACTGAGTTTGGGGGAGAGAGAGCCCCCACGCAGGGGAAGCGGGGTCTCCTCTCCAAACTCTCCTGCTTCACCGCCGCTTCCGCCCGTGGGAGAGTCAGCACTGTGTCCGTGGTCTCCCTGTGGCTACAGATTCTGCCTCTGCAACATCTTTCAAATCCAGGCCTTTCCCCACCCCCTTCCCTTCTCCCCCGTCACCACATCCGTCCAGGTCTCATCCTCCTACCTGTGGACCTTGGCTTCTCTCTCTCAGGAATTTTCTCGCCTGACCTCTTTCTCTCTCATCCGTCCTGTTTCATCCTATCTATCTGCTCTTTCTTAGTTAACTTTCAGAATCTCTCTCCATGGCTCAGAAAAACGTCACTGTTAAAGTTCATTTTCTGAGTGGGGCATTCTAGACTCCTCAAAATCTGGTACCAACCTACCTTTCATGTCTACAGTCATTTTAGCTGTGACACAGCATCTAATAGTGAATAAGCATTGGATGGATGGATGGATGGGTGGGTGGGTGGATGGACAGAAGGAAGGATGGATGGAAGGAAGGAAGGAAGGACTATATTCTAACCTGAAACACTCTCCAACTTACCCTCTTTACTTATTCTTTTCAGCCAAGGGAATTTTCTTTCCTGCTTGTGTGGTTTCGGCTGTTTCCCCACCAGTATCTCCTACCTACCTCTGCCTACGGGTCTCTCCACTCCAATCCTAAGTGACTCCCCCCGCCCGCTGAGAACGCTGAGTCCCTGTTCAGCAAATGCCCATTGACCATGTTATTTGCCAGCCACCGCGCCAGAACTCGACAGTACAACCGCCCTCGCGCGTCCCTGGGAGTCCTGTGCAGACGCACACTCCCAGGGACTCCGGCCGCGTTGTGAAGGAGCGACTGACTCAGTAGCGGGCCACGGGCGTCGGCGCCCTGTGGTTGTGTCTCCAGCCTGGAGGCCGGGCGCTGAGCTGCCGCCGACGCGGCCCGCCGGGATCCCCAGCTGCTGCCTTGAAACGGGCCCTATTTCCGAAGGACCCCGCACTCAGTAAAGGCAGAGTCCGCGTCTCCTGCCGGGTGCGGTGCCGACACCTCACAGAGACGTCGCTCTGGCACAGCTGCCGCAGAGCACAGCCCGGCGGGCCGAGCCCTGGGTCTGGGTTAAACTACCGAGATGTCAATCTCTCTGGGCCTCGGTGTACCGGAACCATCAGATGAGTTAAGACCATGAGTGGGAAGAAGGTCAGTCCTCAATAAATTTCAGCTATCAGTCCAAATCGAATGCACGCGGAGTACAGACACACCTCAGAGACGTGGGGGTTTGCTTCTGGACTGCCACAGTAAAGCCCGTTGTCCTGTGTTTGCTGGTGGAGGGTCTGGCCTCCTATTTGTTTTAAAAAAAAACACGTGGAGCACAATAAAGGCACAATAAAATGAGGTATGCCTACATAAGCAAATAAAATTAAAACAAAAAAAAGAGTATGTAGTTCCTAGGCACCGTTGCAACAGGCTTCTTCCCTAAGCAGATTTGGAGAGAACGCAGCGTGGGCGTGCCCCTTCTCGCTTTGGGAAGAGGAATTTTATTAGCATAATTATTTGGGGGAAAAGCATACTTGGCGTTAGCCTCAGGGAATTGGTGCAAGGCTAGCGGGCGCTGCGACGTGAAGCTGGGACACAGTCCCCGCTCTGCTCCCCACCGGAAGGGGGCGCTGTGCAAAGCGTTCGCCAGTGGGCTCGCCCGCTCCCACAGGCGCACAGAGTCCTGTGACCCACCGTCTTATCTCAGGGCCTCATGGGACTGGTCACCAGCTTTTAGTTTTGTGGGAGCGGGAGATTTGCATTCCCCTGAGAGGACTGTCCTCCGTCGGAACGTCCCTCCATCGGAAAAGAAACTGGGTGTGGACTGCACGTAATTAACAAAGCAGGTGATCAACCCGTGGCACGCGGTGCAGACCAGTCTACCGACGTTCAGCTCTGACCTCCCGCTCAGGTTGGCGTGTGACTCGAATCCCGCGTAAAGCCATTCCCCTCCTTGCACCCGAGTTTCTCTCTGGCGGTGCCGAGCGGAAAGCCACACCCCCAGGGCTCAGAAGACTGGGGGATTGTAGGCGCCGGATGTGATGGGAGAGCCCCGCAAGGGGGTCGGCTGCCTGGGTTCCGCGCCCAGAGTTACCATCGCCATTGTAGTACAGACTTGGGCCGGTCACTCAGTTCCTCACTGCCCGGTGTCTCTGTTGGCTCTGATATGTTTTCGCCACAGAACTATGTGACGAATACACAAAGAGACGGGGAAAATTCTTCCAGTGCGATGTAGCAGTACAGGCAGCTCTGTGCACATCACTACATTTAACGCTCAACATACATTATTACGAGACACACTCTACTCGGCAACAGTTGTTATTAGTACCATTTTACAGGTTAAAAAACTTAGCCAGATTAAACAGAAGATCAGGAGCAACTGGAAACCAGGCCAGTTAGAACGCAAAGGCAGGCTCTTAGCTCCGAAGCTGCGGGAAAACGATCTATTCAAGCACACAGAGACATGTGCCCTTCCGTTTGTGGTTTTACAAACTGCAGTTAATAAAGCCACTGTAATAGTCATCTCATATATTCTACATTCATAGTTTATACTAAAAACCGTCTAACAAATTTTTTAAAGTTTAATTCATTCTTTGACTCAAAAAAAATAAATAAACCCATAGTCAGTATTCTGACTCTCTTGATGTCAAAGCCGAATTCACAGCTTTTCCACTGACGTCTCATGACACCCAGTCCTCCTAGCGGACGAAGCTGCTCACAGGGTTTGGGGTTTTTTTAAGCAGGACAAATATGGACTTCCTCCTTCCTGAGCTTCTGGTCTGCGTCCTCTGCGAGGGCAGCAATTGAAACAAAGGCAATAAAAGCGACTGCTATTTACACATTCTCAAAGCAGGACCCTGTGGTCCATCCCCCGCTGTGAAGAGAGGTCTCCATGGTGACGCTGACGTCACCAAACAGGCGAGATTCTGGGCGGTGCCTATGGCACAGTATTTTCTTTACAAGAGCGCCCTCTACCCA